>CM050163.1:447627742-448132742 GCA_027410445.1 Discoglossus pictus
CTTTGGTTTTACTAGTGAATATAATTCACAACCACCGGATATTTGCTGTTTTAATGGTTAGCAGAGTAGTATCATTGTGTAGACAAAATATATGAAACTATTAACATATAAAGGTCTATGTATTTGTTATTCTAAAAAAACTAAATAGATGCATGTATATAAGCAAAAAAAGTACATTTTGAGTTTCCATTCTGCACATCACAATTAATTATAAAGTCTATGATTATGTTACTGAACTTATGTACAAGTGGTGTCACTTTGTCACTTTGCCTAGAAACCTTTTTATGTAATAAACCAAAACATTGGATCTATATAAATAAAAGATAAGAGATAAGACTGGAATCACCATATTACCTAAAGATGACTAACCCCACTAAATGTGGACAGTACTAGAAATATATATTTAAAAAAAACACATTTCTCTTATAATGATTATGTAAATCAGTTCCTCCATCAATAATCTAGTACTAGACTATTTTTTTGTCATTTTATTTTTACAAATTGTTTAATCATTTCCTATGTACATATAGGAACCTATGGATTGTATTTTTCAGAACAAGTTCTATTTTTAAGTGACACTTTTCTGGTATTAAAGTTCCAAAAGTGAAAAACAACTTTATTTTCTTCTACACATTACACTGTTAATCAGCTATTAGTACATTTAGGAAAGCATATTTTAATCAGCTAAGAACGTCATTATTATGATTATGACAAAGTATTTACAGAAAAACACTCTGAAGATAATTGCTTTACTTGTTAATATATTGTTAGATAAATATACTTTTCCCTTTAACAGTTTGGTTTGGGAATGTCTTACAGATAAGAGTGCCCGGGGCAGAGCCAAGCTATGAGATAACAAGGTGCCAGATGGTTGCCCGCCCGTTGGCCATGGGCTACTTTAAAAAAGAACCCCTTTAGATTGTAAGCTTGCAAGTTTCAGTCTTGTGTCAGTGCTTTGTGAAAAAACATTATGTACACAAGATTGTAACCTCAGAGACAGGGCCCTCCATTCTTTTGCATTGGGGTAATAGTTACATAGGCCCTCGTTCTATTATCGGCCGTAAATCGGCCGTAAGGCTGCGATTCCTTGCGGGGGTTCTGTTAACTTGCGATTCTATTATACGGCCCCGCAAGGATCTCCTCTTACGGCCGGCCGCATATCTTGGAACCGGCCGTAAGCTCTGAAATCTAAAAACGCAAAAATAAATTCAAGCCTGCACTGTACAGCTCTGTAAATGCTAGGGATCATATTGGGGGACATGAGGATTAATAGCAACCCCCTCTCAAGCTTGCACATCAGCCCAAATCAGAGTTTAAATTAACTGTTTATATTCCGGCTGCGGCGTGGGCGGGTCTGAGGTGCTCCAAGCACTCTGGACTTTTTACATGTATATTTTACGTATATTAAAAAATAATTATTTTACGGATTTGAGTATAGGATAATTATGTGCTATTTTTTCTAACACCGAATATCACTTTATAGACTCCGCAAAGTGCAGGATGGCTTTATTTGAGCTATTTTATGTGCTTAATTGGTGCTAGCGGGACCTGTTTGCTGCAAGTAAGCTGCGGCTCGCTTTTAGCCTTGCAGACAGGGTTCCCGGAGCAATAGAATAGCAACCAGGCTTTTCTTACGGCCGATTTCCTTGCGGCCGTTTTAGATCAAAAGCTTTCCTCCGGCGCTTGCGGCCGCAAGAGATAGCAAGGCGCCGGCCGCAACCCTGCCGGAATCCCCGGCCGGAGGGGAATAGAATAGCCGGAAAGCTTGCGGCCGGTCCTTGCGGCCTCGCAGCGGCTGCGGCCGATAATAGAATGAGGCCCATAGTAATTAAGGTTGAAAAAATACTTTCAGTCCATCAAGTTCAACCTTTTATGATCTCCTCTGATCTGCAATATGAGGATTAGTTCTTAATTCATTGTTTTGTTAATTAATTATTAATCAACTATCTTTTTTTTTTTTTTAAGTATTAATGAATCCAGAGGAAGGCAAACAGAAAAAAAAACAAGTGAGACTTAGCCAATCGTCTCAAAAGGAAAAAAATGAATTCCTTTCTGATCCCAGATACTGGCGATCAGATTCCTCCCTTGATCAATACTCTCTCTCTAATTATCCAGGATAACCCTGAATTCCCTTCTTAATTAGAAATAAATCAAGCCGCCTTTTAAAGTTATCTATCGAATCCGCTGTCACCACCTCCTCTGGTAGAGAACTCCACAGATTAACCACCCTTACTGTGAAGAACCCTTTTCTTTCTTTCAGGTGGAATCTTTTTACTTCTAACCTCAAGGGATGTCCTCTTGTCAGTTGAAAACCACTTGGCACAAAAAGCTCCCTTGACAAAGCCTTATATTGACCCTGGATGTATTTATATGAGGTAATCATATCTCCTCTTAGACACTTTTTTTGTAGAGAAAATAAGCTTAATTTGGTTAGTCTTTCTTCATAACTAGGCCCCTCCATTCCCCTTATTAGTTTTGTTGCCCTCCTCTGTACCTTTTTATTGTATTTTGTTTTGTACTTAACCCTTGTATAGCACTACACAGGGTCAGAACTACCAGTGGTGCAGGTTTTTATTTTTTGCATTTTATTTTTTTCTGAAAAGTAAAAAAACTGAGCAAATGAGATAGGAATGGGTGCTGAGAGGGGTTGGGTGCTGAGAGGGGTTGGGTGCTGTGCTATGTCATCACACTATGACCTTATTCCTGCACCTCACAATAGAGGTACCCAGAGTGCTGGTCAGCAGTGTAATGGCTGACCCTCTGGCTTGTCAAGACTTTGGTTATACTAGTAAATATAATACACAAGTACCGGATATTTGCTATTTTAATGGTTAGCAGAGCAGTATCATTGTGTAGACAAAATATCCAGTTACAATCTCTGAATCATAAATATATAAAACTATTAACATATAAAGGTCTATGTATTGCTTGTTCTCAAAAACTAAATAGATGCATGTATATAAGCAAAAAAAGGTACATTTTGAGCTTCTATTCTGCACATCACAATTTACTATAAAGTCTATGATTATGTTACTGAGCTTATGTACAAGTGTTGTCACTTTGTCACTTTGCCTAGAAAACTTTTTATGTAATAAACCAAAACATTGGATCCATATAAATAAAAGATAAGAGATAAGACTGGAATCACCATATTACCTAAAGAAGACTAACCCCACTGAATGTGGACAGTACTAGAAATATATATATAAAATAACACATTTCTCTTCTTATAATGATTATGTAGATCAGTTCCTCTATCAAGAATCGAGTGCTGGGCTAATTATTGGTCATTTTATTTTTATAAATACATATAGGAACCTATGGATTGTATTGCTTATAACAAGTTCAATTTTTAAGTGATACTTTTCTGGTATTAAATACGGCACCAAAAGTGAAAAACAACTTTATTTTCTTCTACACATTACACTGTTAATCAGCTATTAGTAAATTTAGGAAAGCATATTTTAATCAGATAAGAACGTCATTATAATGATTATGACAAAGTATTTACAGAAAACACTCAGAAGATAATTGGTTTACTTGTTAATATATTGTTAGATAAATATACTTTTCCCTTTAACAGTTTGGTTGGGGAATGTCTTACAGATAAGAGTGCCCGGGGCAGAGCCAAGCTATGAGATAACAAGGTGCCAGATGGTTGCCCACCCGCTGGCCATTGGCTACTTTATAGATGAACCCCTTTAGATTGTAAGCTTGCGAGTTTCAGTCTTGTGTCAGTGCTTTGTGAAAAAGCATTATGTACACGAGATTGTAACCCCAGAGACAGGGCCCTCTATTCTATTGCATTGGGGTAATATTGTATTTTGTTCTGTACTTAACCCTTGTATAGCACTACGCAGGGTCAGAGCTACCAGTGGTGCAGGTTTTTATTTTTTACATTTTAATTTTTTCCTGAAAAGTAAAAAAAAATAACAAATAGGATAGTAATGGGTGCTGAGAGGGGTTGGGTGCTGTGCCATGTCATCACACTATGACCTCATTCCTGTACCTCACAATAGAGGTGCCCAGAGTGCTGGCCAGCAGTGTAATGGCTGACCCTCTGGCTTGTCAAGACTTTGGTTTTACTAGTTAATATAATACACAAGTATCGGATATTTGCTGTTTTAATGGTTAGCAGAGCAGTATCGTTGTGAAGACAAAATATCCAGTTACAATCTCTGACCCATACATAACGTATGAAACTATTAACATATAAAGGTCTATGTATTTGTTGTTCTAAAAAAAAACTAAATATATGTATGTATATAAGCAAAAAAAGTACATTTTGAGTACATTTTTGTCATTTTATTTTTATAAATTGTTTAGTCATTTCCTATATACATATAGGAACCTATGTATTGTATTGCGCATAACAAATAAAAAATTTATGTGATACTTTTCTGGTATTAAAAACGGCACCTAACCTCATTATTATGATTACTCAGGGGAGGCTGGTACATAGGGGCAAATAGGCAACTGCCCACCCAAAATGAATGCACTGACTTAATCCCCCCATCACTTACTTAATTGTATAATTTATATATTAAAAAAATAAGGAAATGCTTTATCATATCCATTATTTTATTTTTTAATAGCTGCTGCTGTCACTTTACATTTCAAAACCCTCTGTGCTGCAGTTAAACACACTGACTTATTATATCTATCCCCTGCTGGTGTCTAATACTACTCTACCACTTCCTCTCTCTCTCTACCCCTCCCTCTCTCTCTATCTATCCTTTCCCCTCTCTCTCTCTATCCCTTCCTCTCTCTCTCTCTATCTATCCCTTCCCCTCTCTCTCTCTAACCCTTCCTCTCTCTATAGCCCACTCTTTAACTCTATATCCACCTCTCTCACTATCCCTCTCTCTATCTATCCCTCTCTCACTTCCCCTTCCTCCCTCTCGCTATCCCTCTCTCTCTCTATCCCTTCCTCTCTCTATATCCACCTCTCTCTCTATCCCTCTCTCTCTCTATCCCTCTCACTCAATCCCTTCCTCTCTCTCTCTATCCACCTCTCTCACTACCCCCCTCCCCTCTCTATCTCTAACCCTGTCTTTCTCTATGGGATCACTTTTGTGGGTGGAGCCTGTGTCACTAGGCTATACAGGCTATACATGTTGTGGTAATATGTTGTAAAGGGGAGGGGTTTATACTGTTGGGTGGAGTCAATGTAAGAGGAGGGGCCAGATCTCAGTTTTCCGCCCCACCAAGTTGTTAAGTCACCAGCCGCCACTGACACTCATTGGTTACTATAAGACAGTGCACCCCTGTAAGATTTTAGGCAGAAAAAAACCCAGCTTTTAAGCACTTATTAATAAATTCCTCGTGAAATTCTGAAACCCTCCATATGATTTAAAGTGACATTCTGAGCTATACTGAACATTTGACATTCTGATACAGAAGAAGTTGACTCCATTAAAAATAACAGTCTTGGAGTAATGATCTGGTTTTACAGAGAATTTAGTAGCTCCAATGTATATGCCATTGGGTTTAAGGTAACCCCACAACCAAGTTGTTATTTCACTTGTCATTTGTTTCTAAAAATATTTAGCATTGCTTCTGCATTATTATAAGGCAAATGAACAACTTGATTTCCAAAATTAGAGTAATTTATTATGATTCTATAGTGGCAAAACAGTACCCCCTACATGCAGTTCCCCATCCTTATCAAACATTCTCAACTCTAAATTGGCATCCTGACCCACACACTAGTATAGGGCGCGACATACACAATCATGGATATCTCAGTACTGATTTATATTAGGCAGAAGAAATTAAGTAGCTTGCATAATCAATCAAAGGTTGGCCGAAGTAGTGCTCTTTTACAACCCAATACATGAGAGAATAATTTCAATCTGAATTCAAGGCAAGCCATTTAGCATCATAATAATTTAAGTCTGCGCTCCTACCATAGATGGTGAAGAGGCTGAAGCCATCCAGTTCTACGAGGATATTCAACAACTCCTATATATAACACTAATACTCCTAGATATAACACTAATAAAAGATGTTACTCTCACCAAAGGAGATTGGAATGCTAAAGTAGGTAACCAAAATAAAATACCTGGAATAGCAGGCAAGTTTGACCTTGGGTTAGTAAATGAAACAAGTCAGAGATTAGTGGAATTATATCAAGTTAATTGTCTGGTCATAGTAAACACCCTTTTCCAACAACCCCAGAGATAACACTACATACGGAGATCACAAGATGCAAAATATATAAATGAGATTGTATAGCCAAAGAAGGAGGAGCTCTATACTGTTAGCGGAAAAAGACCTGGAGCAGGTTATTGCGGATCAGATCACAGGCTTCTTACTACAACGTTTAAAATTAAACTGAGGGAGGGAAAATCATCAGACCAAGCAGATATTAAATAAATAATATACCCAAAAGAAAGAATACTAAGAAGGCAAACTAGTTGTCTGATGAGGCTTGAAAGTAGAAACAAGGAAAGTGAAAGCAGTAGTTCTGATAGGAAAAGATATGGTCAACTGAATGCAGAATTCCAGAGTATAGAAAGAAAAGAAAAGGAGATATTCTGTAATGCGTGATGCAAATAGATATATTAAGATAACAGGATGGGAAAGTCAAGATAATTCAAGATAATTGGGTATCTCAAAGGAAC
Organism: Discoglossus pictus; assembly: GCA_027410445.1. NCBI lineage: Eukaryota > Metazoa > Chordata > Amphibia > Anura > Alytidae > Discoglossus > Discoglossus pictus. Next base: position 447,634,369 of record CM050163.1, read on the forward strand.
TTTTCATGCCAAAGTGAGTGTAATAAAAGACAAAAATAATAGGGACTTAAAAGAAGCAAATCAGAAGCACTGATAACCTCAATAGTTGGTCCAATGAGCTGGAGCCAGATATCTTGAAGCATGTAGTGAGATGGGCTTTGTGTCATGACCACTACTTCTGTTGGGCTCGCCTAAAAACTAGTTCTGACCTACCCAGCTGCACATGAGGGTTCTTGTTATTATTCCTGTTAGCAGGAACAGAACCGGACCGGTAATGGAACACCAGGATTATGTATGATCACACTGAGAAGTGTTTATTAGTCACAAAACCCACATATATAATATATTCATCACATGCCATCAATGAAAAATAATTATTATAAACCCACACATGCCAGCAGGGCAACCCTAACCATACATCCAGGGTGTACCACAATTATGACCACCCTGCTCACATGGAAATAACAGTCCAGATAACAGTCCATATATGCATTTGTAACAGTCCACATATCAATCGCTGGTGAAATCTCAAAAAGGTAGTGCCAAATTATTAACAACTGCAGTAATTTCACGTCAGCAAAGTAATACGTAATAACCGGCAAGCTGGAGCACAAGAAATAAAATTGTCAATGTTCTGTGTATAATAGAGAAATTCAGAAAAAAAAAACATTTACCTCTGCTTCATAGACTATTATCAAGCATTTCACTGTGTGGATCACAGCAAAATTTGGCAAGTTCTTAAAGAGATGGGGTACTAGACCATCTCATCTAAGAAATTTGTATATGAACAAAGAATCCACGGTCAGAATCAAATATAAAACACCTGAGTGGTTCAAGATTAGAAAGTAGTGTGGCTCAGGGAATATTGGCACCTTATTTATTTAAGTTATATGCAGAATACATCATGCAGAAGGCAGGCTGGACAACAAAACCAGAATCAATATGGCTAGAAGAAATTTTAACCTCAGATACACAGATGATACTACTCTGATGGATGGAAGTGAGGGGGAACAAAAAAGCCTATTGATGAGGGTGAAAGAAGAGAGTGCAAAAGCTGGTCTGCTGCTCAACATTAAAAAGACAAAGATCATGGCAAACAATAGATGGGGATGAAATGGAGGCTGTGACAGATTTTATTTTCCTGGGCTCAAAGATTTCGGTTGGGAGAAAAGCTAGGGCAAGTCTGAACAAGCTATTAACAAGAAAATATATTACATTATCAACAACTTCAACAAGTCAGCATAGTTAGAACTATGGTATTTCAAGTAGTAGCATAGGGATGTGAGAGCATAAAAAAGGCTAAGAGCTGTAGGATTTACGTCTTTGAATTGTGTGATGGAAAAGCTGCTTAGAGTCCCTTGTACTGTAAGAAGAAACAATCAATCAATACTACAGGAAATCAAGCCAGCCTGTTCCCTGGAGGGGTTGATCATGAGGCTAAAGCCATATTGCAATAAGACAGTATTCCCTAGAGAAGACTCTGATGACAGGAAAGGTTAAAGGCACATTAAGAAAGGGACGGCAGAGGAGGAGATAAATAGATGAGGTCATTGAAGCAATGCACATGAGCTTGAGAGAGCTCAGAGGAGCAATGGCTGACAGATGTTCCTTGCGTGCTGCGGACTATAGGGTCATGGAGAGTAGGACACAACTGAACAACTACTACTACTAAGACATTAATCCATGCTCTCATAATGTCACACCTCAAATATTGCAACTTCATTTTAATTGACCTTCCACTGAACTATCTATCCCCACTCCAGTCTATCTTGAATGCTAACCTTTTAACAGCCATAATATTTTATGTTTGTGACATCAGCCCTGATAGGGGAGAAGCATGTAATGAAGTAATGTGGTACCTCTCTTGGTACCAGTATTCCCCAAGGGAACCCCATCTCTGGAAAAGCAAAAGATGGACATGACACCCCTTGACTTTGTTGCTTCCAGCCTAGGGCTATGCCTGTGATATCATAGTTTTCCTTGTTTGAACTATCTATGTTTTGGAGACCTCATTCTCAGTAAATATCCTTTGTGTCCTTGTATGTTGATTATATTGATGTAAAACATGCCTGTTATTGATATATAGTTTTTTTATGTAGTTTTGCAATTCATATACTGTGATGCAATTATTGTTTGCAAGGATAGGTCTAAAAGGCCCATTGTGATAGTAACACAATTGTGACATTCAGCATTGAAGATCTTCTGCTAAATGATTGGGTTATCTGGCCTTCCTACCTTAGTTATGTTACCTTGTGTTATTCTGCACTAAAAACCTTTTTGTTGTTCCCTGCATATAAGTCCATGTGTTTTGCAAAAAGGGCATTACTGTCATCTGTTTGAGAGGAAGGGTAAGAGCCTTTTAATCACTTTGCTCCAGTTCAGCTACCCAGTAATTCTCCTGCATCTATGTTCCAGAACTGCATTCCTGCTTACAAAAGATCCTGGCTGAAAAGCGTCTTTCCAGGTGAATCCTTAGCACCTAACCAATGGGATCCATTCATTGGCCAGTCCAGCTGTTCACTCTTCCTAAGAATGTTCACTAGCTGAAAACCATTAGCACAAAAGAAAAGACACATTTTCCAAGTAGAACTTGAGTGAGTACCAGCCAAACTCAACCAAACTATCCTGCTATCCTGATTTAGAAGACTAAAGAACATTCCATGCTATCATTTTGTTTTTAGTGATCTGGTTAGATTGCAGATGGTAAGGAGACATGAGTTGGATCCTAGTTCATGAGAAAAGGGTCTTTAGAAATCTGTGGCAAATAGGGAAGCTCATTTGCATACAAACAAATTACTATGAGATGTGGCTCAAACCCAATAATGATAGTAATTTAAACATAAATCCCATGACTACTTGCAACCATGGACAAATGTTTAAAAGAAGGGGGTTAGGCAATCTTTGGTTGAGACATTACAACCATTCCTAACATTTGCTCTTAATATTCAGGTATAAGTGTAGCTAAGTGTAAAGACCATTCTAGAGTACAGAACACAGGTCTGGATTTCAGGATTTTTGTGCATGTGCACAACTGAGTTAATCTGTGCTGATCTACTGGCCATTGCAGCAGGGAAATCCTTAAATGTTGGCTTATATTCAACAATCCAGCACTGATGCTGGCTACTCATGGCTAGTGACCTTGAAATGAGGCAATAACTCTCTAGGAACACTGGGATTAATATGGATAGTAATATGTCCAGGAACTATTTTGTTTGTGTGATATTTCCAGGAAAACTGATATGAATAGAGTTATAACTAGAAACACTGAAGTTGATATGGATAAAGATATTTCCAGAAACTAGTGAAGATTCTAATTGAGAAATGTTGTTCAAAACTTTACACTGCCTCCAAGATAGCTATGCTAAAATGCCCCAAACATTTAAAAGTGTTTCTGTATTATGCAAATGACTTTATAACTTGTCTTACATAAAACATAAATATAATTGCTATCCCTATCATAAAGTTTTACAAAAACAGAGTGACTAAAACCATATGTAACAACTAATAAATGGCTTCTGTAGTTAATTCAATATAGTGTCCTAAAAAAAATCTAATCAGGTTAACTAAACACTACATCCCAATAATGATCATATCTATAATTACTAAGAGAAACACTAATTTGCAACGTGTGTAGCCTTTGTACTGATACCTAATTAGCCACCACAAATCATATAGCATTTTTAATGCGTAATACAGTATGTGTTACAATTGAAATTAATTAATTAAGTATCCAAAAACATTGCTCATAACTTACACATAGACTAACATATAAATATGATGGGTGTATTGTATGTTTCTGTCTTTGCACAGTAACACTGTGTTCCTCTTCTACAGTTGAATTTTCTCCCCACTATTTAGAATATTACTCCCACACCTCACAAAACTCTTCAGCTAATTAGCCTTTCTTGTATTACACAACATATTTTCCTCTCTGCTACATATTCAACAAAGGGATACATAGCTTGTGTTGTTATTGGCGGCATTGAGGCCATTCAAGTGAAATAGGTTTTCTACTACTATGCACATCGTGCCATTCTATAATAGCCTGTTTTCTTATCTATTTTCTCTCTTATTGTGTTCTTTAGAACATTTCTATAATCCACATTCTATTTTGCACATCACACTCAGAATTAACAACTACCACTAATCCAAAATCAAACAAGAATGTAACTTTCAGTTTGAAGAGGTTGGAATCTTGCCTTGCAATAAATAAAGGGAATTTAGTATGGGGAGAGAATATAGAGACATGGGTGTCAGTGAGATATTTCCGACAGTCTTAAGCTATGGCAGGTAATTAGATGGTTTTGATTCAGGGGTTGAGAGAGGTTTGTGTATCAGATTTGTGCAGTCTTGGTATTGGGGTTAATTTTAGGTGCCATGGATTCCCCTGATCATAGTGGGTATTGGATAGGGGGTAGCAGGTCAAAGGCAGAGCGGTCATAAGCTGCTTGCATTAGTTTTATTAGTATATAACCTCTTCATTGCCATGGGAATTGGTTTATATAAATAGGAAATTGCCCGTCAAAAATGACGGGAATAAAATTGTAAGCCTGGCAATGTTGTTTGCCACACAATGCGAAGCTATGGGCCCTCTGAGCACCTTTGGTGCTCATCGCAAGCCCTGTGGCTGGCAATGAGCGGCTTTGATGATCATCATGAGCCCGCTCATTGACATTTTATTAACTTTTCTGCTTTGCAAAGATCACCTTCGGCGCTCATCGCGTGGCTCGCAATGAGGGCCTTTGGTGCTCATTGCAAGCCTCTCCCCCTGTGTACTTTATTGACCTTGGGCTTTAGAACCTTCAGGGCTCATCGCGAGCCCCCCGTGTAGTTTGAGGGCCTTGCAATGAGTGTTACTGCCTTGGGTTAAGTGTTACTGCCTTGTTTTAAATGTTACTGTCTTGGAGTATGTGTTACTGGCTTGTGTTAAGTGTTATTGGCTTTGTGCTCTTTTTTACTGCCTTTGGCCTTGTTTTCATCCTGCAATTTTTTTTCTCGCTTAGCCGATTTTTGATCGTGAAAAAACAACAAATATGCCTCAAATTAACTTGCAATTCCACTCCCAGGCTCCCTGGATCTCCCCCTATGCTGTGTGTGAGTGTGTAAGAGTGTCTATTTTGAGACATATTTGTTTGTTTTTTTGTGTACTTTTCAGTTTGGTGGTTTGGCCGTTTAAATCGTAATTTTGCGCAACCGCGCAACTGAATGCTTTGGGTTTGCAAGGCCAGCAGTTGCATCTACGTGCTTCGGCTCTGATCGCAATCACTGCAGTGAGCGCCTTTGAATTTGCGGTCGCGTGCCTCAACTGCTCGCCTCGCTTTGCACCACTTCTAGGGAGGAGTTTTATGGAAACAGAGTAAGTTATGCGGTCACAAGAGGGATATTGGTATGCTAGTAGGTATTTTAAAGATTTCTGGGTGCTGGGCATTATATTTGAGAATGTATAAGGGTTTGTGTCGTCTATATACAGAAATTATGGGATCTTCTGAACTGCACTGTTCTGTGGACACGTTTTTATTTACTGAACAGGAATTGTGGGTTGAGTCCAGGGAAATTTAGCAGTTTTGAGATCCTTGAGTAACATTATTAGGTCCTGGAGAGGGGACAGAGGTTTTATATAACATGTTACAAAGCACAGCCTCAGAGAGAACTGCAGCAACAACTTTCAATATATTTTACCTTGCAATATTTTATCATTTATATTCTTATCAACCTTGTCAATACCTTTTCAACTCATGTACCCACCAATTTATGTCACTCCTTTGCCTCTCCAAAATCATGTCCCATCTCACACTGTATACCCAGGGCAGGATCATCCAATGCACAGGGGCGCCTTACAGTTCACTGCCCAGGGGCTCCAAAAATTTAAATACTGCCCTGTGTATACCATGCTTTACTTTTCCTCAGTCACAAATTAAATTGTAGGGCATGCAAAGGTTGGGGCAGCAATACATATTTTTGTTTAACATTCCAACACCTTTGCAATATTTAAATGTAATTAAACTCCCCCTACAGCATTACCAGCCTTTAACTATGATGCAGCATGTCACCTTCAGGTCCTGCATTAAAATGAACACCCTTCCAAAAATGCTCCTGACCATGTCAAGTCAATTTTCCAAATGTGTGTATATACATTATGTCAGGGATATGTTTCAGTTGAGGCCTGAGAGGCCTAGGGCAGCAAATTTTCAGGCGGCAGCAGGCTGCCTGCAGTTGCAGATGCAATGCCGTGGAATATGCATAGAAATGTCTATATGCTGAGAATATGCTGTCTTCAATTGTTATATACATATATATATACCTATGCTTTTCTACATAGTAATGTGGTAAACTTATTATTGGTATATAAGAAAGGAATGCGCACAAATCTGAATGGGCCTAGGGTTGCATAAAATCTAAATAATTAAGTATTATCTTTTTCTTACGGCAGTATTTTGCTATCTTGAGGCTTAGTAATAAATGTGAGTATGCCTGTGTGTGTACCAGCCTCTGCTTCTGTTTGTCTAACTCATGTTGGATGGTGTCTGTGCTGGAGATTTGCTTCCTGTCAGCAGTGTATAAAACCTGGAACTTCTCTCACGCTGTCGGTGCTTGCCTGGGATTGCTGCCAGCCTCATTGTAAAGTCTGTGACTTCATGCCTGAGGCTGAACTGCTTGGGCCACAATTTCTCCTGCCAGCCTGACCAGTCTTTCACTTGGAGTAGGGAGAGGCTCTGTATGCTCCTCCTTAGCACTGGGGCAGGGATCATGTGTAAGACAGCCACAGCTGTTTAGACACATTTTCCCTCACATCCCTGCAAGGCTGACATCTGGGACCTGGTGTCACCCTCACAGTGACAGGCCGGCACCAGCAGCAACCTGTGTCTGCAGGACACCATGTCGTTAATACTGCCCATCTTCATCCTCGCTCTAAACTCCCTGCCCTGCGATGTCTTAGGTAAGTCTGTACCCACACAACCTTAGTAGTTATCCCAAGGCACTGAATGAGTAACAGCAGCACTTCACCTAGCATACCTTATGCCTTGAAATATTATTGTACTGTGTGATGATTTACTGTTTCACTTCTCAATATAAAGGACCAATTGACTTGACAAGCAACAAGCGTGTTAACATAATGTAGATATCTTTCTGTCTTAATATTAATTAATAAGCCTCAGCACCTCCTGTTAATTTATTATTATTTATTACTTAGATTTATTATGATGCATTATTCATTTATTATTATTAGTATATATTTTTGAATTGCTATTTTAATCAATGTTCTTACATATCATCTGAAGAAAAATACTAGCACTGTAGAAATACTAACAATTTAACATGGAAAAAAAAAAACATTGTATATTTGCTGCTTAATTTTCAGTTTTTCGGCTTCCTGTGTGATTTTCCTTCACCACCTTTACTTCACTGAACTTTAGTGCTTAATCTTTATGTAACGAAAGAAATCAGATTCCAGAGTTTCTTGGACTTTCTGCTCACTGAGAATTCCAACTGTAACCTCTGGAAGATGAGCTAGGGCTAAGGTTATGATGTATTTTACAGTGCCTTGCAAAAGTATTCACCCCCCCCCCCCCCCCAAACATGCCCACAACTTTGAAGATGTTTTTTTTTTATTATTATTGTGAAGCAAACAACAAATAGGACAAAATAACAGAAAAAGTAAATGTACAAAATTATTCAACCCCCTAAAGTCAATACTTTTTAGAGCCACCTTTTGCGGCAATCACAGCTCCAAGTCGCTTTGGATAAATCTCTATGATCTTGCCACTGGGATTTTTGCCCATTCCTCTTTGCAAAACTGCTCCAGCTCCTTCAAGTTGGATGGTTTGCGCTTGTGAACAGCAATCTTTAAGTCTGACCACAGATTTTCTATTGGATTGAGGTCTGGGCTTTGACTAGGCCATTCCAACACATTTACATGTTTCCCCTTAAACCACTCAAGTATTGCTTTAGCAGTGTGTTTGGGGTCATTGTCCTGCTGGAAGGTGAACCTCCGCCCTAGCCTCAAATCACGCACAGAATGCTACAGGTTTTGCTCAAGAATATCCCTGTATTTAGCACCATCCATCTTTCCCTCAACTCTGACCAGTTTCCTAGTCCCGGCTGATGATGTTCTTTGGGTGATATTGTGTGTTGGGTTTGCCCCAGACATAGTGTTTTCTTTGATGGACGAAAAGTAAAATTTTAGCCTCATCAGACCAGAGCACCTTCCTCCATACATTTTGGGAGTCTCCCACATGCCTTTTCCCAAACTCAAAATGTGCCATTTAGTTTTTTGCTGAAAGTAATGGCTGTCTTCTTGCCACTCTGCCATAAAGCCCAACTCTATGGAGCATACGGCTTATTGTCGTCCTATGTACAGATACTCCAGTCTCTGCTGGGGATCTCTGCAGCTCCTCCAGGGTTACCTTAGGTCTCTGTGCTGCCTCTCTGATTAATGCCCACCTTGCCTGGTCCGTGAGTTTTGGTGGGCGGCTGTCTCTTGGCAGGTTTGCTGTTGTGTCATGTTCTTTCCATTTGGTTATGATAGATTTGATGGTGCTCCTGGGGATCATCAAAAATGTGGATATTTCTTTTTATAACCTAACCCTTACTTGTACTTCTCAACAACATTGTCCCTTACTAGTTTGGAGAGTTCCTTGGTCTTCATGGCAGTGTTTGGTTAGTGGTGCCTCTTGCTTAGTTGTTGCAGCCTCTGTAGCCTTTCAAAAAAGGTGTGTATATGTAATGACAGATCATGTGACCCTTAGATTGCACACAGGTGGACATCATTTCACTAATTATGTGACTTCTAAAGGTAATTGGTTGCACCAGAGCTTTTTATGTGCTTCATAACAAAGGGGGTGAATACATACGCACATGCCAATGTTCTGTTTTCTATTTCTAAAAAATGGTTTTATGTATATATTTTTCTCATTTAACTTCACCAACTTAGACTATTGTGTTCAGATCCATCACATAACATTTAGATTAACAAAACATTGAATTTAAGGCTGTAATGTAACAAAATAGGTAAAAGGTCAAGGGGTGAATACTTTTGCAAGGCAATGTATGTCATAATAAAATATATTACTGATATACAAAAACACAGTGATCAAATAAACAAATGACGTTAGCATGAAAAAATTATGCCATAAATGATACCATAAAATGATAACATATATTTTCTTATTTTCTTTAAACATAGTTTGTTTCTCTCTCTCTCTCTCTTTTCTCCCTAATTTAACTCGGTGTTGAGCAAGAATTTATATAGTTAAACCTATGATCATTCTTCATTAACCAATTACTTTTTTTGGAACTTTCTCTTTATGATGCTAACTAATTAACTGATAATCTGTCAATAATCTATACAATTGTAATTTTCAGCATGAACTGACATTGAGGCTTTACACCTGTGCTGTCTCCCTTCGCAGAAGGCTAAAGCTCCTCTATAGACATCAGTGAAAGGCAAAATATGGCCAATAAATGTCCACTGTAGATAATAAAATACTTCATATGTTATTGGAGTATGCAACAAACTAACATTAGCAGCTATGTAATTCATAGACAAAAAAAGCATTATCATAGAAAACCTTCATAGTGTCCTTTAGTCAAAAGCAGTGTCTATTAAATATTTTATTTAAAAATGCCCATATGTCCAAGGCCTATATAGCTATTAATATTGATAATTTGTTTCAAACTTTACAGTCATTTAAATTTTTTCCCACTCTACAGTGATCCTTTAAAGACTTCTCATGCTGCCCCTGTGTTCTTTGGAGTGTAAATCAAGTACTGCATACCATTAACAAAGTTATTGTGCAACCCGTTTAGTGACTCCAGGGTCACATATGTGCTTGTTCAAATAAAATAGTTTACTACTCACTATTATAAACAATGCAATCAAGCAAGAAAACACAACTGTAAAACAATTTCTGACACTTAAAAATCCTCTGAAAATGCTTTTATGCCAATAGCTTACATAGAATGCTGTTTGTGGCATACTTGCCAAACATTATGTTTTTGCTAATCTACAGTGCTTCTGTAAGGTACCATCAACATTGCTGCTATAATAAAAGAGAATTTGAAGTTTAAATAACAGTATACATTAAATATGGTCACGCAAGCAAAGAAAAAAAAGCAAATTGTATAAAGCCCAAACATGCTACATTTCATAGATGATAAATGCACACCTGCTTCAAATAGAAAAGTCTCCACAATCATATTCTGACTCTCATACACTAATTAAATGTAACATTTTAAGAAGCAGAATGTACCAAATTGTGTTTATATATATATATATATATATATATATATATATATATATATATATATATATATATATATATATATCTATATATATATATATATATATATATATAGTGGATATAAAAAGTCTACACACCCCTGTTAAAATCTCAGGTTTCTCTGCTGTAAAAAAATTAGACAAAGATAAATCATTTCAAAACTTTTGCCACCTTTAATCTTTCCTAAAAGTACAGTTTATAGGTCACATTAAAGGTGGAAAAAGTTCTGAAATGATTTATCTTTGCCTTATTTTTTTACAGCACAGAAACCTGACATTTTAACAGGGGTGTGTAGACTTTTTGTATCCACTGTATATATATATATATATATATATATATATATATATATATTTTTTTTTTTTTTTTTTTGTTACTGTCTGTTTATATAAATATATACAACTTGTATATATAAACATGGTAACAATTTTACTTTTACGACTTGTTGGCTTAACAAGGATTTATATAATAGAGACAATTGTGAATTCTCTGTTAATAAACAAATATGTGACATGGATAAGAAGTTCTACAGACCAAGAGCTATGGGAAGACAGGGAGAGGAGATATATAGATAAACCAGCCCTTGGGAACAGGATTATTTGATACAAGTGAATGACATTTCTGATAACATATCTCTATAATTTCTGCTTTAGACAATACACATCCATTTTTGAAGGTTTATTTAACTACTAGGAACTTGCCCGTCAAAAATGACGGGAATCAAATTGTAAGGCTGGCAATGTTGTTTGCCACACAAAGTGAGGCTTTTACTCCTCTGAGCACCTTCGGCGCTCATTGCGAGCCACCCCCCCCCCCCCCCCCCATGTACTTCAAGTTACCTGCTTTGCAATGATCACCTTCAGCGCTTATTGTGAGCCCCACGATGAGCGCCTTCGGTGCTCGTTGCAAGACTCTCCTGCTCGCAGTGCTCATCACGAACACTGCGATGAGCGACGAAGGCTCTCATCGCGTGGCTCACAATGACCGCCTTCTGCACTCATTGCGAGCCTTTCCTCCCGCCTACTGTACGGGCCGCTCATTTCAGGGTTCGTTAACCTGCAAGTTTTGGGCTTGGGAATGGCATGTGTCTCTTCTGTCCCGTCCCTGTGTCTTTCTCCTCTGTGTGTCTGCTAAATGTTTGCGTGTTACGCAATGATTTCCATTTGTTTTATTTTCAAAGTCCCGCACGCCTGGCATTGTTAGTTTTACTGTCTTTGCCATTGTGTATTTTCTAAGTCCTGTGTGACTGGCTTTGCTCACCTCATTTTCATGCTGTTTCAGATTTTTTACGTTTTTCGTCCGCCCTTTTTTTCCTTGCTTTGCCGATTTTCTATTGACAAAAAACTGCAAATATGGCTAAAATTTGCTTGCAACCTCACTCCCAGGCTTCCTGGCTCTCCCCCTGTGCTGTGTGTTTGAATAGTTTTTTATGATTTTGCTTACTTTTCACGTTTTTCGAGTTACGCGCTTGAACTAAGTTTGGCCGTGAAATTATCAAACTGCCCTTCTCGCGGTCAGTGGCAAAGTGCTACGTGCTTCAACTGATCGCCTCGCTTTGTGAGACTCGCAGTGCAATGAGCGCCTTCGTCCCACGTGCTTCAACTGCTCGCTTCGCTTTGTGAGGCTCGCAGTGCAATGAGCGCCAAAGGCCCTCATTGCAGGCTAAGTCCTGTGGGCTTCAATTGCTCATTGCAGCCTAAGTCGTCTGTGCATCAATGGTTCGCCTCACTTAGTGAGTCTCGCAGGCATCCCTCGCTATGCGAGGGACGCAAATGCGTTACCAACATAGCAAACGTTCCGAACATTTACAAGATCCACAACTATATACTGTATGTGTGTGATACAGTTTTTTTGGTAAGTAACGTGTGATAATATGTTCTACATACCTATAGCTAATATAATATAGCAGATTTCACAATACTTTTCTAATCAAAGATTGATTTGTGGAGGCTGGTGTGGAGATGAACCTTACATCAGTCTGTAGACATATATGTCTGAGCAATTTCTGGAAGGAAAAAGGTGTAGAACTTCTAAAAACAAGACTACATTACACCATTTAAACAGTTCTAATGCAAGTCTGCTAAACTAGCATATCCTGGAAAGTAACAGATTTGCATTGCAAGCTTGCACTGTAGCACTGAGTTTAATCATTTATCTGAAGCCCCATCAGTACCTCTCTTAATATTGTTCAGTGTCTTATCCTGCAATAAGGGACATATCAGGGACAATTACAGAGTTCTCAATCAGGGGATTGTCTTCTGACATGGGACAGTATGAGTATGCACAGGAATATTTATATGATAGGTTATGATATACTATACATTAAAATAAATGTGCATTAATTTTATTTGTATGTATTATTTGTATATATACTATTTAGCAGGGGTGGGAAAGTTCGGCCAGGATTTGAGGACATCCCTGCTGCGTAAAGGTGAGTCAATCGCCTCTTCAGTCATCCTGATTCACTCACCTTTGCACAGAAAGGATATCCTCAAATCCTTAGTGGGGATCTCCAGAACCGAACTTGCCCACCCCTGCTATATAGTATGTGTGTGTATGTGTGTGTGTCTGTCTGTCTGTGTGTGTCTGTCTGTGTGTGTGTGATAATCTTAAAATAAGGACATAGCAAGCGGGGAGGAAGAATAGCAGATGGGGGATGGGAGGTGCACAGATATACATAGATCCAATGCAGTTTCTGGCCATTAGGAGACCCACAAAATATTAGGTATTGATTCCAGTTACAGGGTTAGAGGACCTGAATATGAACAGGACCCTTTATCCACTCAGAGTTAGTTAAGAAATATTAAAAATGGTAGTTTCTATTTTTTTTTTGTTTATTTGAAAACAAAAACACATACATTGCCATGGCCCTTGGTGGATCACTTTAATATTGGAAAATCTGCATTAATTATGCATTTTTACTCATTTTATTTCATAATTTTTATAATCCTTTCATACATCTATTAAATGGTTACTCTATATAATGAGGTATATTCATGGAGGATACCTGCATATAGCTTTAATCATTATGGTGACATACATTCAATGAAACTGTGCATCATTATGCAGTCTTGATAGTACAGTATTGTGTGGGAAGTGAGGCAGCAATTTCTAATAATTACCTTGGCACAACTCATGGATTAGTTACAGAACCGCATGGCACCCTCTGTGGTTCCATTCAAACAAGGTAGAAAGAGCAAGGTGCATCCAGATATGAACTTAAATAACCCTTATTAAGCACTCCGTGATAGTGACAAGGATGGACTGGACTTTGCTGTTCACTGAGTCAAGTTATTTAACTCTGGTGAATCATGGACTATCTGCACATTAATTTGGGACATTGGCACTGACTGAGATGTATTTTAAGTATCAGGTTTGGCTCAGAATTTCTCAAAATATGACCTGCTGTGCTGCCCTCTCTATTAGGCTAATGTGCTAGGCAATAGATATAATGATAGCACTACCAGTTGTAGGTGTCACTTTTACATTGAGAAGATAGAAGTCCTGTCTGCCACCTCAGGAAACTGTTATTAAGAAAATAAAATTGAACATTTCACTGCAGCCAAATTGCGTATAAAAGATTATAAATTAGACACTGTATTAAAATCAATTTGCAGTTCTCCAAAACAGTACATGTTAAATATGGGACTGCAGTGGTCGTTCTTAAATAACCCTACTTCCTATGTTTTTTATGAACCCTTTTGAGGATGTGTGTGCATTCTGGTTGAAAAATACTATGTTACAGTAACAAACAGTGGCGTCCTGACATTGTTTCTTGTGTAAGGTTTTAAAACTGAGTTTAAAACTTCAAGAGAATTAAAGGAAGCCAGGTGCAGGTTGATCTGTTTTTCAGATCTACTATTTGTTTCTTGCTATGAGAGGAGGTATAGGGTTTATGTTATTATGGAAGGAAATAGCTGACACAAACAATCTACCACAATGACCTTTAAAATATGGACTTAGACTTTAGTAAAAGAGAGATTGAACAATTCCTGTATATTTTACACCGTAGTGAGGTCAGTATAGCAAATAAAAGTATTGGGCAGGAACACAGATTTAAAAAGCAATAAACAGCTGGGCTGTGATCTGTAAACACAGTAATGAAGAATAGCACTGAAATGTGGCCACTATAGCCAGATGTGCATGCCATGGGTTTATATTCGCTTGTTGTTCTGCTTTGTGTCACGGTATACTTTTGACAGTGAATTAGAAGGAGCCAGGTATGGATCAATTCATTTTTTATATCTTCTACCAGCTTCATTCTAAGAGGTTTGTGGTTTATATTTTCTTCTACAATTATGAACTAGAACATCAGAAAATAACTAATAAATAAAATGTTGTAAAAATAATCATTAACAGCCTTATTAAATTGCGATTCGGCAAATTTAAAAGGACTCTATTTAAGCACATAGCAAGAAGCCAACGAGTGCTACAGAGGATCCGCAAGGGGGGTAAAGTCCAATCTGTAGCACTTTAAAAGCACATACAGTATACACACACTACTGTACTTATATGAACAGGAAAAGTGATGTTAGGTCTTAGAATTAATAGCACAACATTCTCAAGGTCGCAAATCTGGCCACAAAAATACTTTATTTCGTGTTTGATTTCCGTGTTATATGGATCCCAGCAATCAATATGTTAATACATATACTGTAACTCGTATGTAATAGAATATCATATTTACGGCTTGTTTAATATTGCATTATATCTGGAATGTAGGTCCGATCCTAATTAATTGAAAACAGTAAAACTTTGAAAAATGCCACCTCCATTTTTCAGTGACGTAATTATGACAATCTCCATCTACACCCGTAACTAAGGGTTTGACTAATTGATCACTTGCATCCCACGTTAAACAAATGGTTTACAGGTTTGCGTATCAAGCTCGTAACTCGCAGCCCATTCTAATTGAATAGCTAGGTAACTCGGATAAACTTCAAGCCCGCAGCCATTGCAGGTCTCACGTTGGGTTTCTAATTTAATAGGACATGTACAGTCAAACCATGACAAAATAAAGACAGTCACAAGAAGTAGGTTAGATCAACTTTTGCCCCAGTTAGCTCAGCCCTGGTACATTTAAATTGTACAAAACAAATAACTGGGTAACAATGGCAGTACTGCATATTGGCACAGAGGTGGTAGCTGCATTTATAGACTACAAGCAGTAGTAGCAAATATATCTCACAAACAGCTTTTTCAAATATTTTTCTAGAAAATTCACAGCATAGATACCCTTGGCAAAACACAAAAATGTTACTCTGAAAAACACCATTTAGCTATTTTACAGATGCTACACAATAAGGGGTCTCTTCATCCTCCAAAACAGGCAGGCACGGGGAATTCACTAGCTTGAACACTTTTGGCTATGAAATGACTAGAGAATTTACTAATATGCACAACACACTTACTACTCCTGAGAAATAGAGGTTTCTTTACTTGTCTCAGTAACAGTGTTTATTTTACCTAATAGTTTACATCTAAATAAAAAGCCTGAACAGCATGTGAAGCCACTGTGTTCTGTATTCATTTGTTACTAGCTCTGTTTAGAGCAAATAAAGATTCAGTGAAACTATGTAATGAAGTAAATATTAAGTGGAATCCTAGTAATCAAGATCCATTATCATATTTTTTGTGTATTTTAGTACATATTTTAGTTTATCATTCTGATTGACAGACCAGTATGAAGCAAAGGTAACCTGTACTACTGCACATTGTTGAGGCTATGAACTACCCACTATACTGGCCTTTACAAAGTGATACTTTCTTTATTAGTGTATAGTTATTATCATTATTATTATTGTTGTTAATAATATTATTGTTATTATTATTATTATTATTATTATTAATTACATGGTATAGGATATGAGAATAATACAGAATTTAAAAACATTAAAGTTAGTTGTAGGACAGGTGGATTAAGGTGGGAAGGTTAGAAGAAATTGACATAACTGATTTTTGGGCCATGATGGGACTCCTCTGAACACCACAAGCAATGTTATTTGTGACTCTAACATACTGGGCTGCTAACATCAAAGGCTATTACAATGGACATTAGACTTGTTTTGAGGACTATGAAATTTAGTTTTTATGTGTATTGTAATGTGTGCCACAACAAAAAATGTTGGAGTTACTATGTGATGTGATATGCACAATGTGTTGCTTATAGGTGGCAGACATGGTTTATACTATATGATATTCTGATGTCTTAGGCCTCTGAATGAAATTACACCCAACCACCTCTCTAGTCTGTTTTGTGGAATCCAAGTCAAATAACTTCACAGACCTTCCATGTGTGATCATAAAGTTTGAGATGACCTAACAAGATAACCCAGCTGGTGTATCTATAAAACAGGGAGGGGGATTGATAGCTAGTGACAGGGTGGGGAAGTCACAGTAAGAAATCAGACCCCTCATACAGGGAGGGGAATGAAGAGAGGGCTTTGTGGGTGGAATTATTTTGTGCTGTATTAAAAATATCTGTGTAAGATGAATAAAGAGAGTCTGTCTCTGCACTAATCAAAGGTATGCTTCTTGAATGATCGGCTATCCTACATAAAGGGATAGGGAAAATTGATATTATTTTGTAATAAGGTAGTAAGAGCCTGTACTTGTGATTTCCTGAGTTCCTGCAAAATGGTCCAGAGGCATGCTGGGCACTGAGATTAACCACACAATCTCACCACTCAAAGATTGTTCCTGTAAGCTAAAGCAGGAGAGTTAGGGGTGTCCCTCATCTCTAGGTCATGACAGAAATGTATTGCTGAGCTGGTACAAAGGGCCAGAATTGTATAATGGCCTGGGTATAGTAACACAACAGGATGGAGGAAGTGGAATGGGATGGAAGGTTGATAAGGGTGGCCATATTGGTTTGGTAATAATGTACTAGGTTTTTCATAGTTATATTTTTATTGGAAGAAAAATAATTATACAAAAAATAACTAAAATAAAATAAAAAAAACATATTATACAAAAATATATTATTCAAGGTTTATGTTATATAATCTTAATTTCTATATACTTCACTTCCTTTTTTAACAGCTGAACTTAAAATATAATTTAATTTGCAACTTATATAAGCTCTAATTTTTTGTTATTGTATAATTCTATAGATCCAAGAGGCCCAGTTCTTCACATAATGTAATAACCTGTTTCCTAATGTGTATGTAAGTCTTTCCATGTAGGCCACTTCATTTATTCTCTCCATGACAACGCACTAGTGAAGACTATTTTTTTTCCAACTACTTTCAATATGTATATTTACAATAATAAATAATGTTGCTAATAGTTTTTTACTTGCAAATGTAAATTCTCTAGGGAACATTCCTATTAAACAAATATGTAGTGTAAGTATTTTTTGTCTACTGTACATATAATTAATGTCTTCTACTTTCTGCCAAATTTCAATACTATTTGACAATTCTGTACACATCCTGTAAAGCAACAATGTGACAGATTTTTTAATATTTTATATAATTTTGTACCAGATACATTCTATAAGTCACTTTAAAACTTGTTTCTAATAAAGCGTAATATTATTATTATTGTTATTATTATTACAGATTTTTGTAAAGCGCCAACATATTCTGTAGCACTGTACAGGGGTTAAATGTAATGAAACAAATAAATACAATAAACAATAAACTGAAATTAAATAAGTTTTACTACTACAAGCTAGTAATGAGCGCCAAAGGTACTCAGAGGACCAAAAGACTTACATTGTGTGGCAAACAGCATTACCTGCCTTACAATTTTATGACTGTAATTTTTTGACGGGCAATTCGCTAGTATTAAACATAATTTCAAACACCAGGTTCAAAAAGTGTAGTTTAGCTGCTTCTCCTCATCTCCAGGAGATGATCAAGGCAGTCATAGCAAAAGTTAATCTGGCTGAGAGTCAGTGCTAAAAGTTTAGACACAAGTTTCCTCTTGCCAGAAGTGAGCGCTCTTTAATGGCTGTTACACTGGCTTCAGTTAGTAAAAACAATGTATTAGCTCTGGGAGTAAGTTAACAACAACTTAGTTCAGACACAAGCTTGTATCCCAGTCAGAGCTGCTCCCATCCCTTTGTTGCCTCATAGGGGTGGTGATAAGAAGTTCAACAGAGATCATACACTGATGTCTGAAAGTAAGTCTAATATTGAGTATTTTCTGAGTTTAAATTTTAGTAATGACCAATATCTACCTCCTGTGGCTTGAACTGAACCGTTATCCTTTAACAGGATAGGAGTATTGTTGTTGTTGTTTAGTCATTCAGTCGTGTCCGCCTCTCTGTGACCCCATGGACAGCAGCATGCACATCTACCACTGCCTCTCTGAGCTTCATCAAGCTTCTAGGTATATAACTGTGGGTCATAATATCTCGATCAGTGAAATTGTAATTGCTGTTTTTATTTTTGTTTTTTGTTTAATTTTTGCAGAGAATGGGTTACTGCAGATCACTGTAGCAGAGACGGTAGTTAAAGTATGACTGCTTAGTTCATAGTCCAACTAAATTTTTGTTCAGCGGAAAACACCTTAAGTATAATTGTTAAGCAGTCCAAAACTGGCCAATATATTTATCTCACACCGAAATACATACTGGAATGTGATTACTGAACTAGGCTGATCATAAATGCAGCACGTAAGCAACACATATACAGGAGCCTATTCACAACCTATAATAAATCATTTTAGGAAATAGCAGTTGCCTAGGGGTGAAGAACTATTTAATAAAACTGATTATATTTAATTGAATGTTTTGCATTGCTGAGAAAAAGGAAAGTGTTCCAGTTTCCTTGTGTAGTGAATCCAAGGGGATCCACTAATAAGGTTTATCTGTCTGAGTTACAACATAATTACTTTGTAAACAGGCATAGGACTTAAAGTCTACACATTCTACTGACTCCACAGATTTATTTGATCGCTTACTTATGATTTAAAGTACAATGGTCACTTTTCCAAATCAAGAATATATAGAACAACTAGTACAGCCTATAACTTTGGTTAAACATGTTCTTCTCAACAATTCTGTTTTTACTTAAAACTGATTCATCTCTTTGTGACTAACAGCCCTATTAAATTTGAAACCCGTAGCAGCATCAGCACACTCGCAAAAGCTGCAAGCTTGAAATTCTGCTGCGTTACAGAGCTATTAAAGTGAACCATGCTGCGAGTTACGGGTCGTAGACGCAAGCCTGTAAACCATTCTTGTGCACGTTTCATGTGCGGCCATGAGCACGATCAATTATTCAAACCCGTAGTTACAGGTATAGACGGAGCTAATGGCAAAAGAGATTGTCATCATTACTTCACTGAAAAATGGAGGTTAGATTTCAATGCCTTACATGTTTCAATTACGAGTTTGGACCCGAATTCCAGAATTAAAGCAATATTAATAAATCAGTAAATATGATATTCAAGTCCATGCGAGTTCCATTATATGTATTAACACATTGATTGCCGGGATCAATATAACACGGAAATTAAACAGAAAAAAATATATTTTATATTGCAGATTTGCGAGCTTGAGAATGTTGTGCTATTCATTTTAATACCTAACATCACTTTCCCATTAATTATAAGTACAGTAGTGTGTGTATATTTGCATTTACAGTGCTACGGATAGGACTTTAACCCCCTTGCGGGTCCTCTCTAGTGCCCGTTGGCTTTTTGGCTCCATTTGCGGGTTACGGGTTGGAACGCCAGTGGATTCATAGCAATTTAATAGCGATTTCCAAACAGTTATTGGGGCTTGTCAGAACAACGATATGCGGCAGCGGAGTAACATTTTCGACATCCCATAGTTTTTTTTAGCCCTTACCCCGCAAGTCATTGGCGGGTTGCTTTACGGGGCCAATTTAATAGCCGCAAGTCTTCCGGGCTACATTACGGGCTACGGTTTTACACGTTCAGGGAATTTAATAGGGCTGATAGTTTCTAATTGGTAGCCCTTTAATCAAATGGAGTATACTGTAAACTGCCCTATGCCTAATTAAAGGTTAAATTCTTGCAGTCTGTAAAATAGTTTATTAGTGGGAGTTTCTCAAAATTGGATGCTTCTTAGTCATCAGAAAGTTTGGGCAAATATGGACTTACTAGAGATGTTATAGCCTACGATAAGATTTTGAGCAGTGGAAAAAGTTTCCCATTCTTCGTATAT
Source organism: Discoglossus pictus (assembly GCA_027410445.1). NCBI lineage: Eukaryota > Metazoa > Chordata > Amphibia > Anura > Alytidae > Discoglossus > Discoglossus pictus. The sequence continues at coordinate 447,654,766 of CM050163.1, forward strand.
ACTAATTTTGGTACATACTATTTTTTTGCATACTTTTCTGTACATATTTCTTTAAATCAGTTGGACCTTTGGTTTATATTATCCTCACCATTGAATGCTATATAAAGATCATTGCTCTATACCAAAGTTGAGTACCATTATTGTGATTTTGAGATCACACGACCATCTGATGACAGGCTGCTTTATTAAAGGATTTCTGTTTCCTTCTACTGTGTAATCGCCTTTTTAGCCAGTTTTGAGGCAACAAATAGTGAACCTTCCAATGAGGAGGAGGACCCTTTGGGGGTCATATGCCTGTTCTGCACTCTATCACTTTCCATGTGTTCCTACTGTTTATAATAATCCATCCCAACAATATTATAAGACTAGCGAATTGCCCGTCAAAAAATGACGGCAATGAAATTGTAAGGTAGCTAATGCTGTTTTGTGTATAATAAATATGTAATACATTACTAAATGAATATACTGTACCTATTTTGAAGCATTGTGATGAAGAGCTGGCAATGTGTGTTGATGTTGCTGCAGCATTAGTGGTGTGGAGCTGCTGTGTAAGCATGCTGAATGTGTGCACTGTGTGGTATGAATATCCGTATGTCGTTTGTGGCGTTTTGCGAGTTTCTTGTGGTGTTTTGAGAGTTTCTTGTGGTGTTTTGCGACTTTAGAGTGCTGTAGCCTCGTTTTCGTTTTGTTCGGCGGCCATTTTTTCTCTCGCTTAGATTTTTTTTTAGTCTCTAAACTCTTTTATTTCGAGTAAAATCGAGGTCTAAGTTGCATTTTTGAGGTCCTGGGTGCTCCCTCTTGGTGTAGGTAATGTTTTTATGTATGTGCTGTGTGTATGTATTGTGTTTTACATTTTGTAATGTTCGCGAGTTGCGTCCGAGTGTTGCGAGGCCGTAATGTGTGTGAACGTGTGTCGTATGTTGTTTGCGAGTGTCGTAATGTGTGTGTCGTGCTGTTTGGGTTGCGACGTGAAGTTTGCGAGGGTCGCAGTTGCTGGCATGGAGTGCCTTCGGCGCTCCATGCCAGCAACTGAGACCCTCGGGCAGTGCCCTCGCTTCGCTATGCGAGCCCGCAGCGTTAGCAACAACTCGTACGCTCACAACTATATATGTGATATGACACTGTCTCTGTGTAGTTTAGTTCTCAATTAAGCATTTGTTTTATATGGCTTTTGGGAATTTTTTAGAAAATCACTAAGAGTTGGTGTCAAACACCTAAAACCTAGGCTCTGTTTAGATTTATTAATGAGAGGCAAAAGTACAAAGTTGAGATGGTGCACAGATGACCAGATGATTACCAGTTTCAAAATATTTATGGATCCACCTCCATCCCTTCTGTCTACATATTATAGCATGAGACCAAAACTGCTTAATAGATTATTTTTCATAATAAATCCAGGCATTCTAGTGAACAGGAATCATATGATTTTACTACTGACTCCTAAATATATGTCTAGGGTGGAGCATCTATGAATTTACATAAGCTCCTATATTTTTTAAGACTCCTAATATATTATAGCTCACTCCTAAACGTTGTACTGTATATTCTTACTTTTGTAATACATTCATTGGTTGTATGACACGAGTGTGTTGGGTTGTATTGTTTCTCTGAGTACCAGTCACCCCAGGCTATAAAACATTTGTACTGTCTTATATACACCTATATAGAGCAAAACAAATAAGTGGACAATAGTGGACAGTTAACATGTCGTCTATGGGCTGTGTGAGTAGAGTAGGATAGTGTGGCTCTTGGCTGTTTGTGGAGTGCGCACAAATTAAACACCACAACACAGTACTTTTGCACTTTTTGCGTCTCATATTTCCATGCATACCCATACATACAAGTGAAGGGGAGAAAAGAAATGGTAGACCTTAAGGAAGAAGGGATTAGAGATAGTGTATGTTGCACGGGCAACTCGTCACTACCCTGCTTTTCATAGTCCTGTACTGGAGCTGCATAGTCAGAGTAAACTCAGTCATACACCAGCATTCTTTCATTTTTCTATTTTTACTGCTTATCTCCTCCTCTTTCCTTGTGCCACCAGTTCTTGTTATGTCCCATTTTCACGCTTTCCGTCTGCCTTTCCTGCCTTACCTTTGTCTTTCCTAATTTCTGTTTAACGGCTCTCTTCCCTCTATGTAACTAACTTGTTCATACCTAATGCTTCTTGCTCCTCATGGTTACCATGCATTGAAAAGTTAAAGGCATATATAAGTTTTATGGATTATGATTCATCTGATAGAGGTAGTGTATAAAAGTATTTTTGCATGAAAAAAATAGCAAAATAAGCATTATTATACTTACCTCAAAGTTTGCAAGCAGTTGCTTTTCAGAGTAATCACCCCAGCATGTCCAAGCTAAAATTAGCATAACATTCATAATTGGCCAATCGCAGACAGCTAATAAATTGTAACTGTAAAGCCTGTTTGTGCACCAAAGAATCATGGGATGTGTAGTCCTGTAGTAAGGAGGAGTCAGGCACTGTCGTGTATAGCTGTACATTGAGCTGCTGCTGGCTTGAAAGTTAGTAAAGGGTTAAAATTCATACCCAAATGCAGTGTTTCTATTGGTAGGTACACTGTGCCTATGTAAATAGCTCTGTGGGTGTGAAAAACAAGTTTTATTTTTAAATAAAATAAATGTGTATGTGCATAGAATGACTCTAATGTGTGTGTCTGATATAAGCAGCATGTGTTAGATTAGAGAAAGGTACAAACAGGGAAACTTTCATATAACTTTAAGCTCATATGTTTGTTAGGCACAGAATATTAAAACTGTATACAGGTAAAATAAATACAAGTTAATATTGTTTCTTACTTTTTAATTGCCGGTTTCACCCCCAAGCAGAGCTGCTTGTCTCCACCTCCATGTTCCTTATCAGATGGCACGGCCAGCTGTGCCTGGGAGCTGGACCATTATGGAGCTGGAAACAGGCTGGGCTGTAATGTCATTGGCCACATCCCTGATGCCAACAGAGAGGTATTGATATTTACAGTGTCTCACTGGCCCTGCCTGTTAATAGCCACACTCCCTTTACAGAACATGCTCACCCTGAACCACAACCTATACTGGTTAGATTAGATGGAGAGAAATAGCTTAATTTAAGGAGTAAACAGTTGAAAAAGTATGAAAAAATATAAACGTTTATTTATTTTAAACTGAATATAATTTTTAATAGCCCAACAAACATATTAGCTTTACTTTTAAATGCACTGCAGTGGTCTTTTAAATTAACATAACAGAGTATACCCATTAAGTAATGTCCAATTCAGATATACTAGCCAACGGACTCTATTAAAGAAAGTATATTGAGCAGTAGCATTCATGCAGTCCCTTATACCTCAGACACTGACTCTCTCATATTTCCCAGAGCACTTTCATCTCCCCTAACACATTCTCTCCCGCCTCCACTCCTGAAAAAAAGTTCTTAAAGGACCACTTAAGTGTCATATATTATAGTATGCTCTTATGAAGAATGTAGATTGATGATACAGAATAAAAAATAAAAAAAAAGGTTATTACATACAGCCCTTAATTAACTATTCTATTCAATGTTGCTTTAGTGGCAGCAGATATTTTGTATTTATTCCTAACAGGATTAGACACCTGTGAGAAATATGAGAACTGTGAATTTAGATAATATTTCTATTCAGCTCTGTTGAAAGCTGCCATTCTAAATTGCACACTTGACAATACAAGAGAAGAACAGTGTCCAAGATGGCAGTACCCATGGCACAAGCAGGTCCAGCTAAATGTAAGATTTTATCTAAGCTGTTCTTATGTTTATTGGTTACATAGCTGCTAATTGTGTTAGTTTGTTACATAGTTCACAAGTGTGAAGTTTTCCCAAACTACAATAGTCCATTAACACTCTCACAGTCTCTTACACTATCATATTTCCTTCACATAGTACCCAATACATTTTAATTGGTCACATTAGACAGTTTTGTTTATCCAGAGTTCAAGTTACCTATTAACCATTAATGGTTATGGTCATTCCTTACTGGATTAATTAATCACCCATTTGCCATTGATAAAAGTACTGCTTGTAGTCAGTAAAAGTATCACTTCACAAGTTGGCACTAGCTATAAATACTATACAGTCCTGCTTCAATGTGAGAAGCTGAGAGTAAACAGCGTGCTTTGCATGTCAGGATTAATGTATAATGTAATGCATCTAATACAATTGAGCACCCATGATGGCAAAAGCATCAGCCGTGTCAATTTCAGAGATCCATACACTTACTATATTGTGCACATTGCATGTTTAGTGTGGCTTTTAAGAAAGAGAAACACGGAGGGACTAGATGGTATACAAAGTTTGTATTTGTTAATATCACATATATAGTTGTGAGCATGCGAGTTGTTGCTAATGCTTGCGGGCTCGCGCAGTGAGCCTGCGGCCCTCGAGAAGGCACTCCTTGCCAGCAACTGCGGCCCTCTCAAAAAAGTACGAGACACATGACCAATTACGACCTCGCAAAAATCGTCCGCAACCCGTGGACATGAAATAATGAAAAACAAATTAAATACACACAACAAATACATATAAAGCTTACCTACAGCAAGAGGAAGCATCCAGGACCTCAAAAAATGAAGTTACACCTCAATTTAACTCAAAATAAAAGAGTTTAGACAATAAAAAATGATCTTAAGCGAGAGAAAAAATGGCCGCCGAACAAAACGAAAACGAGGCTACAGGACTCTAAACACGCAAAACACCACAAAACAGCTACGGATATTCCGCCACAGATGCATACCACACATAGCCGCCATTTTAGAACAATAACTTATACAATGCGGAAGTACACAGCTACTCTAACGGTTTTGTCTCGCGCACGCACACTATTACACTGCACACATTCATCACGCTTACACAGCACCTCCATACCACTAATGCTGCAGCAGCATCAAAACAGATTGTCAGCTCTTCAACACAATGCTTCCTGCATATATTACTTCAAAATAGGTAAAGTATATTAATTTATTAATGTATTATTTATTTGATTATTATACACCAAACAGCATTAGCTCACTTACAATTTTATTGCCATCATTTTTTGACGGGCAATACTCTAGTTAAGTTATAAGTATCTGTAAAATTATATGTTTCTAAGTCTATATGGGGATCACAGTGTGGGTAACGTTTGCGATGTTGGTCTTGCTTTTGCGTCCCTTACTCAGCAGTTGACGCACGCATGACTTAGGCTGCAATGACCCCAAAAAGGCGCTCATTGCACTGTGAGCCTCGCGAAGAGAGCTGCTGAGGCATGCAGGACTTAGGCTGCAATGAGCGCCGAAGGTGCTCTTTGCACTGTGAGCTTTGCAAAGTGAGACGAGCAGTGGCGGCACGCGGGACTTAGGTTGCATTGAGTGCCGATGGCGCTCATTGCACTGCTAGCCTCCTGAAGCGAGGCAAGCATTTGAGGCACGCAGGACTGCAATGATCGCAAGACGTGTAATGAGGTTCAAACGTTTAATTAGAAAACACCAAAAAAACAAATACTAACACACTCACACACAGGGGGAGAGCCAGGACGCCTGGGAGTGAAGTTGCAAACTAATTGGAGCCATATTTTGCATTTTTCGACTCTCGGCTAAGCGAGGGAAAAAATGGCAGACGAAAAAAACTAGAAATTCTACAACAGGAAAACGCGAGGCACGCAGAACTTAGAAAATACACAACACCGAAGACAGTAACACTTTCACGAACAATGCCAGGCATGCTGGACTATGAAAATAAAACTAACAACAGTAAGTGCGCACCACGCAAATGGTGCTCAGAGGAGCAAAAGCCTCACATTGTGTGGCAAACAGCATTGCCAGCGTTACAATTTTATTCCTGTCATTTTTGACAGGCAATAATAGTAATAATATATTAAGAAGATACTATGCAGTGTTTTGAGACTGTGAGACAATCCAGTGCTGGATTGTCATGTTTCTTCACTAATAGCACAGGTAAATAAAACTAAGGAGGGTCAAAAGTACTACTCATGGCACCTTTAATATTAATATGTAACTACTGGAGGCAACAGTTAAGTGAAAGATACCAGAGAGATTGCTTATCTGCTTGTCACAGATAAAGATGAGTTGTTATCTAGGAGAGTGTGGATTGGACTAAAAGGAGAAAACATCAATAACGTGTGGCAAGAAAAAAAAATGTTTTTATACTCAAATAGTACAATTTACCTTTTGAAATATATTGAAAGTGAACAGACTCCATCTGTTGTGAATGCTTATGCCAAATACACACGCCAGGGCTTACCTCACTTTAATAGAAATCTGAGGCTTTAAAGAAACCATGTGTATGGCGTGTGTATCTTTATGTGTCCCTCTTAAAGGATATAAACTGTCATGTAGGTACAACTTTTATACATTTTATTTATACAATTTCATTCTCTATGAACTCTGCAGGGCTCAGTTAGTCCCTGCATGGGCAGAGACAGTGAACCTGGATGGCCAAATGGCCATATATACTTGTAGGGACTTGAGTTTAACCCTTTGATGTCACAGCTCAGGCTAGAGGGGGATGCCTCTTACCTATAAGGGTTTACAAGTATATGTTAATATTAATAATAATAATCATAATGATAATGGGAGCCCCATATAATCTGTTTTATTATAACCCCAGGGAAAATCCTGCATATCAAGACATGACATATGCAGGCTCACATGGACACAATAACATAATCCTTGGTAAAAACCAAAAAGTCCAAGAGAGTTAGCTCTTTGGACAAGTTATTACAAACATGGGGAACATATTGCACAGCACAATATAATAACATGACACACATGTTAACCCTATATACGCCATCATGGCTACCACAGTCCGGATATCCATGTGGTCAAAAACAGGATAATAAAAGATACATATAAAAACCCTTTTCAGCTTATGGCTTTGCCTAGAGATTTTTCAACCCCCCTTTTATGTCAAAGCTTTCCTAATGAATAGGTTTTCATACTCCATGCTCATGTTCCTGTATGAACATTAAAGAGGGGTTCTACCGTATGCCACAAAGCCAGTGTTATTTATGAAAATATGATTACCAAGACTGAACTATTCCCTCTTCCCCACGCTCTTGCTTGTGAAGGCCTCTACTGACCGACTTGGTATACCAGTACCTGAGAAGAGGTAATTAACACAGTAGTGTCACTATTTGTAAGTCTTAAAGTGGTGCCAACTAAATGTCACAAGGGGACAATACCTGATAATTAAATCTTCCTTATCTTCCACTTAACAGAACTACCAGGGTTCCTATGAGTCTGTTGGCCCTTTCCTGAACCTCTGAACCCTTCCTAAACCCCCTCAACCTGGTACCCCATAACTCTGACCCTATTCCACAAGGATTCAGGCAATATGCTGTATTATATTCCAATGGGAAAACCTTTCATTTTGATACCAAACATGATAAAGTGATTCTCATACTTAAAGGTATATAGAAGTTTCCTTCAAATGTTTCCTAAGAGACAGCTAGGCATTAGCATAAATATATGTTTTATACAGAAAACTTACTTACCCTGTTATATGCCTTGGACTGAAACCCTGATTTGCACACCCCCAGGGAGATTTTATAACAACGTACTTAGCAGGAGAGTAGCCAGATACGGTATATAACACTTTATTTAATGACTAAACGGAAGTGCACCATTCAATTATATTGGTGGGCAGGGTGACGTCACAAAGGGGGGGGGGGGGGGAGAGCTTTACTCCATAAGGGAGTACAGCTGCTCCTCACTGACGAGGCCTAAGAGAGGCCCAAGCGTACTGGAGTTTGCTGTTTCTCCTGTTCAGGGTAGAATTGCCTGGTATTTCGGGGCTGGATCACTCTTCTGAAAGAGACCAGACTGATATACTACAGGATACTTCTCCCTGTGAAGGGCACAAGTGAGCTAAATAAGCTGCTGTCTGAGTAGGTAAACAGACCTACAGAACAAACCTGCTCAGGTATTGTTCATTTTCAGATGAGCGCCTCCCATGATATTATAGGCAATATTAAATGGTGGTAATCGTCCAAGTACCTACATATTTGGGCATTGATTATAGGAAGAAGGGAAGAAGTGGTGTTACTGTACCCTGTGGTACCCAGGGCCCCTAGTAGTCCCTAGTCCCCAAAGTCCAGTTGATCCCCCTTGCATGACACATAGAATAACATATATGTAAAGAGAGGACTCACCACATAGTGAGGAGCCATCCTTCTTACTGAATATAATCTTCCTTCCTTGCCTTAAACTAGACTGAAAAAAATATGATGAAAATATATTTCATGGTACTTACATCAAGGTTGGTTATTTTGATCAAATTGTGGTACTTTTAAAAAAAAAATAGAGTTGTGTCAATTATATAAATAAATACATAAATAAATAAATACATGTGCATAGAAAAAAGCCAAGCAAACAATCCCTTAGGGCCTCATTCAATTGCGATTTGGCCAATTGAATAGGGCTCTAAATAAGCACATAGCATATTTTTTTAAAGAAGTTTTTAGTTAGTGAAGACCTTGCTTTTGGATAGATGTTCACTAACTAAAAACTTCTGTAAAAAAAATATGTTATGTGCTTATTTAGAGCCCTATTCAATTGGCCAAATCGCAATTGAATGAGGCCCTTAGTGTTTACCTTATCCTATTGCTGACTGTTATTTCATAAAAGTTTATGATACAGGACTAGGAAAGATGCACCCAACAGCAATCAAGTATCTTAATAAATGGGATTGGGGGACACTCTTTTCATAATTTGTGTTTACCTCTTCCAAGTAACAATGGCCAATCACTGTTTCTGAACATTACAAATGTATTCATCACTTTAAGAAACATGGTCAAAAATCTTCAGATTCACATTAGAGTTTGGATATTAACCATGTGAAGCAAAGAAAAAGATTGCAGACCGTGGCCCCTATTCAGTTGCAAGCCCGTAATTACATAGAACCTGACATTATTGCTGCGAGTTACTATTTTTTTTTAACATATATAGATGTATTCAATTGACTCAAGCCCGTAATTACATGCTCACAGCCCCAACAAGCAAACCATGAATCTGTAAGTAGCATTTCAGGGCATGATTATGATCAATTAAGCAAGCCCGTAAGTTACACTTTAGACAGAGTCAATAGTAAATGAGATCGACATAATGACATCAATAAAACATGAAGTTTAAACTACAATCAATTAGTGTTTATAAGTCTGACTCGCAATCTAGAAAAGTAGAAATCAATAAAAATCAATAAAGCCATGCAGGTTCCATGAAATGTATTAACTCCTTGATTCCCAGGATCGATATAACACGGAAATAAAACATTAAAAATAATAATTATTGCAGATTTGCAAGCTTGAGACTATTGTGCAATTAATTCTAATGCCTTTTATTGCTTTTCCAGTATTTTTAAGTACAGTGTTGTGTGTTTATTTGCTTTTGTTGTTTTACAAACAGGTGTTTAACCCACTTGCGAGTCCTATCTAGTACTTGTATAATTTTTTGATACATTTGCAGTTTACGGGTTTGAAGGCACCTGCGGGCTTGTTGAATTGTTGTAATTGAATATCGACTTTGCGTCTTTAGCACTGGTAACATTTACAGGCTTAAAAACATCAAAAGAGGAAATAGGACGGATTTACTTTTTTGACAACTGCAGTGATTTTGAGCCTGTAACTAATGGAATGCAAGTAGCTAAAAGTAGCCAATTAAATATCAGTAACGTTTAAAGGGCTCATGTAATTGCGATTTAAACAATTGAATAGGGGCTGGTGTTTGGGAGATTCTCAGATCACCAATCTCATGTAACGAGGTTACATACAGATTGAATTGACAAAATATTAGAAATTTAGGAGCCACTTAGTCCAATAAGGAACTGGCTAGAATACAGCAGACAGATTAGATTGCATAGATAAAGATAAAAAATATAATATTTTATATTTTTTCTGTGTATCATAATGGGGCATAAAGCTCAGACCTAGTTTTAGTTCAGAATGTAATGTGTCAAACATTATCTTGACTTTTTATTTCCAAACCTTTTTAACTATAATTACATAAATAATTTTATTTATGAGCCTAACAGCCTTATTAAATTGCAATTTGGCCAGTTGAATAACGCTCTATATAAGCACAGAGCATATTTTTTTACAGAAGTTTTAGTGAACTTCTATCCAAAAGCAAGGTCTTCACTAACTAAAAACTTCTGTAAAAAAATATGCTCTTTGCTTATATAGAGCTCTTTTCAATTGCCCAAATCTCAATTTAATAAGGCTTCTAGTCTGAAGGAGGATTCATACTGCACCACTTTATTTTTCTAATCAGTTAGCCAATGAAGGTATCATCGTACTGGTACCATCCAATATCTGCAATAAATATGATAATGTTGCAAGCTCAAATTAAATTCTGTTGATTCCAAACATACAGTCTCAGAAATCTTTAGTCACGAAAGAGAGCCTTACATTTTGCTGTGTTCAATAATATAGGATTGTACTAATACCAGGTTATTTTTCCCAAAACACAATATTACCCAGGCACATCTAATAGTTTATAACTAACTTTTTATTTATTTAATTTGTATTTTAACAGGGTAATTATAGTTTGTTTAATTTTAGTTATCCATTGCTATTTAAAATAAAAGCAATCTACGCCTATAGGATATTTTCCCATTTTGGAAGTCCCTCTATGCGAGAACTCTAATATGAGAATATAAGAAGTTAAAAAAAACGACTGGACTCTGCTTGATTAATAAAGTCGTGTACGTCCACCATGAAAATGGTTTACCTTCACTACAATCAGCTTGTAAAACATTTAAATCCTAGATGCACTTGTACATAAATAGTTAAATATTATGTAAAATTCAATTATTTATTTTTATAAAATTAATGTAAACTTGTTTTTTTACCTAAAATTAATTTGTATAAATGCCAACATCTCATTGCAAGCAGTTATTTTTAAATAGACAGAACTTATGCCAAAATGGCAGCTGTCCAAGGCAGACAAGACTTGCACAGAACAAATCTTTAAAGGTATACAGTGACCATATTATTTTACAAGCATTTAAAAGCAAAGCTGTTTTAATTGAGGGTTGCTAAAATATTATTTACTGAACAAGAATGTGATTAAAATGTTTAAAGGAAGATTAAACTAGAAAAACAAATATACAAAAAACACTATTTTGATCTAATTAAAATACAAACAAATTGGAAAAGTCAATTTCACGGTTAAAAAAACTAAGAAAAAAAATCCAATGATATAATTTAGTGGGAACATTCATAAAAAGAAAATTATGAGGTTGCATGTGAAGCTACATAATATATTATAAATAGTATATATCAGATGTTGCATTACTAAATTAGCAGAATGTATGAAAACCTTCACAATTCAAGAAAACCTCTCGTATAAAAACAGCTCATATTGATTATAGTAATAACTTTAAAACAAACTAAATAAAAAAAATCTAAAATAAATAATACACGGTCAAAGGGACATGTTACTTTAGATAATAGATAGATAAAGAGCTTCACTGATTCTATTTTAGCTTTTTCTCTATTTCTACTGATATACTGATTGCTCAGCGCCCAGAGAAGTAGTGCAACTGATAAAAACCTTTGTGTTTAAAACTGTAGTCGATGTTCACTGCAGTTTTGTGGGGGAGGCCTTCAGGGGCAAAATAAACAACATCTAAAAATTGCTATATCTGTCAATACGTTTTTTTTCTCTTATTTTCAATTTAAAATATTTAAAAATATTTTCACATAATTTTCCATCGTCTATATGATGAGGAAGATTGCATATGTCTTGTATAAATATTGATTTTATCAAAATAAAAAATAATACATAAAATACATAAAATAGCTGTCTGCTCTTACCACTAGGCTAAACCTCTACATATTTTGTAATGGGTGGAAAAGAACAATATATATAACTAGCGACTTGCCCATCAAAAATGACGGCAATAAAAAGTGAAGCCTGGCAATGCTGTTTGCCACACAATGGGAGCCTCTCCCCCTCTACTTTACTTCGGCACTCATTGCGAGCTTCCCACTGTCTACTTCTTCCCTTGTGTCTCATTTCCCCCCTCCTCTCCCTCCCTTTTGTCTCCTTTCCCCCTTCTCTCCCTCCGTTGTGTCTCCTTCCCCTCCTGTATTTTTACCCCCCTCTCCCTCCCGTGTCTCTAACCCCCTCACCTGTGTCTGTTTCCCTCCTGTGGCTCTTTCCCCCCCCTCTCTCCCATGCGTCTCTTTCCTCCTACCCTGTGTCTCTTTCCTCCTCCCCTGTGTCTCTTTCCCCCCTCTCCCTCCCCTGTGTCTGTCCCCCTCCCCTGTGTCTCTTCCCCCCTGTCCCCCCTCCCCCTGTGTCTGTTCCCCCTCCCTTATGTCTCATCCCCCCATTTCCCTCCCCTGTGTATCTTCCCCCCTCCTCTGCCTCCCCTGTGTCTCTTCCCCCTCCTCTCTATTCCCTGTCTCTTCCCCCTCCTCTCACTCCCCTGTGTCTCTTCCCCCCTCTTCTTTGTGCCTCTTCCCCCTCCCCTTACGCTCTGCGCATGCGCGGCCAACGGCGCGCTTTGCGCATGTGCAGCTAACGACGTGCTTTACGCATGCGTGGCTAAGACCGCCCTTTGCGCATGGGTGACATTCGCCGCGCTTTGCGCATGCGTGGCTAATGCCGCGCTTTGCGCATACGCGTGATCAGATCGGCTTTGCGATTTGATCATTGTCAAACTGTGATTTGGCGCAAAGCGTTACGACGAATCGCAGTTTGACAATTATAATATGTGATACAAAACTAATATTAGAACTGTAACGGTCCCAACAACCTGCACAGCTGTTTCTAATTAGTACCATGAGTGGGTTCATCTTATAAAGTATTTTGCCAGACCACAGAATGGGATGTAGATCACTCTAAACCAATAACTAAAAGCACATAAGTCAGTTAATTTACTAGCGATTTTTAAAGGAAATAACTATCCTCTATTTGTTGGTGCAGAGCACATATGGAGACTTCAGTATCAATTTAAAATTCTGTACCTACATATCTAACTAATTATTATAATTATTAATGTTTATTTGTAACGCGCCAACATATTCTGTAGTGCTATACATGGATTGTGTTCAAAGCATATCAATATTAACAAATTGCAAGAAATGGAGGTCCCTGTCTTTGAGCCTAGAATCCAGTGTCCAAAGCACCATGCAAGATTGAAAATTCGCAGACTTGCAATCTAAAGTGTTTGGGTGTTTGGATACTGGACGTGAAAGATGCATTGTGCATGCTAAGGCGGCATGTGATAGGCTTCTTTAAACATGTATTTTTAGTGAGGTTTTGAAGGATTTGAGTCAGGAGGATAGTCTAGTGGAGCGAAGCAAGGAGTTCTAGAGAATAGAGGCAACACGATAAAAGTCCTGAAGGCGGGAGTGAGAAGAGGTGATGAGAGAGGAGGACAGAAGAAGGTTGTTAGCAGAGCGAAGAGGGCGAGTGGGGGAGCAGTTATATAAGGGGGTGATCTGTATTCGAGAGCATTGCAAGTTACAGTGCTGCAGACACTGAACGTTGTGTATGGTCGATGAGTCTAGCAGAGGCATTCAGTATGGATTGAAGTGGGGATAGACGGGTGGTGATCAGTCCAGCAAGAACGATTTCCAGTAGTCAAGACGAGATATGATGAGGGAATGTATTTGAATCTTAGTTGCGTCTTGTGTAAGGTAGTGACATATTTTGGAATGTTTTTTAAGTTGAAAAGACAAGATTTTGTTAGATCCAATAGAACCACAAGGCAACGGGCTTGGGAAGTGGAAATGATGATGGCATTATTGACAGTGAGAGAGATGTGAGGAATTCACCCTGTATTAGATGGTGGGAAGATTAAGAGTTCGGTCTTAGACATGTTTAGTTTGAGATGGTGGGCGGACATCCAGGAGAATATGTTTTAGAGGCAGTTGGAAACACGTGCTAGAAAAGAAGGGGTAGATCAGGTGCTGAGAGGTAGATGTGAGTGTCATCTACATAGAGATGATACTGAAGTCCAAAATATTGTATTAGGGTACCAAGTGAGGATGTACAGATTGAGAAGAGGAGGGGACCTAGGACAGAAGCTTGGGGTACGCCAACAGACAGAGGGTGAGGATAAGAAGAGGTGCTAGAGAAGGAGACGCTAAATGTTCAATCTTGAAGCTATGATGTGAACAATGAGAGAGCAGTATCTCAGATTCGAAGGGAGCAGATTTCAATGTACTAATGCTATGTTAATGACAACTTAAGTAATATTTTTATTGTATGCCCTTTTAAAGAACTTGACTTCATAATGGGCAAAATGTTTTTCGAAAGTTCAGTTTTGGTATGGGAGCCATTTGCTTTTAGTCACTGGGTTGAGACACTGGATGCAGGTATGATCTATATTGAGTTCTAATAAAAAGCTGCCAAAATATTGTGAAACTTGACAACATAATTAACTGGAACTGCACCATATATTAGAATCACTTTCCCTCTGAGGCGACAGGACACACACTGTGCTCTTGAGATCCAATATGGATGCCTCTAGACACAAGCAGAGTCTGTGAAAATTAATGTTTTCTCTAAAACAATATTTTTTACTTTTGTAACTATTTCAATGCATTATAATAGTTATTAATTTATCTATGTGACATCAAAAGAGTAGATGGACAAGGTTAGCTAACGCTAGGAATTATATCCGTTCTACCATTTCCCTAAACATTTCAGAGTGCCTACAAACTATACCTCTGGTGTGTATTTCTGGTAAACAACTGTTCACTCACAACATAGTGAGAAAAATAATTATCTTTTGCTGTAGTACCGCAAAGCAAAACTGTTGCATCTGATGAAAGATATTAGCTCTAATTAGTCAGATTTGAGGTTTTCACTGGTGAAACTGTGTAAAATAGCATCTGTAAACAATATACTGTCAGAAAATAACTAAATCGAGTTTTCTGTTAATCTTCCTTTAACTGGAATAAACAGTAATTGTGTAAAATCAAAATATTTCCAGATATTTTGAACAAAATAATAATTTGCATTTAGAAGTCCTGGTAAATGCTTTAGAATAAGAACATGATAAGTAAATGGGCAGTAAGTATAGTACTAAATATGGAGCAAATGGCAAATCTGTTTCAATTCACATACATATTTTTGTTCCAGTTATATAAAGGATCTCAGCTTTGCTTTACTGTATGGAGGCATTTGCTTTTGCTCCTAACAGGATTACATACTTCACAAACAATGGTCATTTAAGTCCCTAATGAGCTACAATCACTGGTTTCATCTGTGAAATATAATAAATGACTTCATTACAATAAATTCTCATTCTAAGGCAGCAAGTAATGTTTTGTCTTCGTTTGCCAGGCACCTCAGGCAAGAGCACTATGGAAGTTGTGTAATCAATGTGGAACGTCAGTAGCTTTTCTGCCAATGATTCCTTTAATGTTTTCATTTTAATTAAGGAGTGCATCTGGCTGCTATATATAATTTATGCAAACATCCGTAAATCATATTTAGTTTAATCAAAGGTTCCACAGCAAGAGCAGTATTTGCTGCACCTGGTCAGAGAAGCTTACCAGTTACCCCATGAATTCCACAATTCACATGAAACAAGGCTATCTATCTGGCTCTTGTACCTCTTTTTCCCAGCAGACATCTATCCATCAAGCCTTTTATTTCATCTTACGTTTCTAAACCCCTTATTGTAAGCTCTCACAAGAGCAGGGTCCTCAACTCCTCCTGTACCAATGTATCTAAACAAATGCGCCATCTTGTCGCTTCATCAATATCTTAAAATGCATCTCAAATTTTATCCATGTATTTCTTGTACACCCACTTAACCTGTTTGGTCTCTGCAAATAAAATATAATATTTATAATACAAAAATAACAATCTCATTAGCACCTGAATTGCTGTGTGCTACAGATGAGTTTGTGACTTATAATACAGTCACATATTAAAGGAAAATATTCACAAATTAGAAATAATTCTAAGGACGATGACTAGACCTCATGGTGTAAACAAAACAGTATACTATCTTATTCCTAGCTGTACTTATTAGAATTTGGTTATCTACAATGTGTGCAAAAGATATGTTGTACACTGAGATATATTAAAGTCGGCACGCCGACCTTCGCTCGCTGCAGAACAGGGCGTCGAGAACTGCGCCCCGATGACGCTCTGCACTCCAGCCAACAGCCCATCTGCCACAGAAGCCCCCATCTCATATTTACTGGACCTGCTTGGCAAGGTAAGTGTCTGACAGTGTGCTGTATGGGCCAGGCATTGTGTGCATGTGTCCCTAGGATCATGTTGCATTGCATGTTTATAATGTATGTAGTGATAAACATGCAATGCAACATGCTCCTAGTGACACATGCACACAATGACAGTGACATTACATACAATATGCTCCTAGTGACAAATGCACACAATGACAGTGACATTACATACAATATGCTCCTAGTGACACATGCACACAATGACAGTGACATTACATACAATATGCTCCTAGTGACACATGCACACAATGACAGTGACATTACATACAATATGCTCCTAGTGACACATGCACACAATGACAGTGACATTACATACAATATGCTCCTAGTGACACATGCACACAATGACAGTGACATCACATACAATATGCTCCTAGTGACACATGCACACAATGACAGTGACATCACATACAATATGCTCCTAGTGACACATGCACACAATGACAGTGACATTACATACAATATGCTCCTAGTGACACATGCACACAATGACAGTGACATTACATACAATATGCTCCTAGTGACACATGCACACAATGACAGTGACATTACATACAATATGCTCCTAGTGACACATGCACACAATGACAGTGACATCACATACAATATGCTCCTAGTGACACATGCACACAATGACAGTGACATCACATACAATATGCTCCTAGTGACACATGCACACAATGACAGTGACATCACATACAATATGCTCCTAGTGACACATGCACACAATGACAGTGACATCACATACAATATGCTCCTAGTGACACATGCACACAATGACAGTGACATTACATACAATATGCTCCTAGTGACACATGCACACAATGACAGTGACATTACATACAATATGCTCCTAGTGACACATGCACACAATGACAGTGACATTACATACAATATGCTCCTAGTGACACATGCCAGTCCCACATGGCACACTGTCAGTCCCTTACCTTAGCCTTGGCAGCCTCCAGCAAGCAGGTCCAGTAAATATGATGGGATGCAGGCTGGAGCGCAGAGCATCATCAGAGCGCAGTTCTCGTCACCCTGATGACGACGAGCTGGTCTACAGAGCGCGAAAGACATGCCACCATTAAAGTCTCAAACCATAAGTCTTGTAGGGGTAATGTAAGAAATATTTTTATGTCTGCACGTCAAACTTTAATTATGTGTTGTGGTTTTTTAAATCACCATTCCAGTACATAACTTTACTAATAAACCAAACCAGGCTATACAATTAATTTCATATTCCATGTTACAGTCTGACTGTTTCTATAGCAGCTCAATAATGTGACACAATAGTTCATGCTTGATAGGATTAATAGCAGACTGAAATAAAAGTGTTCAGAAAGTCTAAACCAGTGCTTCCCAAATGCCAGGCCATGAGACCTTAGCTGCTCATACTCTGGGTCCAAGAAAGATGAGGGTAGCCTATCACTTACATTTACCACTGCCATTGTAGATAGGATTATTGAGGAATTATCTGCAGTTTAATGTACTAGACTAGAAATGTTGAGGGGCACCAATCTAAACCACTTTTACTCTAGGCTAACGTCTATAGATCATTTAAATAAACATTTGTTTGAAATAGGCAAGCAGATATTAATAGTAACATTCACTACAACTCAATATATAACACTAAAACTGTTTGAAGAGGTTTGATGTGTAGGCATATGTAAAGCATGGGAACCCTTGGTTTGATAACGTGGCCTTCCTTGTATTAGCTCAGCACTGCATAACACTCTTCTTATAAGAATACATATTATTCTAATAGTTTAATGTCTGATGTAAAACTAAACATATATTTGTTCAAAATGTAAACATTACTTAGGTGCCAGATGAGATTATTGACATTTAGGTTTTAGTGTCTATTTCTTCCTGTTATACTTGTTATACAATAAATTGTGTTTTACTGGAACAATCTAATGCCCGGAGAAAAATCAAATGAGTTGTTGCATATACTGAGACATTTAATGAAATATTGAAATACTGTAAGACTATCCTTTATGTAAGAGCAGTGTTGTAAGAGCAGGTTGTGATACCTTTTAGTCATGGGTATAGGAACTAGGAGGATCGTGGGGGACAAATCCCCCACAGATTTTTCAATGTGTGTGTTTATGTGTAGAGAAGCAGTTGTGGTATTTTTATACTATATGCGGTATCTGCCCAAGATTTTTTTTGGCTCCTATACCCATGCTTTTAGTAAAGAAATGTAACAAGTTTATTAATGCAAAAAACAGTTTCTAGATCAATTTTTATGGATAACATTATTTGTAGAATAGCATGTTCTAAAGAAATGCTGTTTTTATTTTGATTATTCCTAAATACATGATGTGTGATCCCTACCAGGGCTGGATTAACATTTGATTAACATCTGAAGTTTCCCTAGGCAAATATACATCAGGTGACCTTCTCTAGCCCCCCAAAAATGAGAGCTTTAGGTAAACTATATATGTGTAACCCAACCTGTACAAATGTAAATATAATTATAAACCTATTTTCAGATTTGCACCCAGAGATACGGCAGCACAATAGAAATATTTTATTTGTTGACATTCTGATCTGTCTTAGATATAAAGATATACATAAAAATTCACATGCATCTATATGTAGCTAAATGTATCTACAGTCAGGTCCATAAATATTGGGACATCGACACAATTCTAACCTTTTTGGCTCTATACACCACCACAATGGATTTGAAATGAAACGAACAAGATGTGCTTTAACTGCAGACTTTCAGCTTTAATTTGAGGGTATTTACATCCAAATCAGGTGAACGGTGTAGGAATTACAACAGTTTGTATATGTGTCTCCCACTTTTGAAGGGACCAAAAGTAATGGGACAATTGGCTGCTAAGCTGTTCCATGGCCAGGTGTGTGTTATTCCCTCATTATCCCATTTACAAAGAGCAGATACAAGCTCCAGTGTTCATTTCAAGTGTGCTATTTGCATTTGTTGCTGTTAACTCTCAATATGAAATTGGGCCAATAGACCTTTCATTATGCTATATGCAATTTATACTTTTAAAGCCTAAATGACATGTTTTGCCTTTTCAGTGATAAAATACTCTTGCTATTATAGTGTCCTTTTAAGTGTTAAAAATATTCTTACACTTTCAGTTGCAAATACTCCTGGTGTAGAAATAGAGATCCTGCCACATTGAGAAAACTCAATAATAATTCTAACATTTGTGTAATGGAAAGTTGAAATGAAATTGAATCTATTGAGTATATTTGTTCTACTAAAACAGAGAGCTTAGTGCTAGTATTATTTGTAATCCTCAATTAACCACAGCTTAAGAAGCGGCATAAACACTACTACCCTCTGTGCAACCAAAAGTAAATGATCATATTCTCTTAAGGCTACCACTTAGCAATGATAAAATCTTTGTTGATAGAAAACTTCCATACCACAGGAGAAATGCATTATAAAAGTGTTTTGCTAAGCTTTGAGAAGTCATTCTTCAGGGATCAGTGTAGCACAGGATAATGATAATTATATACTAATTAAATGTGTACCCTATTCATAAAGGGATATTATATGGCCCATTGCTTAATTTCACATCATTAACCATAATAAATGCAATAAACTTTTAGTTGACTTAAACCAGCAATTTCTGGCTTATGCTCCTTGGATACACAGTGCAATAAATAGACATTTACTGTAAATTATGGCAGCTGGATAAGCACATGGCCCCTTTGCAAAACATCTATTAAGTAAATAGTTTTTAACAGATCCCCATCAACGCACATAGCTACTTCGGAAGCTCTAAAAATTAAAATAGGTGGAGTACTGTACAGTCTACTATAGTTTGTTTTGTTACAGTACACTTACCCAAGATTTCCTAGGCCTTGTGTACAGGTCTGTCTGTGGAAAAGTCAAGTTAAACAAGATATTCTCAGTGAATTTTAGAATGTCCTAACCACTGCATGCCTCCGACTAATCCATGGGCCCTATTAGATTCAGCAAATTGTAGTTCCTGAAGCCCGTAAAGGAGCTGGCAAAAGTTACGGCTATTAAATTGGCCTCTTTTAGCTACCCGCAAATGATCTGCAGATTACGGGCTGAAAAACAACATCGGTTATCAAAATCGGAACCCCCACCCAACTAAGCCTTTGATCTTTCAAGCCCGTAAATGTTGCAATCGTAAATCAAATGGAATTTAATAGGGCCCCATGCCCGTTAAATGGATAATGAAGTGTTAAAACAAGTCATTACCTTTTAAAAGGTTGCATTTAGCAAAACTGAAGCCCTTTTTAGCAGAATTTTTCAAAGTTATGAATTATTGACATTTCTATTTGCCTTTAGTGTGCTGCCATGTATTCTCCACATTGCAATCCATAATGGAAACATAGCACAGCATCAGTTTCCTATTGATCTACTGGCTCATATAGTGCAGCTCATACTGCTTCTTGACTGCAATATGGAGATTCACATGAGAATTGCAGCTTGCTGCCTACCTATAACACACAGTGATATGCTCAGAGACATGGGAGGAGGTAAACAATTGAACATGGTAAGCACCCAGAGGTAAACAGATGGAAATAAAAAAAATAGCAGTATTTCATAACTTTATATCATTGGAGATATAAGATTATTATGCTTGATGCAATTTAGACCTTTAAAAGGCTATGTCATATTTTACCAATACAGTCTCTTTCAGTCTTCCAATTGTCTTGCTTTTGTAGGACAGTCCAACATTTAAGCGTGATTCCCTCTTTCCAATTCTGTACAGACTAAAAAAATGTTTTTCTCCTGTTGAGAAAATATAGAGGGCAGCTGTTTGTGTATTGTGTACAGGAGACTGCACATTTAAAATGTATAAGATTTTTTTTCTCAGGTACTGCTGTCTTAGCAAATAGTGGTAAAACTAGTAAATTAGTTTCCCTATTCTGTTTACGTGAAATCTTGCACCTGTAATGTTTCACATAAAAAACTTTTATATGCAATTATTCTTTACTGTAGGTTTCCATTTACCTTTCTGAGCTGCTGGTAATATAATGCATTTGCAGTTAGTCTTATTGACTGAAGTGAAAGCACTAGCATTCTTAGTCGCCCCATTTCCATTGTTCTAATGAAAGCTGCCACCAACCTGTAGAAGCAGATTAGTAGAAACCAAAATGGTATCTTCCACTCCAGCATAATTCCATATAATAGACCATAAATTAAAGGCTGTATTATTTTTTCACTTTCTGAAAACATTTTATCCATTAAAAAAATAGTATATCTACTACAGTGTAACTCTGTTTTATCGCTCTCACTCAGTTATATCACTCTCTGTTGGTTAAAGAGATATAGAACACTCACATTATCAGTCATGCAGAACAGAAGATGTTGGTTCTCTAAAAATAAAATATAATTCTTATGCATTTTTAAAGAATTATAAAAGTTGGTTGCCTGAGGTCAAGCCTTCTCCCGATTATTATCAGCAATGTACAATAATAATAATAATATTCTGTACAGGTACTATCAGGGTCCCAGAGCCTATATTGTTAGGTCACCAGGGCCTTATAGGCTCTAGTTGAGGTTAATTATAATTCACCATTTGTTGCTTATTGATGGCAGGAATGGTGCTCTTGTGTCTGGCTACCCGAAAGGAACTTCCTTATATGGTCCTGGGACTCCAAACCATCTGGCTACCTGGAAATAACTTCCTTATATGGTATTGTGGCTCCCCCCTATTACAGTCTGGCTACCCCTCTCCCTATGGTAGGAAGTGTTTCACTACCCCAATTATGTTAATGTTTTACTGTGCCTATTGTGTTTCACCCTATAATATGTTGTGGTTTTCCCAATGAAGGTGCTCTTTTTGGAATTCACATAACCAAAGTGTGGCTTTCATTCTAGAGGAAAGTCTTTTTGGGGGGGAACTAATGCTGCACTTTATGTTGGTATCCTGTGACTTGTCGTAGCTCCTGCAACTAGTCCTATAACCGCTATACAAGCTACAATGCTACCTGCTATAGCATTGCCGGAACTTGTCCTAGTTCTGGTTCATATCCTGTCAGTGGGGGTACAAACGAACCTCCAACCTGCTGGGTCAAATCGATCTAGTGGCCCTTTCAAGCCCAACTAAGCAGTAAGTTGTGACATGGTCAAAACAAAGCAGTATGGTGAAACTAAAAGAAGATAGTGTTGTGCTCTATCTGTGCTACAAGTAAATCTGTTTCCTTAAATTCTGGTAATTCATTTTGTTTGGGCAAAAAAGTGCTGTAACTTAAATGTCTCATAGATCTTTTAGGGGCTTAGGGACTTAGTTTTAGGGAGTTAGGGTTAGGCTAAGAGGGTTAGGAGGTTAGGGTTAGGGCTGCCAAGTGGTGTAGGGGGTTAGAGGCTAAGGGTTAGGGGATAAGGTTTAGGGCCGGGAAGTGGTATAGGGGGTTAGGGGCTTAGGGTTAGGATTAGGGGTTTAGGGTTAGGCCCGGTAACTGGTATAGGGGGTTCGGGACGGCAAGGGGTGTAGGGGGTTAGGGCCGGCAAGAGGTGTAAGGGGTTGGGGCCAGCAAGGGGTGTAGGGGGTTAGCTCACCAACACTGCAAATTTACATTATATCCTGCAGGAACATACAAACAGATTGTTAACTCTTCAGCATATTGCTTGCTGCATATTTTCATTACAAATAGGTAAAGTATATTAATTTATGATTTCATTAATTAATTAATTAATTATCATTAAAACATACATAAAAAAAAACATATACATAAAAAAAACACCAGACGACAGTATCGCAATAAACGCCAAAGGTGTTCAGCGCGTGCCTCCCAAGGAGCACCAAGGGTGCTCAGAGGAGCAAAAGGACACCAGGGGAAATGCTTGCAATGAGCGCCCAAACGCTCAGCACGGGGCTTGCAATTAGCGCCGAAGGTACTCACACAACAAAAAAACTTATTTTGGGTGGCAAACAGCATTACCTACCTTACAATTATATTGCCGTCATTTTTTGACGGTCAAGTCTGGATTAGTCTCTGTGTTTATTGAGCAGTTCTCTCAGCTCTGCATGTATTATTTGAGACACAGCTCCTAAAACATGCAGGGGTTCCAAAGGTCAATAAACAAGACATACTTCATGAAGTGGAAATCTTACCACCAATGTGAGCACAGGAAGTCCCAGGGTTAAATGGTTTTATGCTGTGCTTACACTAATTAAAGGGATATGGAAGGTTTATGGATTTTACTAGGTATGTAATATACCTATGTAGTTATTTACTTTTATGCACTTATGTGATTTGTTAAGAAGTGCTTAAAAGCTCTGTTTTTACTGCCTGAAATCAAACAAATAGTCCATGCAAAGGACTAGCCTCAGCAGCATATCTAGATGAAGACTCTTTAGGGCTAGATGTGCAGTGAAGTGTCTTAGCCTATCAGGGACCATGTGAAGCTAGTAAGACTTACATACTATTAAATAAACAACAATAACTAAAACAGGCTGTGAGCTATGAATACAATCTACATTAAATAAAACTAGATTGCATGAGCTATAATCACAGCAGGGTATCTTTCTACATTTTCTGTAGTGATCTAGTCTTCACAACACTGAGCAAAATACAGTGTGAGACAGACAGCTATCAGCGTGCCAGAGTTACCTGAAAGCCCAGTACTATATACTACAGTATTTCTTACTGATGAATCCAATTATGAGCCTCATGAAGAAAACCTGACTCTTAAGAACTACTTTAATTCTTTTTGAAGCTAAAGTGATTTATTATTATTATTATTATTATTATTATTATTATTAACGTTTATTTATAACACAAAAACATTTTCCGTAGCGCTATACATGGATTGTGTTCAAAGCAAAACAATATTAACAAGTTGCAAGAAATGGAGGGCCCAGTCTTTGAGCTTAGAATCCAGTGTCCCATTTGCTTTCCCATAGCACCTTTGTGATGATCCGTGAGTAGGAGCTATTCAAGCCCTGGGTCTTTGAAATCTTGGCACCAGCACCCTGGTATCTGGCTTCTGTATCAGTCAGAGTCTCTCCATCAGGAATCAGTGCTTCTAGGAGTTCCAGTAACCTTCCTGTGGTAGTGAACAGAACAGGTTACGTGTAGGGTGGAGATGTGTTCAGTATCGCAGCCACCAGGAACATAATCAGAGATACACAATTTCTTTGTATCTCCAAGTGAACTGATTTATTTGTGAAAATCACAGCAGTATTTAAAGCAGTTACGCAGAGGGGGTGTACACAATGTAACAATGGAAGGGAGGGGGGGTGGCAGATAATTACAAGAGATGACCCCACATACTGAGATCAATAGGATTAACTCCAATACACATCCTGCTGTCTCTAGCATATATCAGATGTGACTGACCTCCTTCTTGCTGGGTTTGCTCAATCTGGCAAACAATGGAACAAAGCAGGTTTACAAATACAATAGAGGTGTCCATGCAGATAATCCACTGGTGGAGCCAAAAAGTATGTGCTTTGATGGGCTTAATGGGCCAACACCCAGGCTGGGGAAAAGGCTTGCAAGACAACCTTGCAAGATTGAGAACTTGCAGACAATCTAAAGGTTTTGGGTGTGGTACAGGAGAGTGAAAGATGCATTGTGGATGTTAAGGCAGCAGGTGGTAGGCTTCATTAAACAGATGTGTTTTTAATGATGAAAGATTGTGACACAGTGTGTAATCTTAGAGGAATAATCAGGAGTAGTTACCAGGTGTTGCTGAATTGTATGAATACCTATAAATTAGAAATAGAATCTATAAATTAAGGGTATGCAGGGGCCGGTGGGAGAGGGTCAGGGAGCAGGGGCCTAGAAGCTGGGGGGGATGGGGATTATGTGGCTAGATGAGGTGTGGAAGAGCACCTCACGTCCCATACCTCTGGCTGCCGGGATACTGTGATTCCCGGTTCTCCCGATATCTCGCAAGAGCTTGCGAGATAATCTCATGTGAGCTTGTGACACCTACTGCTGGGTAGATGGAGATGGAGATTGGCATAAGGTACCTAACTCCCTACAAAGGAGAGGTAGGAGAGGGAGTGCAAGGTCTCTAACATCCACAAGCACCGTGATGTCATCATGGAGGAGTAGAAGAGGACTCCGGTGGCTGTGGTGAACTCCATGCCCATGAGTGTTAAGGCAGTGCTGGAGAATAATGGTGGCCACACAAAATATTGACACTTTGGGCATAATTTGGACATTTCCACTTAGGGGTGTACTCACTTTTGTTGCCAACAGTTTAGACATTAATGGCTGTGTGTTGTGTTATTTTGAGGGGACAGCAAATTTACACTGTTATACAGGCTGTACACTTACTACTTTACATTGTAGCAGAGTGTCATTTCTTCAGTGTTGTCACATATATATACAAACTCTGTCCCCCCAGATTTTTTTTATTCCTACGCCCTTAGCAGGGAGGGAGGGTATTGTTTCCAAGTGATAGCAGTCCGGGGTGCAAAGCAGTGCGATTGTGGGTGTGAAACTGTTTCTGTAACAGAGAGATATTTAGGAATTAGTGGGGGAGGAGATTTAGGATTTATCACTCTATATGAGCTCATTTTTGGACGGTAAAATTTATTATGAACTAGGAATTGCTGACAGTCCATAGACCTTGTCCATGCTTTTCCTGTATGAGACTGCATTGGTTCATGTGCATTTATGCTCAAGTAAGGGCACGCAAGGTGGGAGAACAGCCTTGGGAACTCCCAAGCAAAGTCTGCCTCAAAATTAAGCAAGGTATTTTTGATATCCCAGACTCACTTTAAGTAATTCTGATCCACATAACATTGAATTGTGTAGGATGACATTTAGAGACTTTGAAAGGGGCCTTTGGGACAGCCTTGGCATGCCAGGGCTAGACGGAGGGTCCACACGACTGGGCCTGGGCTATGTAGAGGCCTTGTAGAGGCCTATATATAGGAGGACCCCTGGGGTATATATAGTCTTGAGCATTTGGGTTCTTCCTTACCATTGCCAGACATGAGTAGTATCTGTTTTTCCTACTTCCAAAAAAATAAAGAAAAGAAGAAGTTTAGTGAAGAGATAATTGTTGTATGTTCTGTCACAGAGGGGTAGGGTGTGGAATAGCCACCAGGTAGTATCAGAAGGCAAAGCCACTTCCAACAGTACATTGGCTGTCCTGTCTTGCAGCCCTGAATGCGAGTTTCAGTTTTATGGTTTCTGGGTGATGGTGCCCAACTCCTCCCTGTATCACTTGTCAGTTTTGTAATTTATAAACTACATAAACATTGTGGCCAGTTTTATGCTTAGGTCATGTCTCAGCTGAGAATAATGCAACATAATACAATAAAAAGTTAAAAATTATACAGTATTAACGATTTGTCCAGAATGGAAAGCACACTAAGGCCGTATTCTGATCAAGTAAGTTTAAAGGAGCACTGCAGTGTAAGAGAATTCAATATTTGTTAAATATGTATCAAACTAACAACATAAGCAACAATATGAGTAATAAGCATAAAATGTGTTAAATAAAATCTTACATTTTGAAACATGTGTATGTGACAAGTTTTATCTTGACTGGCTCCAGATCTTGCTGATTGTCTCTCTAGGAGGGAGGGCATTTAGCATTTGAAGTAGTGCGAAGTAGGCAGCAAATCAGTATAACTGCAGGCTCCATTCCTGCAAAAATGTAAAAGCCCCTCTCATACATGCAGCCTTCACCAAAGTACCATGGATGCCTCCAGACACCCTCAGAGACATCAACATTTATTTTTTCCTAGTTAAATCTGTTTGACATATTTCCTGCCTAATTATGATCTTGGTCAGACTCTGCATTTGTAAACATACATCATACAATGGTCCTTTCTATCACAGTAGTATGAAAAGCTTAGTTTTGTTTTTGTCCTACATAAATATGCAAGCTGTACATTATGCAGTATTGTAATGCTGAGAATATAGTAATATATATAATAATTAATTATGCCTTTCCATTTAAAACTAGGGTAAATCACCACCCAAACACTGTTACTATTGTTTAGGGTTTAATTTATGTCACTTACATTGTTACGATAAAACCCAAAACACCTCCTCCCAGATACTTCCCTCCGGGCAGAGACAGCTTAGGAGTTACTGCCATGTTACTGCCATGTCACTCTCCACAGCACACCTAAGTGCACCTCTACTTTAATGAAGGATTACACATAAACATAAACTGCACATTGCACATAACGAGAAGAAACTGTCAGCTTCCCTTGAAAATGTCTGTGACTGCATAATGAGTCTCATTTCAGCTATTGTATACAGTGCAAACTGTAAAAGTTTTAAAGAGCGCACATATAATTCTATAGGGAACATAAGAGTAAGCCTTTACGGAAAGAATTAGATAAGCATTGCAGCATTTGTTAATGAATTGATGCAATTTTTTTTCTTTACAATTTTTTTAGGCAGCTATATTTCAGTACTATTTTCAGTATGCCAAAGCAACAAAAATGAGCATACTATAGAAAAGTTACAGCTGCAAACAGACTTTTTTTTAGAGCAGATATGTACATTAGATCTTGTTGCAATTCCAGTAGGGCAATACATCCAGGTCAAATGAAACTGTACCAGTGATGAAGATTTTGATAGATAAGCCAACATTCTTAGATGTATATTGAAACAACATGGCTATAGTAATAATTTTCTAAAAACGTTTACAGAAATCACTAAAATATATAGAGATACATTACTTAAAGATAAAAGAATGCAAGAATGATAATCTAATACATTGTATAAGAACCTACAATTGCAAATAAAATGAAATCAGGCAACATTTCAAAACGCATTGGACTATTCCAACAGAGGATCCTGATTTATAGTCTTGAATGAATCTCCCAGTGTAAGAAGTCAGGGATCTTGTAATTGAAAAGGAGAAACAGTGCATAGTCATTTTGAACAGATTAAAAACAGACTAACAGCTCTATTAAATCCGAAGCCCGTAGCGGCATCAACAAGCACGCAAAGGCTGCAGGCTTGAAATTCAGCTGTGTTACAGAGCTATTAAATTATCCAGTCCGCAAGTTATGGGCCAGAGAAGCAAACCCGTAAACCACGATTGCGTGCATTGGATGTGCGGCAGTGAGAATTGTCAATTACGGGTTACATGTTTAGACGGAGCCAATGGCAACAGAGGTCGTCATCATTATGTCACTGAAAAATGAAGGTTAGATTTCAAAGTCTTACGGGCTTCAGTTACAAATTTCGATCGGACCCACATTCCAAAAATAATGCAAAATTAATAAATCAGTAAATATGATATTCAAGTCCATGCAAGTTCCATTATATGTATTAACATATTGATTGCCGGGATCGATATAACACGGAAATTAAACAGAAAGAAAAGTATATTATATTGAAGACTTGCAAGCTTGAGAATGTTGTGCTATTCATTTTAATACTTAACACGCACTTCACAACGGCAGAGCCATAGCAACATAAAGTGTATGCTTGCAGATGCAAGAAGTTTGCCTGGGAAAATGGGCGAGCTAGAATTATTAGCAGTACAAGAAAAATGGGGCTTAATAGGCATTACCGAGACATGGTTGGATTATTCTCATGACTGGACTGTTAATCTGGATGGTTATAACCTATTTAGGAAAGATAGGGGAAATAGTAAAAGAGGAAGAGGGGTCTGTCTGTATGTTAAGCCTGAATTTAAGCCTATAGTCAGAGAAGATATTTATGCTGGAACTAACGGCAACATTGAATCTTTGTGGGTTGAGCTAAATAGTGGACGTGCTAATTCTAAACACATAATGGTGGGAGTATGCTATAAACCCCCAAATATAATTGAAAGTGAGGAAATACAATTATTGTTACTGATTGAAAATGCAGCTAAGCATGGGCAAGTTCTAATAATGGGAGACTTTAAGTACCCTGAAATAAACTGGATAAATGAGACCAGCAGCTCAGCTAAGAGGAGCAGGTTCTTAAGTACACTCAGGGATCATTATCTGGCCCAGGTAATACAAGAACCTACTAGAAATGGGGCCATCTTGGATTTAGGCATCACAAGTAATATTCATATAATATCAAATGTTAAAATAGGGGAACCCTTGGGGAACAGTGATCACAACACAGTCTCATTTGAGATTGAATACAAAAAAACAGAGTTGTAAGGGGCCAACAAAAACAAAATTTTAAAAGGGTTAACTTTAATGGGCTAAGGGCAGCAATACTACATATAGACTGGCACAAAGAACTTACAGGGAAAAATACTGAAAATAAATGGACAACATTCAAATCCTTACTAAATGAACATAATCATCGGCATGTACCATGTTGAAATAAAATGAATAGGAGTAAATCACATCCCATGTGGCTTAACAATGTCTTAAAGATCATGATAAGGATATAGAAACATGCATTTGAATTATACAAGAAGGAGGGAACAGAGGCAGCTTTATGTGACTATAAGGAAATCAACAAGGCTTGCAAAAGGGCTATTAGACTGGCTAAAATAGAAAATGAGAAGTCAGTTGCAAAGGAAATTAAGACTAACACTAAAATATTTTTTAAAAATATTAATGGGAAGAAGGCGAGGAAGGAAGCTTTACGAACATCACAATGTGACACAGGCCATCTGATAATTAGTGACCAGGAAAAGGCAGATGAGCTAAATAGGTTCTTTTCGTCGGTATACACAAGGGAGGTACCAGTGGTTGGGTTACTTCAACATAATGGGGCTACACTACCATCACTAAATAATTGGTTAACGCAGGAAGAAATCCAAAAGACATTGTAGAAAATAAATGATAAAAAAAGCCCCTGATGGAATACACCCAAGGGTACTGAGGGAGCTGGGTTCTGTAATAGCCAAACTATTATATCTAATCTTACAAGGCTCACTCACCACAGGGTCTCTACCAGATGACTGGAGAAAAGCAGAGGTGATACCTATATTTGAGCGGGGAGCAAGAGCAAATCCAGGGAATTATAGACCAGTGAGCCTCACATCTGTAGTTGGGAAGCTTTTAGAAGGGTTAATAAGGGCCAGAATACAAGAATATGTCTATTTGAACAGGATCATAGGTAGCAGTCAACACGGATTTATGAAGGATAGGTCGTGTCAGACCAATCTAATTAGTTTTTATGAGGAGGTTAGTAGGAACTTGGATCAGGGCAACTCAGTGGATGTAGTCTTTTTAGATTTTTCAAAGGCATTTGATACAGTGCCACATGAAAGACTAGTGAGCAAACTAAGGGATACAGGAATTGCAGTAAATATCTGCTCATGGATCGATAGCTGGCTAAAAGACAGGAAGCAAAGGGTTGTTGTGAATGGAACATACTCCGATTGGTCTAATGTAATAAGTGGGGTTCCTCAAGGTTCAGTATTAGGTCCTCTCCTTTTTAAAATATTTATTAATGTCATTGAAGTAAGACTCAAAAGTAGTGTCTCCATTTTTGCTGATGACACTAAGTTGTGCAAGGTAATAAAATCAGATAATGATGTACTTTCCCTACAAAAGGATTTGCATAAATTAGAGAAATGGGCGGCTACATGGCAGATGAGATTTAATACAAATAAATGCAAGGTTATGCATTTGGGAAGGAACAATAGCCATGCAATCTATAATCTTAATGGAGCAAGTCTAGGGGTATCAGATATTGAAAGGGATTTGGGAGTACTAGTGGACAACCGCCTAGGTAACAGCGCTCAAAGCCAAGCAGCGGCTGCAAAGGCAAATAAAATATTAGCATGTATTAGGAAGGGTATAGAAGCAAGGGAAGCAAATATAATTCTGCCACTATACAAAGCCCTAGTACGCCCTCATTTGGAATATGGAGTACAATTTTGGGCACCACCTCATAAAAAAGACATTTTAGAGCTGGAAAAAGTACAGAGAAGGGCTACAAAACTAATAAGGGGAATGGAGGGGCTAAGTTATGAAGAAAGACTAACAAAATTAAACTTATTTTTGCTAGAAAAAAGGCGTTTACGAGGGGATATGATTACCTTATATAAATACATCCAGGGTCAATATAAGCCTTTGTCAAGTGAACTTTTTGTAGCAAAAGATTTTCAACTGACAAGAGGACACCCTTTGAGGTTAGAGGAAAAAAGATTTCACCTTAAACAAAGAAAAGAGTTCTTCACAGTTAGGGTGGTTAAACTGTGTAATTCTCTAGCAAAGGAGGTGGTGACAGCGAATTCGATAGACAACTTCAAAAAGGGGTTAGATATATTTTTGAGTAAAGAGGTCATTCAAGGCTATCCTAGATAACTAGCAAAGGAATATTGATCCAGGGAGAAATGTGATCGCCATTTTCTGGGGTCAGGAAGGAATTTTGCTTTTTTTCCCCTTATGAGACAATTGGCAAAGTTTCAATGTTTTTTTTTTTCTGTTTGCCTTCCTCTGGATCAAATAACAATTAACATTTAATAATAAATAGTCCACATTAAAAAGATCAATAGAGATCTAAAAAGGTTGAACTTGATGGACTAACTCTTTATTCATCCTCCAATACTATACTATTAATAATTATTTAATCAATAATTTAATTAATAACTAATCCACATATTGCAGATCAGAGGAGATCTTAACAGGTTGAACTTGATGGACTGAAAGTCTTTTTTCAACCTTAATTACTATGTAACTATGTAACTTGGATCAGGGCCACTCAGTGGATGTAGTCTTTTTTGCAAAGGCTTTTTATACAGTGCCTCATGGGAGACTTTTGAGCAAACTAAGGGATACATGAATTGCAGTAAATATCTGCTCATGGATCGAGAGCCGGCTAAAAGACAGGAAGCAATGGGTTGTTGTAAATGGAACATACTCCGATTGGACTAATGGGGTTCCTCAGGGTTCAGTATTAGGTCCTCTCATTTTTAACACATTTATTAATGACTTAGAGGTGGGACTGGAAAGTAGTGTCTCCATTTTCGCTGATGACACGAAGTTGTGCAAGGTAATTAAATCAGATAATGATTTCCCTCCAAAGGGATTTACATAAAATTGAGTAATGGGCATCTAAAAGGCAGATGAGATTTAATATGAATAAATGTAAAGTTATGCATCTGGGAAGGAAAAATAGCCATGCAATTTATAATCTTAATGGAGCAAATCTAGGTGTATCAGATATTGAAAGGGATTTGGGAGTGCTTGTAGACAACCACCTAGGTAACAGTGCTCAAAGCCAAGCAGCAGCTGCAAAAGCAAATAAAATATTAGCATGTATTAAGAAGGGTATAGAAGCAAGGGAAGCAAATATAATTCTGCCACTATACAAATCTCTAGTACACCCTCATTTGGAATATGGAGTACAATTTTGGGCACCACTTCATAAAAAGGACATTTTAGAGCTGGAAAAAGTACAGAGGAGGGCAACAAAACTAATAAGGGGAATGGAGGGGATAAGTTATGAAGAAAGACTAACCAAATTAAACATATTTTCTCTAGAAAAAAGGCTTCTAAGAGAAGATATGATTACCTTATATAAATACATCCAGGGTCAGTATAAAGATTTGTCAAATGAGCTTTTTTGTGCCAAGAGGTTTTCAACTGACAAGAGGACATCCCTTGAGGTTAGAAGTAAAACGATTCCACCTTAAAGAAAGAAAAGGGTTCTTCACAGTAAGGGTGGTTAATCTGTGGAATTCTCTACCAGAGGAGTTGGTGACAGAGGATTCGATAGATAACTTTAAAAGGGGACTGGATTTACTTCTAATTAAAAAGGGAATTCAGGGTTATCATGGATAATTAGAGAGACAGTACTTTTTAGAAATGGCATGTTTAGGTGTGCCACTGAACAGATATCTTTTATTGTTTTTTTCAGTTGACAGACATTATCTTAATGTGCACTCTATAATATTTGGGGTTTATTAAATGATATGGTTTTTGAGCCACTATAAAATTTGTATGGTGGCTATTTTTAAGTTGAAAAGGTATCTTCAGAATTTAATGAATAAACTCTGAAGACAAACACGGGAACTGGAGAAGCCTCATCTCAGTAGTGAGAAATATATCACCTTGTTTATGTAATGTGTTTTAGAACTTTTGAAATGTTCCATTAATAACACAATAACTATTTTGTATTTTAAAGATATCTCCATGTAGTGAATACAATTTGCTAAATTCAATTTGGAAGTGCCAGCAGGGACATAAATATTTGTACATAGCTCCATAACTCAGTTGAAGCAGTGCCCACTTTGAGTCTGTCAAAAAGAAGTCAACTTTGTTGAATAAGGATTTAAGATTCAATTACAGAATGTTTTTATTTCATTTTTTGCATGCAAAATACACTTTTTTAAATTATACAGCAGACAAATCATTTTAATCTACATTTAATAAAAACAACATTCTCTTCCTTATGTTTCTTCTTTTTGGACTTTCCTGTAATACTTTAATATAATAAAAATTGGGACAGTGCCACACCTATATTCTGTTTACCATAGAGTTGGCATGTTTACCTTTTTAAGACTATCAACCCATTCACAACAGTTTATAAAAACTCCCTGAGGCATAGGTTTGTATACACCTTCCTATAATGAATGAGCATACGCCTGAAATAAATTAATAAGATGTCTCATACAGTGTCAGGGACTAACTTCCGGGAGCTAAGTTTACTCTAAAACATAAAAGAGTGATTGTTAAATTACTTGAGAAATTATATTCTCATGAGCTTATCTTGAAGAGACTATTCTACAAGCGAGGAGCTAAATAATTGAAATATTATTATATATAAGGAAAATAAATACTGGGATGGTTTCACTTTCTAAATGTTTCTAACGAGAACCCAGAAACACATTGACTCACAACCATAGACATGCAGCCCAGTGGCAAAAGCTGAAATTGTGTGTGTTAACGAGTGAAAGGTGAGCGGACATGCAAGTGTGCAGGGGAGAGCATTCAAGTAATCGAGAGTATGTGTTCATGAAAACTGAGAATTTGTGAGCCAAAATAAAGCTGCCTTCTCTTTAATCTGTGATGCAGCCTGCCGTGTTTCACTTGTCAATACATGCTTTTATGTCACATGTGACCAGAGACATCAAGAAACTGTCAAACTTCAGACTTTCATACCTGAAAATATAAACATGTCATTTTTCCAGAAGCTACTTTTAGATTTCATTTGTGACAGATGACTTGAAACTTTATGCAAAGTGAAAAAATAGCAGCCCGCATCCCAGGTTAAAGAGAAGCAAGTGAGCAGCTCCAAGCTGGATGATTATGGCTTAGTAGTATAAGGAAAGCAAGCTAAATTATTTTTTGCATTTTGTCATTCAGTGGAGTTTGACTGAAGAATCCATTTAAAAGCCAGATTAAAGGAAAGTAATGTTGTTCCATTAATTTACACTTTTTAGTAAATCAAAATATTTGTAAAGATATCTACTATAGTCTGGTGTTCTTTTTTGTACTTCTATTATGTATTTTTGTTTTCTTTATTATTTAAACACTAAAAACAAGGGTCTTATAAAGGGCCCAGGCTATATAATCTCCAGCTCTATACAACATTTAAGTGAAGTATTGTGTCTGGAGTGGAGACATCACATTGGCAACACAACTGCAGTTTGATTGTAGGTGGTGACTAGAAAGTGTGTTTGCACATGGCTAACAGCCCAATTTACAATAGCCTCCGCTACTAATGTGTATTTCAAAGAGTAGTTTTACATTTTACAGTTCCCTTTCGGAGGGTACACTCCAGTCACAATACTTCATTCCTGATGTGGAGATCTGAAGCTTATACAGCTGTGGATCATTGAAAGTAATTGTTTAAATGCACATTAAAGGTTTTTTCTTATCTTGCCTTTCCTAACTCTTCTTCAGCAACCCCTTTGAACGACTAGTAAAATGGTCTTTTAAGAGACACTTTCAGTCTGAATCTCTTTTTTATACTCCAGTTTTGACCTGGGTCACTATGTACAAAAATATTCTTTATATATTCTTACTGGTTATATGAGGCGGTACATGAATGTTGTCAGGAACATACAAATGTTTTTTTCTTTCCTAGGTGCCCCAGAGTCTTGCACTTCTGAATGTGGAAAACTGCTACATACATGTTCCTGCCAGACAACTTGTGAGAATTTAGGAAACTGCTGTACAGATTACCATCAATTCTGTCTCCATATCAAACCCCACTCTGGAACGCTGATGGGAGGGAAGGATTTTATCATTCAAAATGTGACATTTAATGAAAACATGAATATAACATGCAGGTCAGTTCAGTACTACATTGTTTATTTATCTGTATGTCATCTATGTATCTTACACCAAAAATGACTTGTTACCTTGAAATCGCCATTTAAGGGCGTTTGTAATGGTTTATCTTCTATAACTTTCAAGTAGTAAATATCAATGTAAACATATTTCATATTAATGGATTCAAAAAGTGAATCTTGTGTGACAAACATTAGTGGGAAAATATCTGTTTCCCATCATATTTACACTTACTCTCATGTTTTTCAAAAAGCTTAGCTTTGGTGGCAGTTTAATTTACTTTTACTGTACTGCATTGTGTAGTTCTAAGGTTCTTGTAGGGAAGTCGTGCTACATAAGCACACCAAAAAATATAAAAAAAGAGTTAAAATTCCTGTACAAACTGCATTTGGATCACTGAGGACCTCGTCCTAACATTTCCTTAGCTATACCTAGGTCAGTCACAAGAGGGAGTAACTGTTTATTCCACAGAGCTCCATAACTTTAATGGTGCAGCTCCATGGTCAGAAGGAAGTCATGACTTTGTTCCAAAAGCAATTTGTAGAGCAATTCAAAATATTTTTAATATAACTCATTTTTCATATCTGCTTTTTTAAATACAGATCTTTATTTTCCTTTAAATGGGTACAATGCTTGCAATGATGTAAACTATAAGTCTAATAACACAAGTTTGCAATCTATAATCAAAAATGTAAAATAATATCAGAAATATTATTTTGAAAACTGCATTTTCTTAGTTGTAAGTAAACCCATAGATCATATTTATAGTATGCTCTTTTGAAGAATTGACTCACAATGCTTTAAAAAAATTATTACAGTCTCTAATTTTAACTATTTTACTCAATTTTGCTTTATTGATGATAGGATTGGTCTATGTTCCTAAAATGAGTACTTCTGTTTAGATTTGAGTATCCTAAAAGCACACATGACAATAAAAGAGTAAGCCTCCATAGGATAACTACAGAGTGCAGTCTACAATGGAATTAAATGACACTATTAGGGTTATCTAAGTATAACCTTTTTTCCTAAAAATGCTTTTATATTCAGGTTTTGCATGCCTGCTAATGTTATTTATTACCGTACATACTTCACAAGCATGTGAAGTTTTACCAAACTACAGTGGGCCTTTAACAAAAAGCTCTATGAAGGATCCCAGCCAAAGCATTTTTCACTTGGCTGGGCTCTGAATCTGATTATACAACTGTTATCCAAGACATTTAGCAATAATTGTTATAGATGGGACCCTTCAGAGAACTCTTATTAGGTTGCAAGAGACTAATCAAGGAAGCTGATTAAAGGTAAGTAAATGCAGCTTTCGTAGTTGGATTTTTGACATTATATAAATATATATTTTTGCCATAACAATAAATTGCAAACTTGTTTATGTGGAGACATTTATAGTCCTGCAACAACTTGCAACAATCAGTTATTTTTTACAAAATTCACCAGGGTCCAAATCTATTTGTGAAAATGAAGTCAAGCCTGAAACAAAAAAATTCTCTATTTAAACAAACAAATATTTTATTATAATGTCATTCCAAGAGGTGCAGAATTAAACATGACGTACTGTAAGGGACCCAAGATTAGAAATACAATGAACTTAATAATGTAGTTGAAGTTGGTAAGGAATTCCCAGGATTCAGACCCAAGTCTGCCTATTGCATACGCCCGCTTTAGGTCGTGCTGATAAGTATTAGATATTATTAGGTGTTTGCATCCAGGAATTTTTTGGCTTAAAACATGAATGATTGTCGTATTCAGTAGTAATAACTACTTTTCCCTCAAAACAGATTCAACAATGAAACAAATATCCAGGGTTATGTAGACATATCAGGATATGCTCACTGCGTTTCCCCCCTATTATTTGAGACTGGACGTATCCCCTTTACAGTGTCAGTGGACGGAGGGAACACATTCCTAAGATCAGGAACATGGTTAGCAGGTGAGTAACATGCACATTTTAATAACAAAAAGATACAGTTGTGCATATTTTGGTTTTAATCTTTTTTTTTTTTTTTGCTACACAAGGTCCTGACATGCTTAATATATAGATAATTAGGGACAACTGTAATATATTATAAAAAATTTTACAGCACAGACTTTTCTTAATTCTTTGTTTGGCCTGTTTTGATATATTGAACATTTAATTGAATTTTTTTTTTAAAAAGAAGAACAACTGATTGCCACAAAGGCATGAACACTGTCACTTGAAAGAGTTGACTACCTTCTTTCAAATAGTTTTATGTCCCTTATATATTGTATCTTAGGAAACCGGGGCTCTAGAGTACTGGTCTGCAACTCAAGTCATCTGGACACTTCAATAGGCCAGAATATCTGTATAACCTTATATGAGAACAATAAAAAACAAGCAAAGATGAATTCAAACCCTGCCAATGGTGCTGATGTTGAGATCCACTGTTCTAAAGATGTGTTCAGTGAAGCAGTCCAGGCAGTTGCTATTACTACAACGTTCACCTCACAGAAGGTTTGGTGATCCATGGCCATCCCTTCTGATTACATCAATTAGTAAAGGTTCCTGGTTGTAGAGATGGCAATTGAATGCTGTTTACATTGTGGAAATCTGACATCTACCTGGTTAATATTCTCTCATTTGAAAGGGAATGAGAAGTGAAATATTGCTTTTAATTAGTAGCACAGGTTAATAGAGGCTTTTTTTGAGATCCCCATCACAAAATTCTGGTCTGTTTTTGTTGAGGTAAATTGCCATGACATTACCATAATTTTGTAGGTGAAACTTTTACAAGACATATGTTCAAGAAATACAAACACTGTTTTCAAAATTCTTTTGATGTTGGCAATATCTAAAGAAGCACTCTTTTCCAGGCCTACAAACCTCTACTCCTTCTTCTTATTTCCAGTGCATCACAGCAAGGCATCTGGGGAAGAAAAGGGTGTGTTAATCGATGCCAAGAAATGGCAATACTATGGAACACCTGGCTATAATGGAACCCTCACCTTGACCTGGAACCCCAACAATATCCGTGCTGGTAACATCCGAATAGAAGTCTGGGGCTATCAAGAGACAGGTGAGGTGAAAAAATCCAGGACATGTTAACTTGGGCTTAATTAATCCTCAGAATATTTACATATCATGCATTATTTAATAATTTTACTGTATTTGATGCTGCCACTTCTGCTGGAAGCTTGTTCAGTCTATATTAACAAACAGTATTCCCCAGAAATCTTTTATTAAATATGTTTTTG
Source organism: Discoglossus pictus (assembly GCA_027410445.1). Taxonomy (NCBI): domain Eukaryota; kingdom Metazoa; phylum Chordata; class Amphibia; order Anura; family Alytidae; genus Discoglossus; species Discoglossus pictus. The sequence continues at coordinate 447,693,332 of CM050163.1, forward strand.
TCTGTACAACTTTATTAGAAAAAAAATGTAGCTGGAAATTTGGTCTGCTTTTAAACGGTGACTTTTTCAATTGTTCATTTCTTTGTCTTAAATGTTTATGTGTTTATTTTTTTTAACTCTTTGTGTTAACAGGGGTTCCCTATAATGAGTCTTGGCAGGCTGAGTGGGTATACTTGTACACATTGAATCAAACCTACCCCAACAATGGCAACTTTACCTTCACCCCGGTTCCTGCAGAAGATAAATATAAGGCGTGGGATGTTGGGATGCTGAGGATCCTTTCAAGCGTTCACCCTGAAGGAGAGAGGTACAGTACATGTAATACAGTATATGGAAGGAAAGTACTTAATAAATTAAATATTTGTATTAATATTTTCCCAATTTTAAGATGTTATTGATTACAAGATAATACAATGTTTAGGAAAAACAGAAAACAATCTTTAAAATTGACTAATTACCGTTATAACACCAATGATGCAAAACTAATAGAGAATTGTATGCATTACTATAAGACTCTTAAAAACTAGTCTGTGAGGTTACAGTCATGATGGTGGAAGTACGTTTAGAGATGTCTCCTCCACCCAACAAACATATACATACCAAACCTCTTCCCTTTCCCCTTCCATCTCTTTTTTTTCCTGCATCTTCTTTTTTGATGATATGAGTTTTCATTTTAATTTTATGGTTAAGTTGCTCACAAAGATGTGGTATGTCATATATATATACATATATATATATATATATATTTTTTTTTTCCACTTGTTGAAAAACGTATTAGAAAGTGTGAATGCTACTACTTCAGGGTTTATCTCTCTATCAATTATCTATCAATTAAAGCTAAACTGATTAATTACCGGTATATTTAAGGATATATCACATGATAACTGCACATTCAAAAAAAGTAGAAACTGTTAATCAATAAATAGATTGACTTAAATGTTGATAACACTTGATTGCATTCTAAAGGGCATCTGTAGTGCTCCAACACTCTATAACACGATGTAGCCCTCTGTAAGATTACAGCTTTACATTCAAATTTGTTATAAAAGATGCGTTTTTTTAGCAAAATATTAATTGTAAAACGGCAATTTTTTTCCCATACCATCATAAAATGCACAGTAGATAAAAAGGCAAATTACTATAACTAATCCATTGTGGCCTTTATAACTTACCACTAGTAATATAATTTGAATAAGGAATTTTAAACAGAGCCATGAGGACAGAACATTTGATCTGCTCAGCCGAGATCAGGATATAATATTATATGTATGTAAGAGTGTTGAATTTACTAAATACTTAGACTGGCCCTAATGGTTTGATAGCATCTTTATGGTAACACAATGTTACAATAAGATTTGCATGTCCTATTGGTAAAATACATTGTGCATGAGCTCGACACTGTCCATTAACATTCTTTTTATTTCATTTTGTCTTACAGAAACAAGCAAGCAGTATGGAGTCCTGTCCATGCCTTAGCTTGGCATCTTGGAGATGACTTCAGCAATGACACTGCTGCCTGGGCAACTGAAAAGTGCATGATATGGCAAGATAATGAGAGAAATAAGTTACCCAACTTCTTGTCAGAAACTGCAGACTGCCCATGTACAATGGCACAATCCAGAGCAGACACTGGTAGATACCATGTATGTATCTTGTGGTAGGATGCAATGTGTATTATGGAATGGTTAATGGTATTCGCTAGTATATGTGCATAGATATAGTGTTGTGTCCCAAAAATGTTTTCTCATTCAATGTATACAATTTGTTTAGCTCTAGTAGACCCTGAAACAATATGCTGCATCAAGTTGTTTCAATATACTAAGATTAATAGTGAAAAAACATCTCTTCAGAAGGTCAGACACAATAGATCTTAGCAGTAATCAAAGATGTGGCAACATTATTATTATCTTTTCTCTATTAATTACTATACATATGTGACTGAGTTATCTAAAGAATGTCCTGTCAAATTTGTATACAATTGTTGTCCCCTGTCACCCTCAATATTTGCGTTGATACTTGAACCTTTTTTAACAATTATTAAAAATTCCGAAAAAATAAAAGGAATAAAAGTAGGAACCACACAACATAAAATGTTAGCTTTTGATGATGATATCATAGTTACAGTGGAACAGCCATCTTTAAATTAAATTTAGAAAAATCAGAATTTTTTGCTCTTAATGGGAATTAAGGAAATTGAAAGATAATTTTTCCAGGTAAATGGCAAGAAACAATTTAATATTTGGGAATTACCTTCCACAAAGAATTAAGCAAGTTAATTAGTATTAACTATAAAAAGGTTGGGAAGGATGCTGACGATACAATAAAAAAATGAAAGCGCCTAAAGATCTCACGGATGGGAAGAATGATTGCCACCAAGAGGACTTTGTTGCCAAAGATAGGCTATATGCAAAGATGTATCCCATTTGAAATGCCAACCTCAATTATGAATTAATAACATATTAAGATTCATATATTTATTCATGATGGGAAGAAAAAAGAGATTAAAAAAGAACTGATCTTAGTCATAGTTTTGGTGAGGGGGAATACACGATCATAAAGAATTATCTCAATGCAGCACTTATTTCTGACATGGTCAATCTAAATGACCCCTACTCGAATAACGAATGGGTTCAAATTGAAAGGGAATTAATACATTTAGAGAAAGGAAAACTATGGATATTTCAAGAGAACTTACCTAAGATAAAAATTCTTCCAGGAGAGTTATGGGTTAAAAATAATTTTAATAGATGGCATAAATTGAATACAAAATATCAATTAATTCCATTCCCAAGCCCTATTATTTTTCTGAATGTTTTGGCTGACCATCTGGGATTAGTATGGTTGAGAAAAATGAAAAGTAAATTTTGTCGTTCTTAGGGACTTATATATGGATAATAAGATTAACAAATTTGAAGATATAATAAGATTGGATTCTAACTTAATTGGCATATGGTTAGAATATAAATCACTTTGTGAAAAATTAAAAATCCTCAAATTTCATCTAACTGAAATAAGAAATCTGAAATATGGGGAAGAATTGATCTTAAATCAGAATAAAAGATATTTGATATTAAAATCATATAATCTGATTAAGAAAAGAGAAGTGGAGCAAAAAACGAATGTAATGTTAAAATGAGAAATGGAATTAACAACTAGTATACCATTGGATATCTGATATAAAGCTTTCTCAATTACAGAAAAATATATAAAATATGTAAATTATAGAGAACTTTATTATAAGATTTATATTAGATGTTTTAGTCCCACTGAGGATGTCGCATATAACGAAAAAGGCAAGTGATAGAATCTGCTGGAGAGAGTGTGGAGAAGTAGGCTCTTTCAGGCATATATGGTGGGATTGCCCATGTATTCAAGAATTTTGGCAAGACTTCAATAAACATATTATAGAATTTATTAAAAGGAAAATAAATATCACCCTGGAAATAGCCCTCCTGCACACTCTCCCCCCAGACTTGCCATTGGACACAAAAGCAATCCTAATAGAGAGTTTGATGGCATCTAAATCACTTATAGCCTTAAAATGGAGGAAAAAGACAACCCCAACTTAGGCAGAAGTCCTTGATAAAAATAGATAAAAATTGGGAATTGGAAAAAGATTATGCTAAATTAGGCTTTAACTAAGAAATCAAACCATAAATGGAACATTTGGGAAACATTAAAAGAAGTAAAAAATATTTAGAATAGTAATACTTAAACCCATGGACAATGTTTGATTGGAAGTTAATAAGAAATTGGGAATAAAATACTCTGCTCTTTCTCTGCCCCGCCGAATCCCTCTTGCCACGTAGGTTCTGGGCGCCCCCTCCAGACTCCAAAGCCCTACAGCGGCTGAGCGAATGTGTTTGTCTGGTAGCCCAAGACAGAGAAATGGAATACTGAAGAAAGATATTGTAGAGTTTGGAGCTACATTTCTTATTTAATTTGTTTAAACTGAATTATGCATGTTGTGTAGTATTTTTTGTTTCTATGAAAATGACATAACCAATACCACTATTCTAAAAAGAAAATAACAATTGTATACATAAAAAGAAAGAAAATCATAGGATAGTAACATAAATTATATACAAACATAGATACTACCCCTTGCACTGGAAGGCTGGTCCACTTATCTGCTACCCTTTCTGTAGTAGTACTTGACTTACCTGTTGTTTTATTGTTTCAAGGAACCCACCCTGCACTATGCATATTGTATCTCCTCCCCTTTTATATTTCCATAATGCTATATCTAGGCCCCTATTGAATCGAGCAATTTTTAGTTACAGGAGCCCATAATTCCAGTAAACTAATTTGCTATTCAATTGGCATCTTTTAGCTATCCACAAACTATTTGCGGGTTAAAGGCTGAAAATCCATGCGGTTGTCAACCCATACTCCAACCCATCTAAACCTTTGATCTTTCAAGCACTTAAATCTAACAATCGCAAATCGCTATTCAATTGCTAAAACTCCTCAAGTCCGCAATTGTTTTCATATCTGTAAATGGCAAATGTAGAAGAAAATACTACGAATACCAGATAGGACTCCCAAGGGGATTAAACACATGATCAGAGCACTTAAATGCAAATAAATAATCAATACCGCACTATAAAAGATGGGGAAAGGGATTAAAGACATTATAATTAATTGCACAACAGTCTCAAGCTCACAAATATGCAAATACATTTTTTTTTAATGTTTAATTTCTGTGTTATATAAATCTTGGTAATCAATGAGTTTATACATATCAGGCCACCCACATGGACTAAAACAATATTTCCATTCATTGTTATTATTTTGTACATTTGCTCATTGCAATTCGCATATTGAACTTCTAAACTCTAATTGATTGCCATTTCACCTCCATGTTTTACTGATGTCATGATGACGGTCTCATTTATTATTGGCTGTTTCTAGATCAGTAGTTACGGTCTTGCTTAATTGATCATGATCATGCCCTGAATTGCTACTTACGGGTGCTTGGTTTATGGTTTAGGCTTTCAGCCAGGTAGCTGCGGGCTTGATCAATTGAATTGCTCTGTAACTTGCAAAATTCTTGCAATCGAAAAAGGGCCCTAGTGTTTTTGTTTTGTTTATTTAAGGAAGTGGTGAAGCCATAGAAGATTTCAGATTCTATACCCAGATTTAAATTATATATTTATATATATATATATTTATGCTCATAGCTTACACAACTGTTAATGTTGTTTGTAACATATTTCACAAACACCTGAGATTTTCCTAAACTACACTGGTTCTTTAAATAAACCAAAAGTTTACGGGGATAAGATAAACAGGATGTGCAATAAAACATAAGGTAATTAAATCTAATTTAAATACTGTTTTTGCCAATTTTGGTCAATAGCTTTACAAAGTATTTTTATCAAAAACTTATGGATCCCTTCAATATGTCTAAGCCTTCTCCCTTAAAGGGATATGGAAGTTTCCTGGATCTTTTTAGGTATATAATAAACCTTTGTATCTATTTATTTGTATGTAAATTGTGTACATGCTTATAAGCTCTGTTTTTACAGCCTAAAATCATACAAATAGTGCATGGACGGGTCTTCCCACTGCAGTGTATGCATACACAGACTCTGTAGGGCTGAATGTGCAGTGTAGTGTCCTAGCCCACAGGGACCACGTCTAAGCAGCATGTTGCAGAATGTTGCTGAAAGATGATCACCGATTGGCTAGTTTGAGACAAAGCAAAGCAAGTACAGCAGAGTTTGTGTCTTCGTGAGCTAATATTTGTTTGATTTTAGGCAGTAGAAACAGAGCTTATACGCACTTCTTAATAAAATAAATTACATACCTATAAAGTTACATACTGTATAGGTAAATAGATAAACAGGTATAATATATACCTAGTAACATCCAGAAACCTTCCATGTCCATTTAAACAGCAAATTCACTTCACACAGAACAGATGTCCTCTTAACTATCAGAAGCCAAGCAGTTCATGAAATGTTAAGTACTGGACATAAGATGTTTGCTTTGGTTCTTTCAGACTGATTATGGCTGTGACATTGAGAAGAATAGCGTGTGTACATACCATCCAGGAGCAGTGCACTGTGTGAGGAGTATCCAGGCAAGGTGACGTGTGGCTCTTACAATGTATGGGAACAGAACCCATGCTCAAGTGTACTTAATGTATTTTCAAGTATATAAAAGTACAAAAATAGCTTAGCTGTATGTGGTGCTCAATATTCTACATCTCTTATTGAACCTGTACATAACAGAAAGCTTTTCTTTAATCTGGTGCAGGTTTTCAGCGGGTATGTCTTGTCACATCATGGACAGTCGCTAGTAATTTGTCATTACCATAGGTTATTCTTTTTGCATTTGGCTTAAAAGGAAACTTGAACTCCTCGATGATCATGTACAGAAGTAAAAATGTTCATGTGAAAATATCTTTCCTGAAAGTATCTTAGTACACTAGTGTTTTCTCAAGTTCATCGATATTGATTGAACTCTCAGGTCTTGAAGGGATTATCGATTACAAGCTCCCTCTAAATGCTTAAATAAACTCTTCACTAGGATAATACATTTAAAACATGTTCCAATGTGTTTAGTATGTCTGAAGAAATCAAAGGAAAAGCATTTGCAGAAAGCTTGTTGTTTTTGGTCCTTTCAGATCCTGCATACTCAATCAAAATGCATGTAGCAGTGGGCAAGGCATAAAACAGACAAATGTGCATCAATATTACAAATATTTCACTTGTTTTTTGATTATACAGAGCAGTGTTGATACATTTAATTTTAAATTCAGATTATGTTGTTACACTCCCACTATGTCTATAATGATCCAGAGGAAGGCAAGATCCAATTCTCGGTTTTATCCCCCATGTCAAAGCGTCACAAATGTAGTATGTGAGCTGCATTCATTTAGTCAGAGGAACAACTGTGAGTACTAAAAATATAAAAAATGCATAAGTATTTGGATAACAAATTTTAAAGCTTACAAGTTTATATTCTATGCTTCAGTATAGCACAATGCATCTAAATTGTTCACAAACAGGCAGAAAAAATAATGAAAGGTCTGATATTTACATTAGGCTCTATTGAAGTGCTTGACTAGATAACTGACAAAATATTTTTAGAAAGTAAGAAACATATATAAAGCTTTTACTTTATTTACTATCATATGCAATAATGCTTTATTGTGGGTAACCATTTATTTTTCCTTGTCCCTGAATATTTTCCCTCTTTCATGAGACATATCCATTTAATTATATTTAAAGTATTATGCACTTTACAATAGAATCAAATGGATCCATAAGACAATGAAACTTACTATAGGATCAAACTGCCAGGTAAAAATACAGGTAAACAAACAAAGCAGTGATAGTATAATGTAAAGAATAATTCATATAATAGTAAATATATTAAAGGTTGTATCAACTAATTTTATCATAAAATACTGAAAATCCCTGATTTTAGTTCACCTGAAAGGAGTGTTAAAACATGGACTTGCCCCTAACCCCAACCCCAGGTGGTCACCATTATCACAAAGGACTAATAAGACTATTCCTCTAAGTGGATGGCCCATTGGAGCCCAATTACTCGTTTTTCTTTTTGTGGTGATTTCTGTTATGTGTATAATGTATTTTGAGATGTGTTTAATAAATTGGCAACATAATAAAAAGTTTTGGGGTAGAAAAACTTTGAGATAGACCAGTAACCACTTCCAGTAGCTAACCACGATAACCAGTTTGCTCTCAGTACAGAGATCAGGCGAGATCTTTGAGCAGGCCCAAACTCACGCTAACGTCGGTTTAGGCTACATCAACATAAATATAGCTGTCTGTGGAGCTAATTGAGATGTCAAGCATAGTTAACTAGGTTGTCAGACAAAAATTGAAACATTGTATTTCAAAAGACAAGGTCAAGATATGTCAAGTACTTTATAAGTGTTATCCCATAATCTCACTGTCGCTCTCCCTGGCTTCTACGTCCCCAATGAAGGAGCAACATCAGACTCCCATGGAGGGTCCAGATAATAGGTAGAAGGTCCATCCATTTGCTGGGGAGATAAGCCGACACCTGGCTGGGGAAGTAGTCATCCTGGAACCCCTGCCCCTGGTGGAAACCCTGTACCACCTTCCAAGCTCTCATACTTGGAATTCCCACTAATCAGCACTCAACAAGCCTGAGTGGTTCAGGGATGGCTAAACCGAACAACCCTATCCGTGGCAATAAGAGTTGACTCTGAGTGGTCTACTCAAGCTGAGGGAGAATATTGAAGCCCCAAAAGTTGTTTGCCTATGTAAATGTACCATGGTTTTATTGTTTGGAAGAAGTGTATAAACATGAGACCCAAGGAATAAAGATTATGCTCTTTATGGGATACATATTGATAGTGTGTTTCATTTAGAGGGAAGGCTTTTATTATTTTTACTAGTCGTTTGCCCATCATAAATGACAGTATAATATTTAATGCCTAGTGCGTGGCGAGCGCTGTGCATTGCTTAATATAGTTTCCATAGTGCGCATGCCCTAGCCAGCGTTACACACTACGGAAACTTTATTAGTGATTAACCAAAATTTCTGCAACTTCCCCTTAGAGAAGGGATTCAGATCTGCGGCTGGGATTGGGTATTGTTGATCCTTTTCAAGACCACTGAAAATATGAGACTTCATGGGTACTACTGGGTCATATATGCTGTGGAGCTACAATACTTTAATTGGTCAGATGCTAACTGGCAACTGTGCACTATAGGTATTGGAGGCAAACCACAAAACAGATGACAGATCTTGAGTGATCACTATCTTATAATATGTATCAACTCTGCGACTTTTCTTCCTACAGCCCTCTATATGGAGCAGGACAGCAGTGCTGCTATGATTCTAGAGGAGTCCAAGTCCTCACCAGTGACTCGATAGGGGGAAGTACCCCAGACCGAGGCCATGACTGGGGATCCCCTCCATATAGAAAGCCTCCTAGAATTCCAGGCTTCTCCCACTGGCTGTATGATGTAATAACCTTCTATTACTGCTGCTTATGGTCAGATAACTGTCAAGTCTACATGGAGCTCAGACCATCTAGTGACTGTCGCACATACAAACCTCCCAAAGTTGGTATGTTAAATCCTCAACTTGTGCTGATTTGCAAATAGGACATAGATACTGAATAAAAAAAATGAACATACTTTCATAATTTTTCTACACAACTATTTGGCAATTCTTCATAGACCCAAGGGTCTGCGTCCTAAGAACATAATGTGTATTGATGGATATAACTAAAAAAAAATGTCCGTTCTGGCATCTTTTTGAAATAAAGGGATAGCAAACTACTCCTAGTTTACAAGCACAGCACATTTCTGTATACTGATTGCTGCACAGTCATTATGTTTGGGCAAGATTTGAGCATGCCATTCTCTAAAATAGAGAAGGAAATTAATCCCCAAATAATAATTAAAAACATAGCTCTAAAATGTAAATCACTCTCTGCTCAATGCTTTTGTCCAGAAAATAATGATGAACTTTCATACTTTAGCACGCTAGGTCATGATATATTATATACATACTTTTTATATACAGATTCCACTCACATATTTATTATTATTATCTTTTATTTGTAATGCACCAACAAATTCCATAGCTCTGTACAGGGATTAAGTACATGGCAAAAACATACATAGCAAAGAATGGATGACCCTGTTTTTGAGCTTAAAAATAAACATACATAGTGCTTGTTTTCAAAGCACTGACACAAGATTGAAAACTCGCAAATTTACAGTCTAATATACCAGGACATTTCGATTTTGTAATCAACTAGTTGGCTTTCTTTTACTATATCCCAGCTAATGTATTACAATAAAATTACTTCTATAACTTTACCTTTCCTTGAACAGCTTCTGCTTTTGGAGATCCTCACATTATGACTATTGATGGTGCCAACTACACTTTTAATGGGCTTGGAGAGTACACACTGATCAAGTCGGATGCCACCTTACTGAACGTTCAGATCCGAACAAAGATATTTGAAGGTACGTCTATCTGGATATGTGTGTTCATGCTATGTAGAAGACTTGTAAAGGAATGTGAAAGTAGAGCCAATTTAAAGAAATTATTAGGGAACAATGTGATTATCTTTGTGAGGACAGCATTGAGCTGAATAAATTGTATTTACCACATCTAGAACAGATTTAGACCACTTCATAACATATATAATAATATAATAATGGTATATACTGTATATATATATATATATATTTTTTTTTATGTTATTTTGGTTCACATGGTGTGTACTGTAGATAAATTCACTAATATAGCCACCTTGAAAAGTAAGCCTTACAATTTTCATGTTTCCAATGGAGAAGGCAGAAATATAAAATAAATGCACTAAACAGACTGTTCATGCTTGTATCAAAAAGAATATATACTAAAGGCTAAAAATTAGATTGTGATTAAGGAATCACTGTACAATAAATATATATATATATATATATATATATATATATACATATATATATATATATATATATATATATATTGTATATATATATATATATATATATATATATATATATATATATATTATATCAAAACTTCAATGGCATATTTATGCAGATACAAGGTCATAAAGATAAGTTTTGAATTGGTAAAAATAATTCTAAGTTGTAAATAAAAAATAAATTCTGATGCATCTGCATCACCATGGAGGCATACATCGTATTTTGGTGAAGGCTGTGTGTGCTAGAGGGGGAGCTTACATGAAGTACAGTTAAGTGATTCTACTAGGTCGGTAACATGCTATGGTTTCTAGACAGTAAGCATTTATGAGCATGGCCCTCAGAGTTGATCTACAGGTCTATTATATGTGTTTGCAATTAACTATAAAAACTCTTCAGACCAGGATTTCATTTCCACTGCATATCACTTCAATTTTCACAATGATAACAGAAGAGCAAGAGCTACCCCCCAAGATATACATGTTACCAGCTTTTCTTCTGTGGTAATGCAAGAAGGGGACTCTGATGTGATAGAGGTACGTCTGAAAGAGGAGTCTACACAGGAACTGGAAACATTCCTCAACAAGGAAGTCATTACTTTTGAGGAGCAGAGCTGGATGGACTTAAAAGGTTAGATTTATGTGTTCACTTAAATTTTGTAGTTGTCAATACCTACATAGCAAAGGACTTATAATATTTATATATTACAATATATAATACAAATCAACAATCTACATATTTACTAAGTTGATATACTAATCAAAATGTGAATTGTATTACAGAACCTGTAAGCCTGTGGCTTCTATAATAATACAAAGCATGTGGCGAACAGCAAATGAACTTAGGAAATATACGTTATACCCATAACTATAATTAATAGTTATCTGTACAGAAAGAGAAACCTCCATAGTGAAGTGCTGGCAATATAAATGGTTGCCGAGATTCATTTTAAGTTGTAAATTAATAAATAAACTTATGGATGTACATAAACTAAAAAGATCATGTTAATCAAAGGCTGAAATTATCTCACCTGTGAAACTGCTCCGCATTGTGAATCAGCTCAAATTATAGCATTTCAGTATAACAACAATATATTTATCTTTTAGGAGTCTTTGTATATTCTGCCACTCCGAAAAATGTAACAGTGATGTTCCCCTCTGGAGCTGGTGTGGAAGTCAGAGAAAGAGAAGGTTTGATGAGCGTCACTGTACTACTTCCAGAGGAGTTTATGAACCAAACACAGGGGCTTATGGGAGTGATGAACAACAATCCTCAAGATGATTTCACTTTTAGGAATGGCACCGTCCTGCACCCCAATGCCAGCCCTTTGGAACTTTTCCAGTTTGGTGCAGACTGTAAGTATTTTTAAGGAAATCATAAATACTAATCTGTATAGAACTGGCAGTAAGTAATGTTAAAAAAACACGAATACAAGTTAAATCATTAAGTGTGCACATTAATCACTTTCACCAAGCCCCTTTTTGTTACTTTCTCCCTCCTTGAACTTCACAGTAGACAGTGCCCCAACCTACACACATATAAAAAATATCCTGAAGATTTGCTTAATTTCTGTTTCCAACCCTAATACAACTTAGATTGCTTTACAGTGTCTCTCCTCCTACTGCGCCCATGACACTGATCTTGCCTATTACATGGGGTTACACTATTTCCGCAACCAATTTAAACTTGTAACTATGGAAAGGGCATTTATTTAAGTGCCATAAAAACAAATACAGGAACTCATTTCAGTTGGTCATTAAACTCAGTATAATTCTATGGCCCTCATTCAATTGCAATTTGGCCAATTGAATAGGGCTCTAAATAAGCACATAACATATTTTTTTTAAATAAGTTTTTAGTTAGTGAAAGACTTGCTTTTGGATAGATGCTTACTACCTAAAATCTTTGTTAAAAAAATAGGTTATGTGCTTATTAAGAGCCCTATTCAATTGGCCAAATTGCAATTGAATGAGGGCCTATGTATATATAATTATGTGCTTGACTAACAGGAGATATAGAGTAAAACTGAAATCACCAAAATAATGTAAAGTGCTTCTGTCTGGCCACCAGAACTTTTTATAACCTAGGCCCGTTTCTTTCTTTTTCCCAACTGTGAAGTGGTTGATTTCTAGAGGGATAGGAACATAAATATTCAAATAAAACAGCCTATCTTAGGGCCTCATTCTATTACCGGCCGTAAATCGGACGTAAGGCTGCGATTTCTTGCAGGGGTTCAGTTAACTCGCGATTCTATTATACGGCCCAGCAAGGATCTCCCCTTACGGCCGGCCGCATATCTTGGAACCGGCCGTAAGCTCTGAAATATAAAAACTCAAAAATAAATTCAAGCCTGCACTGTACAGCTCTGTAAATGCTAGGGATCATATTGGGGGACATGAGGATTAAAAGGAACCCACTCTCAAGCTTGCACATCAGCCCAAACCCGAGTTCAAATTAACTGTTTATTTTCCGGCTGCGGCGTGGGCGGGTCTGAGGTGCTCCAAGCACTCTGGACTTTTTACATGGATATTTTACGTATATTAAAAAAAAATTATTTTACGGATTTGAGTATAGGGTAATTATGTGCTATTTTTGCTAACACCGAATATCACTTTATAGACTCTGCAAAGTGCAGGATGGCTTTATTTGGGCTATATTTGTGCTTAATTGGTGCTTGCGGGACCTCTTTCCTGCGAGTAAGCTGCGGCTCGCTTTTAGCCTTGCAGAGAGGGTTCCCGGAGCAATTGAATTGCAAATAGGAATTTCTTACGGCCGATTTCCTTGCGGCCGTTTAAGATCAAAGGATTTCCTCCGACGCGAGCGGCCGCAAGAGATAGCAAGGCACCGGTCGCAAGCCTGCCGGAATCCCCGGCCGTAAGGGAATAGAATAGCAGAATAGCTTGCGGCCGGTCCTTGCGGCCCCGCAACGGCTGCGGCCGCTAATAGAATGAGGCCCTTAGTATGAAAGAAGTCTTCATCCTTCACGGAAAAGAGATTAAATGGCCATTGATGTGTCCTATTTATAGTGTTCTCCTTGGAAGAACATGGCTTTATAATATGCAAAATGATTTTACCATGTTTAAAATAAACGAACACAGTCTTTTATTGTTTAACTATTGTATTCAGTTGTGTTTTAATATGACAGACAGATTGCCTTTGTGCTTAAAAGTATTGGATTCCTAAAGGGATTGGAGGAACCATGGATCTCTATTGAGATCTATTGAGCAGTGATCTCTAGAATTTTATGGAATTGTAAACCCCCATAGAATATCCCTCACCCTTAAGCTAAAGGCAGGCTGGTCGGTAAAGATGGAATCCCCCATGACACAACCATAGTGAAATAAATAAATGTGTTTCTCTAAAAAAAAAATTGTGTTCCTTTCCTGCATAGTTAATGTAATTCATTTGTTACATAATTCACAAGCATATGACGTTTTCACCAAACTACAGTGATTCTTTTATAGGGCATTTTTTAACTAGTTTACTTAAACATTTGTATTTTCCTTTATATATTTATGATATAAAATGGGCACTTCACTTACTTCTACAAAGCTCATAGATTTACAGATTCTCACCTTCTTGAACCTGCCCCTGTTCACTCTCATGTAGGGTGCAATATTTCACAGCTGTGAACTAATGTCACATCCACAGTGAAGGGGCTTCACAATATGAGTGTCTCATGCTGTTACCATATAGACAATGGTATTAACAGCTATGTGTTTGAGCTGCATGAGACACTGGTAGTGTAAAGTCACCTACAGGCTTGAGTTCAGTCACATTTATGCAAGATGTCAGTTCTCATGAGGGAGAACAAGAAGAAAAGTAGAGGATTACGAATCTTAAAATCTGGTATTCTGGGATCTTCTTGGAAGTAAGTGAACTGTATATTTTATATCATACATACATTGCCGAGTACAAATTTAATTCATTTTGTTAAAACATTTATAAAACACAACAATTGTTTACCTTAAGAGCGCTTTAAGACAAGGGTAAATTAGCTGTTTAATTAATTGAATGCCTTAATAAAGGGCTATGCTAGTTATATGTGACTAACAAGGACCTGTTGTATCCCATTCACCTTTACTTGTATTGAAGATGTCCTATGAACTGATACTGGATACTGACTCCATTCCTTATACTTATTCTGCTATTTCATAGGGGCGGTGACAAACAGTAGTTCTCTCTTTACCTATGACTCTCAGCACCTCATCAATGATTACCAAGTAAAGCATAATTCATCGTTCATTCCCACGTTTGTTCTTGATGAGGATCCTGATGACCAATTTACACAAGAGATGCGCCAGCTGTGCGGTTCCAGTGAATTCTGCAGATTTGATGCTCTAGCCACTAAGGATCTACAAATTGGCAATGCCACCAAAATATCACATGACAGCCATATAGACTTGGTGGAGAGCCTTAAGTCAGGTAAAAAAAAATATGTACATCTTCCTGACGTGTGAAAAAAATCATTTCCACAGAATTTAGTAAAGTTTCTACATTTCATGTCTGATATTTATTATGGTCTGATACATGATCACAAGTTTAGCAAAATTAAAAGATTATTCTGATCATGTCTCACACTTGCCAAAAGACATGTTTTTCCCACAGAGCTTATTAGTAAGGATTTTGGGTAGTGGCATACAATGAGGCTCAAATCACCTTTTTGCCTTTGGCTCACGGAACATGAGTATCCATTTAGGACTATAAACCCTGCTTTCAGACAGATTTAAGAACATAGAGGTTGATTAGGGTAGAGTGCCAGAACCCACTCACAGACTGCAGTTTCTCCCTTATCATGGAGCTCATCAGTGTAAGGTTGGTTCTGGCAACTGTGAAATGAGACCGGAGAGAGACTCTAACCAGGCACCAAATATGTTATAGGGGGTAGAAAGGTGATCGAAAAAACTTCCATTGTATATCCAGGAAGGAAATGAAAAATTATTATGAGTACACTTACTTTTTTTTCTTCCTCATTTCAGTTGTATCCTGCGGCTGGCTAGCTCCCCCACAAAATGGTGCAAAGGATGGGACGTCTTACCTGGCTGGTTCTGTTATTAATTTCAGTTGCAATAAAGGCTTTGTCCTGCATGGACCACGGCAGAGAACCTGCCAGCTGGATGGGACATGGTCAGGAAATCAAGCTCAGTGTGTTCTAGGTATAACATTTTAATGAAAGTTTGGCTCATGATACAATCTGTCCCAGCTCAGAACCTCAAGACCTCCAAAATGTTTTTGCCACTGTGGATCAATGGAGTGTATGATTATCTCTTGCCAAATGGTATAAGTGATCATTATACTGCAAAATGGAGATATTGTGCTCCTTTATCTCCACACACATTTTTGAACATGGAACCTTTTAATATTTTTTTAATGATAAAACCTACACAAAAATAAATGTAAAGTATCACAAAACAATATATCTTATTAAATGCAAGCGTATATATATTTATCAGTGCTTTTAGAAGCTCTTCATACTTTCCTTTAATAGCTGCGTTAGTGGTTACATTGTCAGATTATGCTCCAAATAAAAGGTGTAAGAAAGCTAATCATTATCTAGTCTAAACTGATTCAGGTATTGTGAAGAGATAAGACAAAAGATTATAACGTGCATTATAACATAGATTTCTGACACCAGGACGAACTCTGCACATCAGAAGTTACTGGTTGCTGTATAGTAACACTGCAGTGGTAAAACAAGTGATGGCCCTTTTAAAGTATACCTTGCATCTAGCAAAAGGAAAGTGCTTTTAGATTAATTCTATAAGTGCACTTATTAAAGGAGTCATGGACGAGATACTTTCTTGTGATTGTCGTTGTATGTAACTCGGATCCCTGATGAATAATAATAATACTATAAGGGTTCATGTGTGGTAATAACAATACAGTGTAATACTGCAATAATAATAATACAAATAATACCCCTGTACTGTAATAATAAGTTACAGAAACTATTGTGCTCTTTCTTACTATTCAAACAAACAGAACATAAAAACAAACTCTATAGACAAACAACAAACCTTTGGAAACAGTTCTTAAGGACGTCTGTAAGTCAGGTCGGGAGCTCCTGTATTACATTTGTTTATTTATCTCCGCTAGCCTGTAGAAGGCTGTCATGTTGACGTCTTTCCCTTCTCCCTTCTGCAGTAGGAAGTGGGTGGGCAGCAATCTGTGATGTATGGACATATGGCATCTCCAAATGCAAACACGGCATGGCCAGTGGCTTCATATTGGTTCATTGGGTCATGTGATGTAGTCTGTAATGCTGAAGCCAGCACCAGATGTACAAAAACTATGGGAAGATGCTGTATTTGCATTAGGGGATGCAGTATGGAGATTCACACTTTATTGCTTGCCCACCTCACAAAGTGCCATGCTCTGTGTGTGCTGATAACTGTGGATACATGTATGTGTATTAATGTATCAATATATGGCTTTTATACACTCAGGGGACACGGCTTCCTGTGCCAGTCAGTGTGGACAAATCATAAAAGAATGCTCATGCCACGTAACCTGTGAGAACCTCGGCAACTGCTGTACAGATTACCGGAAATTCTGTGTCCGCATCTCACCGGAGTCCGGCCTACTGATGGGTGGCAGGGATTTTGTGATTTTAAATGTCACCTTCAACAACAGCTCAGCTGTGAAATGCAGGTATATCATGGATTACAGAGAATACATTACAAGGTCTTTAACCATTTTGTTTTTCCAATAAGTGCCACTGAATTTTACAGTAATTTCAATAATTTAAAGCAGCGGTTCTCGACCTGTGGGTCATGACCCCATAGGGGTCTAATGACGATTTCCCAAGAGTTGCCAGCCCCTCCGCAAGCTGCAGCCACCGGAGGTCTCTCTCGCTCTGCCACAATGCTTACTGATCGGCAGCGTCTGATGTCATCATAGCGCGGCTGTGCTGTCTAGTGTACTGCCTGACGCGCTCGCTCCATCTGTTCACTTCAACTGAGGCAATAGACATACCTTCTATCCTTCACACCAGTATATAAAGTAAATAAAGTTACCTCTTTCATCCCTGTCAGTATTCGTATACCTATATACAAAAGATCAAAGAATAAGAAATATTTTGCCTCATACATATATCTCCTATCTTAATTTTACTGTTAGGGGTCGCCACAACTTGAGAAATTTTATCAAAGGGTTGCGGCACTAGAACGTTTGGGAGCCTTTGATTTAGAGACTTTCATGTTTATCAATCAGGAATAGTAATGTAACCCATTCACCAAGCTATTAAGGTTATAATTTTACAATATAAACCTTATTTTTACAAAGTATAACTATTATAAAATATAAAATGGTTTCACTCCTGACACCTTTTCTAAAATATAAATTAAACCAATGATTTAAAAAATAAATAAGCTGTACAATACTTGCTGTAATTCTATTTGCAGCTAATATTGATATTTCTCTTGAGAGGCTACTTGATCTCAAGGAGAGCGGAAAAAGAAAAAAAAATTGTGCAACATTTGTTTAAAAGTTGTAATATTAAACAAGCTGTAGCAGTTCAAGGTTGACAAGAATAGTGCTCTTCAGAGAAGAAAAAATTCCACCTGTGTCATTAGATAAAATTACTTCTTCTTTCATGAATATTAAAATAAAACTCTTGCAAGGCTTCTCATGGAATCAACGGCTTTGTTAAGACCTAAAACACAAAACTCTCATTGTAGAGAACTGGCAGGTGAAAGACTTTGGACCTGGATTCCTTGAGTGTCATCTTGAGAGCAACCTTACAATTTTGCAAAAACGTTTATTTAAATTGTCTTTCAATTAGAAAGAGAGCATCTAGACACGGAGCCTCTCACTGTACACTTAATTGTGGTCTTATGTTAAACCATAATGTCTGCTCTGTCTCGTTTGGCATGTGCCAAGCTGTTTACTTCAGACAACACTGATTTCTTTTTTGACTGGATGAAACTGATTTCTTCACAGGAAGGTGCAGAGGATTATTTTTACTATAACTTGATCACAACCTGTTACAAAAATGGAAGATAAGAAATATTCCTACTGATTGTTAGACTTTTTTTCATTAATATAAACGTTCATGTTCATACGTGTTGAGAGCCTTAAAAGACCACTGTAGTGTATTTACAAGTACAGCTCATATGTTTCTTTGCTGTACATAGACTATTAAAAACAATATGCAGTTTAAAGTAATACAAACTAAAAAAAAATATTTTAACCTGTCAGTTTTCCCCTCAAACAGAGGTGCCTTTCTACTCCTACCTGTGTCTACCAGGGGGAGTGACCTGCTCTGCCTGTGTGCTGGGCTATCATGGAGATTGAAAGCTGGGTAGGCTGATGCCACTGGCCTTGCCCCATGACATCATTAGCCCCAACCCTTACTGCCTACACAGAGGTAACAGCTCTACTGTAGCAATCTTGCAGTTGCCCCCATAGGCCCCACTGATGACAGTGCATGAGCCCCCTTTTACTAAGCATGCTCAGTCTGAAGCAGAACCTATACTGGAAAGATTTTATTTTTAGTCCAGCAAACAGGGAGCTGGTCATGCCCCCAATGACACAGGTGGAAGGACATCCACAGCTCTGATTGAGGAGAAAGCACACTGTTTAAAGGTAAGAAAAATTGTTAGCTCTTTATGTATTTAAACTGCATACTGTTTTAATAGCCTATGTACAGCAAACAAACATATGAGCTTTATTTGTAAATGCACTACAATGATCCTTTAAGTCTAACTAAAATTATAATTTTGATGCCTCTGCTGGACCCTGAAGGCATCCATGATACATTGGTAGACGTTGTGTGTGAGAGAGGGGTGTATACATTCCTGGAGACAAGTGCTTGCATCTCTTGATGCAAGCAGCCTGCTTCTTGGTCTATTTGAGGACGGGGTTTGGAGTCCAATTACCTAACAAAGACTCTTGACTTCCCCCTGTTCCCTCTCTTCCACTCCTCCCTCCAATTATAGAATAAAAGCAAACCCTTTATGACCCAGCTTGCAGGAACTGATTTAACAAACATAAATTGGCTTACACAGCTGCTAATGTTAGTTTGTTACAAACTTTACAAACAAGCGCCTTTTTTTCTTGAACTACAATACCTTTAATATGTAAACCTTCTTAACATATAAACTTCTTTTGTATTGATCTTTGTGCAGAATTTGACTGACACTATCTACATTTGTAAGGAGTGGGTTCTGTGCAAGCTGGCAATATTTTATTTAGTGGTTACTTTTTTGTCACAGGTTCAACTACGAAAGAGATGTAGATGGTTATATAGATGAAGCTGGGCACGCACACTGCATATCTCCTCTCCTCTACGAAACCGGACGTATTCCATTTGAAATGTCTGTGGATGGAGGACAAACCTTTCCTCACTCTAGCACATGGTTATCAGGTGATTACATTTATTGTTATAAAGATGGGGACATGTGAATATTCCAGCTGTTACAGAAATGTAACATATGTATAAATAAATCTATTTGTAATTGATTGTAACTAAATATTTTGAGCAGAAGTGTTATATAATTGAGCTTGAATGGTAGGAATTTTAAGCATAAATTATATGAAAAGATCCTCAATTTATATCCAACTAAGAGGAATAATTAAGTTTCATAAGAAAGCCCACAAGAAAAATCAGGTGCTAACAAAATAAAACATAACTTTTTCATACTTTAAAGACCACTGTTCATGCAATAGGATTTCATTAGTTTTCTTAATTACTGATTATCAATAAAATCAATATTTGTTGACAACAAATCAAAGAAATGTTTACAATTTGCTGCAAGCCAACAGTGATATACTGTGTATCTGCATACAGCAGCATTACACTGGTAGTGTAAAGTCCCTCTCCTGTTATGAGGACTTAGGTCACAGCTGTGAAACATGGCACCCTATTTGAGATAGAACAGGGAAACTGGAGAGGTTCTAGAAGGTAAGAATGTTACTGGGCTCCTTAGAAGACAGTGAAGTGTTCATTTCGTATGGCTTTTTTGTTGTTGCCCAAAGAGTCCCTTTAACTGCATATTTGATGAAACATTATTTCATTAGAAGGACAGTTTGTAGGGCTATGTAGCAAAAAGTTTGATTAATAATAATGTACTAATTATAATGTTCTGACAAATACAGTGCAAGGCACTAGCTGTAACTATGATAGTGTGCCATAGCAGAAGCTGTTGAATGCTGCTAGATGTAGGTCCTCAGGCCACTAACCTGTAGGGTCTCAAGATGTAATTTATGTAATAACCTAATAATAAAAATTTTAATATCATAAATTATTATTTTTCTGTTGCTATTGCCTTCTGTTAGTATGTTTTGAACATATTGTAATATATTCTGCATTTATTTCACTGCAGTGCATCCTGGCAAGGTATCAGAATCTGAAAAATGTTCCCTAAATAATGAAACTCAGTGGCAATATTATGGTACCAAGAATACTGGAGGTCTTCTAACAGTTACATGGGACCCAAAGACATTCAAGGAAGACCAAGTCAACATTGAAGTATGGGGCTATAAGGAAACAGGTAAATATTTAACAAAATAATGTATTCATGGTTAATTTGTCTCCTGTGGGTTAAAATTTGGGATCTTCATTGTTAAAGTAATAGTGTTTGCTGAGAAGCAAGGCCTCAAAATCAGTGTTCTGTGAAAAAAGTAAAGGGTGCAGTCCAAGGGCAGTTTTTTTTTAAGTGGAATGGGACAATAGTTGGACAGATAACTGTCCCCCTCTGCTGTCTGCTTTGTGCCAAAGCAGAAAGAGAAGTAGTTGTAGTACCAGTAAGACATTTCATTAGTGTGGTTTAATAGGTGGTCTAAATTTAGATTTGTTCATAGAAAATTAACAAAATTAATGGCTACTGGGCTGGCTTCACATTAATCCTGCTAGGTTCTAGCAGGTGTTTTTCCATACCCTTAACTATTATTATTTACCAAGTACAAGAATATTTGCTAGGTCACAAACATCTATGGACATTCCTTACTGAATAGTTTATTGAACTGCAGTGAACATCACTGAACTGCTGGATATTCCTATGGAGATTTAGTGTGGTCAGAAAGCTTGATCAGCTGATCACTTTACAAATGTTTTACAGTTATTAATTACTGTTAGCTTAACATCTAAGTTTAGTAAATAAAATCAAGATGTGTAAATAAATGTATACAAAAAAAACAACAACAGGAGGTTAGTCAGTGAGTATTTAATTTAAAAGATAATTGACACTATATAAATAGCTATTAATGTACTTCTCTAATTGCACATCACTAAAGTGAATTGGTTATACTGTAACATTCCCAGGCCCCTGTGCCTGTGTGGAGCCTAATGAATACTGTGTTGCTGGAACTAAAATGTGCCATATAGTATCACTTGAAAAAATTAGTTGGATTTCTTTACATAAAAATGGCATAGTGGGTTGTGACCACACAATATTGGTATGCTACTGATCAGAGATTAAGACAATACATCTCAGATTAAACACATTCCTAGGTTACATTTAGAGTTCAATTCACTCTTTTGGATTGCAAACCACCTTTTCCAAAACTCTCTTTTAAATATAACTTTATTATACCGCAACTTCAAACTGTGGTTGTAGAACACAGACTGACATACAGTGTGATAATAATGTATTTACATTTATACATTCTTCCAGGTACTCCATATACCAGCACATGGGCTGCTTCTTGGCAATATCTGTACTTCCTAGACAGGAGATATCCTAATAATGGGTCTTTCACTTTCCTGCCGCAACCTGCTAAGCCAGAACATAGCGTCTTTGAGTTTGGGAGCCTAAGGATTAACCCTAGTCACTATAATGAGGGTCAGTGGTAAGTAGTATCATCACTTATTTATAGAGAGCTAGGACACCAACATAGTATTCATATTATGAAGGAGTCATGAACAAACTAACAAATCCATCCAAAACCAGTAGTATAGAAGGTCTTACTTCCAGTACACTCAACGGGGAATGGGGTAATTGGTATGTAGAAAATGTGTAAAAACTTTTATATTTAAAGCCAGTTTGAATTGCACGTTCATTTAACCTAAGATTTGGTTCAGATGGTTCAGATGCCTGTGATTGGATGCAATTGCCTTGTGTTTTTAGGACAGACTTGAAGAGCCTTTTTAGTGCTCCAGCACATACAATGTGATAGTCTACAGCAGGGGTGTCCAAACTCGGTCCTGCTGGGCCGCACACAGGCCTGGATTTGTGGATATCCTTGCTTCAAGCAGGTGAGGCTGTTGCTTCTTCAGTCATCCCAATGGACTCACCTGTGCACAGAAAGGAAATCCTCAAATCCAGGTCTGTGTGCGGCCCTCCAGGGCCGAGTTTGGACACCCCTGGTCTACAGTAACTCATTACACTGTTTTATTTCCCACCAAATGCAAAGTCAAGATGCATTAGCAAACTATTTTGACATCACTTGGTAATAGCATTTAGATCAGGGATTTTAAAATAGTGCTTGTACACTTATTAAGTTGTTTCCTAATGTTAGGCCAATGATCGTTTCATGGCACTGTAGCAATATTAATGAAAGAAGTTACTATGCTGGGTGGATTTAAACTTTAATAGCAAGTAGAAAGAATATTTTTTTCAAGTTTGATTTCACTAAGAAAAATGCAAAGTTATTTATACATCACATATATAGTTGTGAGCGTACGAGTTGTTGCTAACGCTGCGGGCTCGCGTAGCGAGCCCGCGGCCCTCGTGAAGCGAGGGCCGGGGCTCGCGCAGCGAGTCGCGGGCCTCGCGTAGCGAGGGCACTGTGCCAGGTTCTCAGTTGCTGGCATGGAGCGCCGAAGGCGCTCCTTGCCAGCAACTGAGGACCCTCGCGAAGCGAGGGCCTCAGTTGCTGGCTTGGAGCGCCGCAGGCGCTCCATGCCAGCACCTGAGGACCTCGCAAAGCGAGGTCTTAAGTTGCAGCAACTGCGACCCTTGAAAAAAAAATTTACGTCCAAACACATTACGACACTCGCAAACAACATACGACACACGTTCAAACACATTACGACACTCGCAAACAACATACGACACACGTTCACACACATTACGGCCTCGCAACACTCGGACGCAACTCGCGAACATTACAAAATTACAAACACAATACATACACACAGCACATACATAAAAACCTTACCTACACAAACAGGAAGCACCCAGGACCTCAAAAATGCAACTTACAACTTAATTGCACTCAAAATAAAAGAGTTTCGACACTAAATAGTTTGTTAAGCGACAAAAAAAATGGCCGACGAATAAAACGAAAACGAGGCTACACACGCAAACACCATACGAGACACGTTACCACACATTACGACTTCGCAAACATCGGACGCAACACGCCGACATACAAACATTTAAAACTTAACAAAGACACACAACAAACACATAAAAAGCTTACCTACAGCAAGAGGAACCAGCCAGCACCTCAAAAAAACAAGTTACACCTACATTTAAATCAAAATAAACACTTTAGACACTAATACCATCGCTAAGCGAGAGAAAAAATGGCCGACGAACAAAACGAAAACGAGGCTTCAGACGTAACTACACTACACTTACTCGCAATAATGAAACACATACTATGCGGAACGTATCACAATCATATTAAACACCATTTTGAACAGTAATACGCCTAAAATGGCGGATGGAACGCAAATTGTAAGCTGGAACGCAAATAGCGCATGCGTATTGCGTTCTAACGGTCTCACTTTCCAGAACTTTCTACAAGTTTATAAATACTGGCTATTTCCAACTAAAAAATACATTTCTCCTCAGGTGATCAACGGAGTGACTTCTGAGATAACTGCTGCTTTTACTTGAGAAGACAATTCTTTACTAATTTACTACTTTACATTGTGCAAATTACAACTGACAGGTAAGCTATAATATATTACATTTAATTATCAGGTCAGGTCAAACAAATAAAAAAATAAACTAGGATTTATGTAGTCATCATGTATGGCACATTTATGTGTATAGGCTCACAAAAAAAATTAAACAGAGCTTTATGTATAGTGACATCTGACACGCACATATATGTCTATAATGTATAGTTACATGTGACACGCACATATATGTCTATAATGTATAGTGACATTTGACACACACATTTCTGTGTATTGCCCCTTCATAGTGACATGTGACACGCACGTATATGTGTATAATGTATAGTGACATGTGACACGCACATATATGTCTATAATGTATAGTGACATCTGACACGCACATTTCTGTGTATTGCCCCTTCATAGTGACATCTGACACCGACATATATGTCTATAATGTATAGTGACATGTGACACGCACGTATATGTGTATAATGTATAGTGACATGTGACACGCACATATATGTCTATAATGTATAGTGACATCTGACACGCACATTTCTGTGTATTGCCCCTTTATAGTGACATCTGACACCGACATATATATGTCTATAATGTATAGTGACATGTGACACGCACATTTATGTGTATTGCCAATGCAACAAAATTAGCTTACAACAAAATCAGTAAACAACTACATTTTAATGACATTATATCTCATGTATACTAATATGTCACACGCACATATATGTGTATCATCTATAGTTACATCTCACACACACACATTTATGTGTGTTGGAAAAAAAAAATATAAGGTTAATTTAACCATTTAAATTTGACTCATGTATACTGATATGTCACACGTACACAAAATAATTACATTAAACTATGTAATGTGCTTCATGTATGTGACATATGTGTGTAGCCCCCCCAAAAAAATAAGGTTAATTGAATTAATTTACTGCAATTCAATACATCAGATAAAGCTGAATCTTTCTATTTCTTTTCATATTCAAACAGACTCTGCATCAACAGCGTCTCTCAACAATTTGCACCGTGCACTGTGAAGCACAATCCCTTTTAAAGAACACCAACAAATTTGAAGAGGTAAGATACAACAACACATTACATGCTCAAAAGGCCATGCTTTGCTAGATGACAAATTATAAATATACAAATAACTATTTCACTTTCTTTTTCAAACAGACACTAAAAGAAGAACGGCGGATTAAGATTGGCAGGAGGGGACCGTCTGTCATTCAAAACTTCTATCAAGGTAAAGTATTAAGTATAAACAAGAAATAACCATGAGCCTTATTCAATTGCAACTTCCTCATTTGAATAGGGCTCTATATAAGCACATAACATTTTTTTTATACAGAACTTTTTAGTTACTGAATTTCTAACCACAATCAAAGTTTTCAATAACTAAAAACTTTACTCAATAAATATGTTATGTGATTATATAGAGCCCTCTTCAATTGGCAAAATTGCAATTCAATGAGGACCTATATGTCTTTAATGGCCAAGGGTCTCACTCAAATGTGATTTGCCCATTTCAATAGGGCTCTATATAAGCACATAACATATTTTTGAAACAGAACTTTTTAGTTACTGAACTTCTAACCACAATCAAGGTTTTCAATAACTAAAAACTTTGCTCAATAAATATGTTATGTGATTATATAGAGCCCTCTTCAATTGGCAAAATTGCAATTCAATGAGGACCTATATGTCTTTAATGGCCAAGGGCCTCACTCAAATGTGATTTGCCCATTTCAATAGCGCTCTATATAAGCACAGAGCATATTTTTTAAAGGAAATTTTTCTTTTGTGAACACGTTCCTTTTGGATACAAGTTCACTAAATACAAAATTCCGTAAAAACATATGCTCTGTGCTGATATTGAGCTCTATTCCATTGGCCAAAACACAATTGAATGAGGAGCTCACAATATAACAAATGCAGTAACCAAAGGCCCTTATTCAATTGCTATTTTGGAAAATTAAATATGGCTATAAATAAGAACTTTTAGGACCTTACTCTATTTTAACAAATATATGTGATGTGCTTATTTACAACCCTATTCAAATTTCTACATTGCAATTTAATTACGGCCTTAGAGTACTATTACATTGTAAAAAATGCAATTGAATGAGGGCCAAACTATGCAACATATGGTACACACAAAGGCCCTCATTCAATTGCAATTTGCCCAATTGAATAGGGCTCTAAATAACAACATAACAATTGCTTAAAACTAAGGTTTTAGTTAATAAAAAAATATCAAAAATACAGTTTTTCAATGACTACAAAATTATTTTAACTAATATGCTATGTGCTTATTTAGGGCACAATTCAATTAGCCAAATCGCAATTCAATGACACACAAACTGCTACACACAAAACAGAATTTCTTATTAAATTTTTAACAACCTATAAGCCTTACAAATAACCAAAAATAAGAATAACAAAAGTGTTGTGCACCTAATAGCATTGTATAAAAAAGCACACAAACTCATAGCAAACTATATTAACATTCTTCTTTAATGTTTAACAACCTATAACCTGTACAATCAAGAAGAAATTAGTTTTGCACAAGTGATGCGCACCAAACAGGATTGTCAAAAACTAACACAAACACATAGCAAACTACATTAATTATATTATTTCATGTTTCACTAACTATAACCATCCAAATAAAGGTTAAATAAGTATACCACAAGTGGTGCGCACAAAACAGGATTGTACAAAAACGAACATAAACACATAGCAAAATAAATTCATATTCTTATTTAATATATCACAACCCACAAGCCTTACTAAGAACCTTAAATAAGAATAACAAAAGTCTTGGGATTGTACAGAAAGTTAAAAAAAATATATTTGAAAAAAATAACCATAACTGATACAATACTGCAAAATTAATACATTTTTTACTTATTTAAAAGACATTTCACTCAAACAACATTTTCTATTTTACATTACAACAGATACTGCGTGAAGACAATCGGACGAGGACTTTTTCCACAGGACCGGACCATCGGACGAGGACTCGGACCAGACCAGCAGACGAGGAATTTCAACACAGGACCAGACCAGCAGACGAGGAATTTCAACACAGGACCAGACCATCGGACGAGGACTTTCACCAACGGACCACAACATCGGACGAGGGATATCGCCACAGGACCACAATATCGGACAGGGGCTATCGCCACAGGACCACACCATCGGACGAGGACTTCCGACAGAGGACCACACCATTGGACAACGATTTTGAAACGAGGACCAACAAACATTCAGATTTAAATCACACTTCAACCAAGGTAAACTATAATAACTACTAAAGTATAACACTAAAGAAACTGCTTTCAGTTGCATCCGTCTCAACAGAAAAATAAATTAATTAATTTACTATCTCCCTTATTTTATTTAAATTGCTACTATGCAATACATAGCTCAATAACCACATCACTTTTTTTTTCAGCAAAGAAGTTTTGCAGTGGTAAATATCTATCCACAAACAAAGTTTTTAATAAATAAAACCATTATTTTAAATAAATATGTTACATGCTTATTTACAGCAGTATTCCATTGGACAAATTCTGAGCCACTGAAGACAGGAATTATAAATTTAACTAAATATCAATGATACATTCATGATTTGCCTTTTATTTCAACAATTGTGCACAATAATCTTTAACAGGAATTACAAATTTAAATATACACAATTACATTTATTTGTTTCCGTTTACAGATTAATATGGCTGATAACGAAACCAAAGAAGAGAAGAAAAGACGTCAAACTAGAGAAAGACAAGAGAGATGGGCCGCCCAGCAGACACCGGAGGAGAAAGAAATTCGAAGAGAAAAAGAACGCAAAAGACTTGCAAATAAAAGAATATCAGCTGCAAAAATGAAAGATACAACCAAAATAAATAAAAAAATAATAAAGCATTTACAAACTGTTCCTAAAACATCAGATGACATTTTACAACATACCAGTCAAGACAGACCAAAAAAAAAAAATACAAAAAAAAAGCATTTAGAAACTCTTACTAAAAACTTACAGGACATTTCAACCAAACAAGTCCAACATATACCAAGAAAATCTACGAAAAAAACTAAACATTTAGAACCTGTTGTTGAAACATTTCATGACTTTTCATCTGATGAATATCAAAGTCAACATCCAATATGCGTTGCAAATTGTCCTTTAATGAAGTCTTTAGCAGTAGAGGTTCATAGTTGTGGGGACATGACTACTCAATGTCAATTTTGTGAGGCTTATTATTTTAAACAGGAGAGACCCCGAGATGGACAATTTATTAGTTGTTGTCAAAAAGGAAAGTTCAAACTTCCACAAAGGAAACAATTTCCAACCTATTTACTAAATATTATGACTGAACCTACTTTTCCAAATTACAAAAATTTTAAGACAAACATAAGATCCTACAATAGTGCCATATCATTTGCATCTATGGGGGCAACATTGGCTGCTAATGTACCAGGACATGGTCCTTACTGTTTTAAAGTCCAAGGACAAATTTATCATCGGACTTCACATTTACATCCAGAGGAAGGAGAGCAAAGAAAATTCGCTCAACTATATGTCCTAGATACAATGGAAGCTGTTGACCAACGTATGCAGATGGAAGAAAATAAAAAATGCTTACCCAGTGTTTTTATAGAGCTAAATAACATTATGGACAACAATCCCTACAGTAAAGCTTACAAAAAATTGGCAGAAGTAGAAAATGAACAACTACTTCATGCACAAAGACATCAATTACCCATGCCAAAGGTTAATATGGTGCTTAAAAGAGACAGACATACTGATAAACGTCGTTATAACTTGCCAACATCAAATGAGGTTGCAATGGTCTTTCACAATGATGAAGGAGAACCACCATTTCAAAGAGACATTAGAGTATATCCCAGAAATGAGGACCAACCATTTATTAATATTAATATCTTAAGTCCAAATTTAGATCCAATGACATATCCCATCTTTTTCCCACACGGAGAAGCAGGTTGGCAACCAAAATTAACACTTCCCAGTTACCCAAATGCTAAAGCCAGAATCCGAAATAATGTTTCTATGCTTGAATTTAAAGTTGCTCAAATTGCCATTAGAGATGAATTTAATCCCATTTTATGTGGTGGAAAACTAACACAACAATGGATTATTGATTCATATTTGCAAGTTGAGGCAAATAATTTAAACTTTATAAAATATCAACAAGATAAACTACGTGTAGAACAATATTGTGGACTCATGGACTATGTTGCTGACGTGGCTACAAGCAGAGACATGACAGCTGGCAAAGCCATCATTTTACCATCTTCCTTTCAAGGATCTCCTCGAAATATGAGAGAAAGATACAATGATGCTATGGCTATTGTGACAAAATTTGGAAAACCTGATTTATTTGTGACATTTACATGTAATCCACAATGGCCAGAAATTAATCAAAATCTACTTCTTGGACAAAGTGCTTCAGATCGACCAGATTTAGTAGCCAGAGTTTTTAAGATCAAATTAAATGAATTAATACGTGACTTTACTATAAATCAGTTATTTGGCAAATGTCTTGCTTATGTATATACCATTGAATTTCAAAAAAGAGGCCTTCCACATGCACATCTTCTCATAATACTTCAAGAGAAAGATAAATTAGATACTTCGGACAAAGTGGATGCAGTCATAGTTGCTGAACTACCGGATCCAGAACTATATGGTAGACTATATGAGATTGTTACTCATCGCATGATTCATGGACCCTGTGGAGACCTTAATCCACAATCACCATGTATGGAAAATAATCAATGTTCAAAAGATTTCCCAAAAGATTATAGAGACAAAACATATGCCAATTGTGATGGATATCCACTTTATAAAAGAAGAGAAGGAGATAGTGCCATTATTCGTGGAAAAAAAGTGGACAATAGATATGTAGTACCCTACAATCCACATTTACTCATGAAGTACAACGCCCACATCAACGTAGAAGCCTGCACTTCAATCAAATCCATTAAATATGTCTACAAATATATTTACAAAGGTTACGATGCAGCTACTGTAGTCGTCAAAAGTGCAGACAACCCTGAAAGTAGTGAGTTAGTACATGATGAACTTGCATCTCATGTAGATGCTCGCTATGTCAGTGCGCCAGAAGCTATGTGGCGGCTTTTAAAATTTGAAATGCATGATAGATCACATGCAGTATATAGGTTAGCAGTACATTTGCCACAACGACATTTAGTCTATTTCCATTCTGGAAATGAAATGAATGCATTGGCCCAAAGTGAAGATCGTCACACTACACTAACTGCATGGTTTGCATTAAATTCCACTGATGCTCAAGCAACACAATACTTATATATTGAAATTCCATATCACTATGTTTTTGTGAATGGATTATGGAGAGCAAGAAAAACCAGAGGCAATAAAATAATTCCACGAATTTACACAGTCAGTCCAAGAGATGTTGAACGATTTTGCTTACGGATATTACTTTTAAATGTTCCAGGAGCACAAAGTTTTGAACAATTAAGAACTGTTAATGACATTGTATATGAATCCTTCCATTTAGCTGCAAGAAATAGAAACTTACTCGCTGATGATACAGAGTGGGAAAGATGTTTAGAAGAAGCAGCACAATGTCAAATGCCACGACAGATGAGAGAACAATTTGCTTTTATTTGTATCTTCTCAAATGCTCCAAATGCATTAGCTTTGTGGGAGACTTTTAAAAGTAATATGGCTGAAGACTTTATGCGACGATACAATGAACCAATTGCACACTTAAAAGCCTTAATGGAAATTCAAGAAGTCTTTTTAACTCATGGATTAAGTTGTGCAAGTTTTAATTTGCCTGATCCAGGTCTAATAGATGACATTAACTTTGAAGACTATGACATTCAACTACAAGCAGAAAGAACACAAGAAAGACTTGCAACTTTAAATACACTACAATTGCAAGCATTTCATGCCATTAAAAATGCTATAGATGATGACATGGTGACAGAGCGTTATTTCTATCTTGATGGACCTGGCGGATCAGGAAAAACATATTTGTACAATTTATTAATGAGTTCAGTACGAGCACAAGGACAAATAGCAATGGCGTTTGCCACTACTGGAATTGCTGCACTTTTATTAGAAGGTGGAAGAACTGTTCATAGTGGATTCAAACTGCCAGTGCCTATTTTGGAAAATTCTGTGTCAGATATTCGCATGACATCCTTACAAGCAAAGAAATTGAAGAAATGTAAATTAATTATAATAGATGAGGCCACAATGATGTCATGCTATGCCCTCCAATGTATTGACCGTTTGCTTCGTGAAGTCATGGATAATATTTTTCCATTTGGTGGAAAGGTAATTTTGTTGGGTGGCGATTTTAGACAAACATTACCTGTCGTTGTACATGGAAATCGAACAGACATTATTGAAACATGTATAAAGTCAAGTACAGTATGGAAACATTTTACCCATCTTCAACTGCAACAAAATATGAGATCAGAAGGCCAAACTGATTTCAATGATTGGCTTATTAAAATTGGAGAAGGAAGAACAGAAAAAATACTACATTTACCTGACGACACTGTAGAGATACCACCTCATATGATTTGTCAACAAGATATTATATCGGCTATATTTGAAGGGAGCATAAATAACGAAGAATATTCTGAGCTTGCCAACCAAGTCATACTGACGTGTAAAAATAAAGATGCATTAATACTCAATAATGAAATCTTAAAAAAAATTAATGCACCACAAAGAAATTATCACAGTGCTGATTCTGTACTTGCTGATGACAATGAAAGTCAGGCAAACTTTTCAACTGAATTCATTAACTCTTTAACTCCTTCTGGAATGCCACCACATATTTTGCAGCTAAAGAAAGGTGCAATTATCATGTTACTGCGAAATATGAACCCCAAAAAAGGCCTATGCAATGGCACAAGATTAATTGTTCAACAATTAAAGGACCATTTTATAGATGCTGAAATTTTAACTGGGACCCATAAAGGAGAGAGAGTTTTCATACCAAGAATAGATTTAGCACCAAGTGAAAGTAGTCTCCCTTTTATACTTCAAAGAAGACAATTTCCCATTATTATGGCATTTGCCATGACCATTAATAAATCACAAGGTCAGACTTTCAAATCTGTGGGTATTTACTTGGAAGAACCAGTTTTTGCACATGGTCAATTGTACGTTGCGTTGTCACGGTGCAAAAATCCACAGGCTATTAAAGTTTACATTGAAAACAATGAAAGTCAAGGTGATTTATTAGAAGATGGACGTATTTTTACTAAAAACATTGTCTACTATGAAGTACTATAACTTTGCAGGATACAAATTCAAGATGCCAACATTTTTTAAAAGCATTGCAAAATACTTAACAATTGGTTGTTTAATTCAGTCATAATTAATGAAAGTACTGTTTAGGAATGATTCGCCTCACAAAATACTTGCCTTGCATTGTTAGTAAAAATTATGTTAAAATGTTAAGTCACTATGTTAATGTTTCTAATGTTACAAGTTTAAAAAATATATTTGCAAGTTATTTCATTCAACAGATTACAAACTGGATGTTAGGAGGTCAAGCACCTTTTAAGTCACAATGTAAATATTGTCTGTTATCTTAAGATTACTAACTACATTAATGTTTATCGCCAGTTTATGTGCTCAGTAATGAATTACTTTAATTACGTACGTTTTAAGCAGAGTTTTACTGTATGCCTTCCTCTACATTCAGTGTATATTCAAGTTAACAATTATTGTGATAGAAATTGCATGTTAATACTGATTAATTTAAAGGTCAATTGTTTTTACATTCAAATGTTAATACTTTTAATAAAAAATTAGGTTACAAAATGTATTCGCTATGTTCCTGTTTATAATGTTCAAAATTATACAAATGTTTTGTCAACTTCTAAACTTACATAAAAAATAAAGTTAAAGTTTCAAAATAGATACTTTGAAGGTTATTGCTTACATATATTTTAAACTTCATGTTAAAATTCGCAACGTTTCAAGAAGGCTTTTTACTTTTTGCTTTCCTATTCATTCAATGTATATTAAAGTGAACAATTCTTCAGATACAAATTACATTTTAAAAAACCATTACATCAACATTTTACAAAAATACACGTTCATATTAAAATACTTACAAGTGTCAAAAATATATGTTAATAACTAAACAACTTGACAAACATATACATCACATTGCCGTCATTTTTTGACGGGCAAGTCGCTAGTCTTTATATAAACTTCAGCATTCTGTAAAGCTCTTTGATCTGGCGACCTGCTGCTCACATTCCCATGCTTATGGCAAACTCATTTCAGAACTAGAACAGGATTAAACTACATATGATACACTAAATTCCTATCTGATTTGCACACTAGTGTGAATACAATTAATTTTAAGTGCAGATACATTAATCAGTAATAAATCTATAACTATCACTAATGTCAGTAATATGTTTGAAGCCTCTTTATCTTTGAGGACCAGCAGATAAGTCCTCAGTGACCAGCACATGCCCTAGGACTGGCTGTAAATAGCCATTGCTGTAGAGTGGTTATATGTTAAAAAGTTGTATTAGCAAAGGAGAGTATTTTATCTAGCCTTGCTTCTTTATTAATAGTGATTTAAATACATGTTAATGAGCATTTATGGCTTTTTCATGTCATTACAATTATATATCATTAATATAACATTGTTTTTGTTCTTTATAAAATTATATTTTTGGCTTCCATTTTTGGCAAATATTCTCACAATCCGTTTTCAATACTAAAGTAATTAACACATACTAGTCACTTCTGTTGCTGGTACTTTATCAAGCAATGTATATCAAATGGACACACACACAACCTTTGATAATTAAATTTGGAGAAATATATAATGGAAATACTTGAGTACTGAACAATTAAATAAACTGCTTGGTATTACTTTTAGTCCTTTCTCTCTTTAAATGTTGTCAATAAATTATTCCACGAGCTAAAGCTTCAAATAATTCCATTATTTTGAATGTGTTGGCAAAGTAAGAAATGATCACATGACTTATTTCTTGTTAGGGATGTTCATTCTCTGTGGAGTGTGGACCATGCCATGGCCTGGCATCTAGGAGAGGACTTCCGGAGGAATCCTGACGCCTGGGCACAAGAAAAGTGTTTTAAGTGGAATGAAAGTGACAAGAAGCTTCCCAACTTCCTGTCTGAGATTATAGATTGTCCCTGCACATTGGAGCAGTCCAGAGCAGACACTGGCAGGTTTCACGTAAGTTATATAAAATTATAAATATGTATGAGTTAGAGGAATGTACACTGTGAGTTCCATTTTAATTCAGACTGGAATTAATATATACATAATGAATTTATATCTCGATGTATCATAAAACATTAATTTTGACAGCATATAAAAACCAATTGATTCATCGAGTCTAATCTATCTATGTAAAAACTATGATTAACCTAATGAACATAACAGGAATACTTGCATTTCTTTACTGCATTATCACTTTGCCTGGAATGTTGTTCCTCTTCCACAAGTGTGCATTCAGTAGGAATTAGCTTGCTTTTTTAATACCTGATTAGCAATTAAATAAGTATTTGATGAAAATAAATAAATAATGTATCTTTTAAAACTTATTTGAATGTTAGTGTTCCATACGTCAGCATTATGTTTACCCTAACTAATCCTGATAGTAGTATTTATCTGCCTCCTAGTTATCACTGCGTGGAAACATAAATGTCAGATTTTTTAGGATAATCGCCTGGGTATATCTTCTTCCAATCACTAGACACCTAATAGGGAGTGGGGAGAGGCAGCTCTTAAACACAACATTGAAAATGAATGTATATTTTAATATACTAATGTTATTGCAAATCAGTTACTAAATGGAGCCATATTGTATGAGCTCTACAGTGGCCATTTAGCTATCAATCTTTCATGAAATTATAATATAATTATTATGGTAGTAATGTACATTAGATAGATAGATAGATAGATAGATAGATAACATTATTGGTAATACTTGTTCGAAGGACAATCCATAGGTCCTATTGGATAAACACAGAATATATAACACAAATATGTAACATGTATTATACACCTGTCTTAAATATCCTTATATTGCAGAACATGTATATAAAGAATGGTGAAATGATAACCTTATTTTCTTATACTGCAGACAGACTACGGGTGTGACATAGAGTCAGGTAGCATATGCACCTATCACCCTGGAGCAGTGCACTGCGTGAGAGGCATCCATGGCAGGTAATGTGCCTCTACTCTTCTCTAGGACACTTTGTAAAGGAAGCAGTGCCTCTACTTTCTGATACACAGGCTCATGCAGCATCCCTGTTAACCCACCAATCATCTAAGGCATGCTTGAATAATTGAAGAAAACAATAAAATATTTAGAGTCACAGTGTAACATTTCCAGCTGAATCAGGGCCTAAATAGCTTGTTTTAAATAAATATATTCCACAAACCTGAAAAAAAATGCCAAACACATCCTATAACTCGAGGCCACAATGAGACACTCTAAAGATTATTAAATTAAATTAAATAAGATGAGAACATCTGTTGGACATGCTTGGTAATTGGAATATTGCCTAAATCTGCTTGTTTTTAACTCTCAGTATATGAATGAAGTGCTTAGTGAGTCATTAACTGTTTGCATAAGAAGTACATTAACATTTTTCAGTGTTTCATGGTGTATGACATTGTGTCTTTTTGCATTTGTAAATATATTTATAGACAGATTTTATTGTGAATACATATACATAATTCATTACACCTTTAAAAAATAGGTTAAAATCCCCTATTACTTAAGTAACCTCTATTCTGCAATCTTTGATGCATTTCAAAATGTTAAATGATTTCAATAGGAACTAAAGAGTGGCCTACATTGTGATGCGTTTATTAAAACCATTTGGCACCTGCCAAAAGGAAAAGAAGCAGAAGGTATGCAAGTTAAGTGATTGGTGTAGGAGAATGGACATCCTACTCCCACATCCTGCTAAAAAAACTACAAACCCCTCTCACAACCACCAATGAGAGAAATATCTTTGTCTAGGGCCAGATTTAAAGGCTTGGTGTTAGTAAGAATAGCAAGGTATGGTATGAGAGGCAGTAATGGGAAATGGAGAAGAGTAAAAGGAAACACATGGAGGCGAAAGAACGGGAAGTGGAGTAGGGGTAAATAATGGAGATGGGTCAAAAGGGTGTAAGAGATATAGGAAAAGATAAACAAAGAATGGGATAAAGGGGAAAAGATTGCAAAAAAGGGAGAGGTTGGTATAATTTAGTTGAAGGAGGGAGTTTGATTGAAGTTGCATTTAGAACTAGAGATCAACAAACAGTGAACAAGCAAAGGTGGTGAACTGTGTAGAACAAATTTCAGGGGACGTGATTATGTGATCTGAAAATATTTGAGCAAGCCCGTAATTTACTTCTTAAACGCTCGCAATACATCTTAGACACAGACAACAGTAAATTAAACCGTCACCATGAAGTCAGTAAAACACAGAGTTTAAACTTAAGCTTCACTCAGAGAGTACAAATTAGTTAGTGTTGAGAAGTAAATTTTGCGACCGGACTTGCAATCCAGTAATGTAGAAATCAATAAAATCATTAAAGTAACTGTTCTAGTCCATGCGGGTTCCATGATATGTATTAATTGCTGCTGCATCTGTGATATGTGATTCAAAAACCCTTTTCATAATAACATTTTTGACAGACTACGGGTCTAATAGAATATTGATTTTGTGTAACTTTAATTACTTGGCACTCGTAAATCTTGAGCAATGCTAAAACCAGTGGAGTTTTAAGGTTGTTTTTGTGTCTTTGGCTGGCCCATAGTGAATGTGACTCGTAATTGTAGCCAATTAAATATCTGTAACTTTTATGAGCTGCTTTACAAGTTCAAGTAATTGCGATTTGGCCAACTGAATGGGTCTCAAAGTTACCAAAATGTAACGTACAACCACTTATTGTACTGCATTCTTTACTTATATCTTTGACCCTTTTGCACTGGGCCTTCATTTTTCAGCCCATATCCTTTTATTTTGCAGCCCAAAGTTTTCTTGCAGTGGTTATATAGTGGTAGTGGTAAATAGGGTTAAGCAACAGAACTGCTTGAAAATCAGTTTAAATTGCAATGCCTGTTGTAGGGTGAGAGAGAGACCTGTAAAGGTATTAAAGTAAAATATAGGCAGATGATCCATATATTATCTGTAACATAGATATTATGTCTGTATTTTTGTTTTTACAACATAGAAACATAGATTTTATGAGCGATAAGATTCAAAAGCCCTCGGTAGCTACAATGTTTTAATTGGTCAGATGCTTACTGGCAACTGTGCCCCATAGGTATTGGAGGCAAACCACCATCTTGAGTGATCACTATCAGATATTATAATTGTCAAACTGCGATTCGTCCTCACAGGGGAGGGGGAAAGAGACACAGGGGTGGGAGAGGTGGGTAAGAGACACAGGAGGAAACAAGACACAAGGGAGTGAGAGGAGGGGGAAGAGACAGGGGAGGGAGAGGAGGGGGAAGATACATAGGGGAGGGAAATGGGGGGAAGAGGCATGAGGGAGGGGGGAACAGACACGGGGAGGGGGGACAGAGGGTTAAGAGACACAGAGGAGGGGGAGCAGACACAGGGGAGGGAGAGGGAGGGAAAGAGAACAGGAGGGAAAGAGACACTGGGGAGGGGGTTAGAGACACAGGGGGAGAGGGTGGTAAAAACACGGGAGGAGACACAAGGGAGGGAGAGGAGGGGGGAAATGAGACACAAGGGAGGAAGTAGACAGGGGAGAGACTCACAATTAGCGCCAAAGGTGCTCATTGCGAGGCCCGTGATGAGCGCCGAAGGTGCTTATCGCCAGGCCAGTAAAGTAGAGGGTGGGAGAGGTAGAGGTGGAGGGCTAACAATGAGCACCAAAGGCGCTCATTGCGAGGTCTGTGATGAGCGCCAAAGGTACTCATCGCAAGGCCAGTAAAGTATAGGGGAGAGGCTCCTATTGTGTGGCAAACAGCATTGCCAGTCTTCACTTTTTATTGCCGTCATTTTTGATGGGCAAGTCGCTAGTCTTTTAATAGCATGTATCAACTCTTGTTCCTACAGCCCGCTATATGCAGCAGGACAGCAGTGCTGCTATGATGCCAGAGGAGTCCAGGTTCTCACTGGCGACTCAATAGGGGGAAGTACCCCAGACCGAGGCCACGACTGGGGATCCCCTCCATACAAGAAGCCCCCCAGAGTCCCAGGCTTCTCCCACTGGCTGTACGATGTGATCAGCTTCTATTACTGCTGCTTGTGGTCAGATAACTGTCAGTACTACATGGAGCTCAGACCATCCAGCGACTGTCGCACATACAAACCTCCCAAAGTTGGTATGTACATTTATCTGATGAAAGGGCCTATGTGTACTGTAATAGGCAGCGTAAGCTATGTTTATATAGCGCTCTGTACTTATATATTAATGTAATAATCTAGCTTTTATGAATTTAAGTAATAAAGATGAGAAAAAAAACTTTATTGTACTGTGATAAAAAATATATATTTTGTGAGAAACTTCTGGTTTTCCCCTGATTTTTAGGCTAGAACTACTCATATCTCTTACAAGCTTTATTAGGAAATATAGCTCATATCCCCAAACTTTGCCAGTAAAGCTGTGCAGTAAATATGCAGCAGCAGGGAAATCAGCTCAGGGCAATGACACAGTTTACAAAATGGGAAGAGCTCCAACCAAAAGATGGTGGAAGACACAGGGAAATTCAGTAGCTGTTTTCTAACAAAAGATCAACTTCTATTTAAATCACAATAAATTGAAAAGTTGTTAATAATTATGCTTAAAAGTTATGTATTTTGGACCATTACATTTGCCCTGTCCTAGTTTTTAATCTTCCCCAAAGTGTCCAGTCACATATAGCTCTCAAGTTATTCTGTAGATCTGCTCCCGCAATATACTGAACTATTGAGATGGAAATTGTAGTGTTGTCATCTTTCCTCGTAGGGTTAATGCCTTCATGGGTGAAAGAAAAGCCTAAAATAAAAAGTTGCTTACAAGATGTTAATACTCAATTGATAAAAAAAATCAGTCTGAAATAACGTACTTTTACACGCAACAAGTGGAGTGATCTGATTTATTGCTCTTTTTGTATGCAAAAACATATAAATGTGTATTGTTAGGCCAGAGAGGGATTTCCTAATACAAATGCCTGGCAGGATAAAAATGTTCCAAATTGTAAATCAGTAATTTTTTATGCTAAAAAAAAAATGTTGTTAAGTTTAAAACATGCTCAATTAAATTCATTAAAGAAATGTATCCCTTTATGGATGTACTAAACCACCCAGCAAAGTTAGATTTTTAAATTGTACAACCCAGCACAGCCTGCTACAAGGCAATAGTGACATCTAGTGGAAAGTTTACAGACTGCAGGTATTCCAATTTTATCTGGATCTGTAATCAGAGTATTGCAGTATGAAGTATTTTATTTAAGCTTGCAAGATATACACCTCTGATTATAAAATTAGAAACAGTTTTATTTATTTGAAGAAATAAACACTGTTACCATTTTCATGGCCAACATTCTTTTTTTATTTTTTTTAATTACAATTCATGTTAATTAGCTACATAAAAATCACAAACCAATGAAATAATAAATGTTCATCACATATTATAATTGTCTAACTGCGATTCGTCGTCACGCTTGAGACGAATCACAGTTTGCCAATGATAAACTGCGCATTGCGCATTAGTAGCCGCGCTTGCGCAGATGGGAGAGTGGGGAAGAGGGGGGGGGGAGGCACAGAGGGAGAGTGGGGAAGAGGGGGGGGAGAGGCACAGAGGGAGAGTGGGGAAGAGGCACAGAGGGAGAGTGGGGAAGAGGGAGAGTGGGGAAGAGGGGGGGAGAGGCACAGAGGGAGAGTGGGGAAGAGGCACAGAGGGAGAGTGGGGAAGAGACACAGAGGGAGAGTGGGGAAGAGACACAGAGGGAGGGGGGAGAGACACAGAGGGAGAGTGGGGAAGAGACACAGAGGGAGGGGGGAGAGACACAGAGGGATAGGTGGGAAAGAGACACAGGGGAGGTAGAGGAGGGGGAAAAGACACACGGGAGGGAGAACAGGGGGAAGATACACATGGGAGGGAAATGGGGGGGGAGAGGGGAACAGACACAGGGGGAAGGGGGAAAGAGACACAGGCCAGGGGGGAACAGGCACAGAGGGAGAGGTGGGAAGAGGCACAGAGGGAGAGGGGGAAGAGACACAGAGGGGAGAGATACAGAGGGTGAGGGAGGAAGAGACACAGAGGGAAAGGGGGAAGAGGTACAGAGAGAGGGGGGAAAGAGGCACAGAGGGGGGGGGGGAAACAGGAAGGGGTGAAGAGACACAGTGGCGAGACACACAGAGAGAGGCGGGGGAAGAGGCACAGAGGGAGAGGGGTGGAAGAGACAGAGTGGGGAGAGACACAGAGGGTGAGGGGGAAGAGACAGGGAGGAAGAGGCACAGAAAGAGGAGGGGGAAGAGACACAGGGGAGTGAGAGGAGGGGGAAGAGACACAGGGGAGAGAGTGCAGGGGGGAAGATACACAGGAGAGGGAAATGGAGACACGAGGAAGGCCGGAACAGACACAGGGGGAGGGGGAAAGAGACACAGGCCAGGGGGAACAGACACAGGGAAGGGTTGGGGGAGACACAGGGGGGGGGAAGAGATGCATGGGAGGGAGAAGGGGGAAAGAGACACAGGGGAGGGGTTTAGAGACACGGGAGGGAGAGGGAGGTAAAAACACAGGGGGGCAGGAGATACAAGGGAGGTAGACGAGGCGGAAGGAGACACAAGGGAGAGGAGGGGGGAAATAAGACATGAGGGAGGAAGTAGACAGAGGGAGAGACTCGCAATGAGCTCCAAAGGGGCTCATTGCAAGGCCTGTGATGAGCGCCAAAGGCGCTCATCACAAGGCCAGTAAAGTAGAGGGGGAGAGGCTTACATTGTGTGGCAAACAGCATTGCCAGGCTTCAGTTTTTATTGCCGTCATTTTTGACGGGCAAGTCGCTAGTTTTTTTATAATGGGCATCAGGTTATGGTGTATGAATAAAGCTAATATAAAGAAGCATTTTGACATGGTTAGAACATAGATTTGTTAATAATTCTGTTTAAACACATAATGCTATGACATTATCTTCACCTCTCAGGGCTCTGAAATTGTGAGACATGGAGCCATATGTAACAAATGATGAAGAATGGTGGGAGATCTTACCACAATGGTCCCAAAGAATAGCATAGGCATGGAGAGGTTTTCTGACAGATCTCCATCCCTTCACTCTTTAGTGCATTTGGATAATGCTTTCTCAGTTGCTAAAGTTACTTTTGAATTAATCTCCATACCAATCATTTACCTAACTCATTTGAATAATACGGATGAAAGAGTGAGTGTAGTTAGCTGATTATTTAGAAACCATATGGCAAGATGAGGAGAAAGAGAAAACACAATTTTTATATCATGATTAATATGTAATTTATTATACAAAATAATGTTTTACCTAATGATCTTCTTATATTGCAACCTGTGTATTTTGTATGTGGTATCACATATATAATTGTTGGTCACGCTTGCGGCCCTCGTGAGTGGCCGCAACTGCGAGCCGCACGCAGCGAGGCGGGCAGTGGACTGCGAGCCTCCCCAATCGAGGCGTGAAGTTACATGCCGCAACCGCGAGGCCCGCAGGACTAAGGCTGCAAGGAGCAGGCCTCGCGATGAGCGCCACGGGACTTATGATCTGTTCGACTTAGGACCAAAACCTGTACGTGCACTGTGCACCTCGCAAAAATCTGACTTTAACAGCCGAACCACAAAACTGAAAGACCTAAGAAACAAAACCTCAAAAAATATGCCTCAAATTCACTTATGCATCACACACAGAACAGTGGGAGAGCCAGGAAGCCTGTTGGTGAGATTGCAAGTTAATTTGAGGCATATTTGCCATTTTTTAACGATCGAAAATCAGATAAGCGAGAAAAAAAATTGCTGACGAAAAAACGCAACACGATGAAAACAAGGCCGGAGGACGTAAAACTAGCCCGTAGAATGTATAAACAAGCCCTAAGCAGTAACACTTAACGCAAGCCAGTAACACTGAATCCAAGCCACTAACATTTACCACAAAGCAGTAACACTTAACACAAGCCAGTAACACTGAATCCAAGCCACTAACATTTACCACAAAGCAGTAACACTTTACTCAAGACAGTAACACTCAAGCGCAACGCCTATAAATTACCCAGGGTGAGAGGCTCACAAGGAGCGCCGTAGGTGATCATTGCAAAGCAGGAAGTTGCGGCTCGCAATGAGCGCCAAAGGCGATCAGAGCAGGGCTCGCAATGAGCGCCAAAAGTGCTCAGAGGGCCCATAGCTTTGCATTGTGTGGCAAACAGCATTGCGCATTGTGTGGCAAACAGCATTGCTAGGCTTACAATTTTATTCCTGTCATTTTTGTCAGGCAATTTCCTAGTACAGTATATTTCTCTGTTACAAAGCTTAGTTCGTTTGTTGTTGTTACTGAGAGTGCTGATACTTACTTACCTTACTTATCATACGTTAGGATAATAATAATAATAATACTTTATATACAAAAACATTATAAAATTATAAGCTTATATTGGTAATTTATATGAAATAAAATATAACTTTTTATTCAGACAATTCATATATACTGTTCAACTAAACATATATGTTAAAGTAACAGATAATTAAAATAATCAAAACATTATAGAATGTTAATTAAATTTAGATCAAGTGTTAACACTCCATAATTGTTCGTTATTTTAACACATACTCTTGATCAGACCATAGATATTAAATGTAAATCTTCTGTACTTTCAGCGGTGGCTATTAAGTTATCAGTTGCAGGAAAGTGATTTACATTAGATGCTGCATTTGTTTATTGAACTTCCTTTACCTATTTGTTTTGCAGCTTCTGGATTTGGAGATCCTTATTTAATCACCTTTGATGGGTGCAATATGACCTTCAAGGGAGTAGGAGAGTATACTCTGGTCCATGCTCCCAATCATTCATTCATCATTCAGGGAAGAACACAACCTGCTACATTTCCAAATGGTATGTGCACTCACCAAAATGTGATTATTTATAGGTAATATATGTTTGATCAGTAAAGGACCACATTAGAGGAAGAAACAATGGGCTAACTTTCTATGGAGCATTTTGCTTCTCTATATTTCCCTCTCCAAAACACCTGATGCCTCATCAAACCTTACTGGATCTGGTCCTGGGTGTTTGGGGTAAATCAATGTCTGATTTTTAGGGAAGACAATTAGAACAAAAATATCAAATTTGTATTTTTAGCATTTTTATCAGCAAGATTTTGAAGACGTTCTAAAGTAATATCCGTGTTTGTCTTTGACCAAAGGATCTATCGCTTCAGTAACTGGCTTCTCCTCCGTGGCCATGAAGGAGGGGGACTCAGATGTGATTGAAGTCCGTCTAGGAAAGCTCTCAAAGAACCTGGAGGTTCTACTGAACCAGGAAGTGGTCAACTTTGAACGGAACTGGGTGGACCTCAAAGGTGCGTTCACTGATACATACGTAATGTAAATTCAGCTGCATTTCCCTAAATGATAGTGTTGGTTTTCTGGTGTCTAATAATTCAAATTCATTGACCAAACTATCATTCTCAGGCTAGGCAGCCATCTTCCACCCTTTTTCATCCATGGCAATGTTGGTTTGGGCAGGTACTTCTTTTTTGAATTGTAAACTTAAAGAAAACTTTTATAACTAGCTCTAAATACATGACTACATTGTAAGCTTATGAAGATTATCATAGTATCAGTAATAAGTAAGGTGATGTTTAACCACTCCTATACATTTAAGGACTGAAGAGGACAACTTCTTAATTGTGATCAGCGTTCACAGATGTATTTAAGGTCCAAAGTAGGAGAAAATAATATATATTTTTTTTTAAACATTGTGGTTAAACAGTGCTTTGATTTTTATTAATATTGAGGTTT
Organism: Discoglossus pictus; assembly: GCA_027410445.1. Lineage (NCBI taxonomy): Eukaryota > Metazoa > Chordata > Amphibia > Anura > Alytidae > Discoglossus > Discoglossus pictus. Next base: position 447,737,635 of record CM050163.1, read on the forward strand.
GCTTAATTTAAACAAACCTGTGACATCAGTGAGAATATCATAGTCAGGTCTCAATTTATTTGTATAATATACATTTTATTTATGGATAATTATAAGCTTTCTTTAGTGTATACCATTTCACAGCATATGAATCATAGTATTTGTATGTGTGTTTTTGGATGCTCTTTTCTAAAAAATATATCACAGAAATTACAATTTTTGTTTTGACTTTAAATTAAAATTAAAATAACAATTAAATGGAAAGAACAATCCCATTCAAATATGTATGATATAAAGCTTACATCTGAATAAAGTACTTTAGTCCCCATTTAATTCCAAGCCCATAATTTCCTTCATACTGAACGTTTGTCTGCGGGTAAGAAATTTGTTACAGTTACAGATGTATTTAATTTACTCAAGCCTGCAATTACAGACTCACAGACCCAACACGTAAACCATGAACCCGTACATAGCATTTCAGGACATGATCATGATCAGTTAAGCAAACACGTAAGTTACAATTTAGACAGAGCCCATAGTAAATGAGATCGCATTCATGACGTCAGTAAAACATGGAGTTTAAACTGCAATCAATTAATGTTTAGAAGTACAATTTGCAATCAGACTCTCAATCCAGAAATGTAGAAATCAATAAAAATAATTAAATCAACTGTTCTAGTCCATGTGGGTGGCCTGATATGTATTAACTCTTTGATTCCTGGGATCGATATAACACAGAAATAAAACTTAAAATAATTTTTTTTTTTTGCAGATTTGTAAGCTTGTGACTGTTGTGCAACTAATTCTAATGTCTTTCATTGCTTTTCCAGTATTTTTAAGTACAGTAGTGTGTGTTTATTTGCTTTTGCCATATTACGAACAAATGTTTAACCCACTTGCAAGTTCTATCTAGTACTTGTATAATTTTTTGATACATTTGCCATTTACGGGTTTGAAGGCAATTACAGGTTTGTTGAATTGTTGTAATTAAATATGGATTTTGCGTCTTTAGCACTGGTAACCATTACGTGCTTGACACATCAAAGAAGGAGATAGGAGAGAGTTACGTTTTTGCCAACCGCAGTGATTTTGAGCCTGTAACTTGCAAATCGAATGCGAGTAGCAAAATGTAGCCAATAAAAAATCAGTAACATTTACAGGCACCATTACGGGCTTATGTAATTGCGATTTGGACAATTAAATGGGGGCCTTTGTCCGTTTATTTGATTAGATCTTTGTAGCAGCGACCAATAAATATGGCGGTAGATATCAAATTACCAGTGGTTGTGGATTTTTCATTTGTTTTTTTATTTTAATTTGCAGGGGCTTTTGTGCATCCCAAATCTAAAGACAATGTAACAGTGATGTTCCCATCTGGAGCTGGAGTTGAAGTGAGAGCAAGAGGAGATTTCCTTGCTCTCGATGTCCTGCTTCCTGAGAAGTTTGAAAACAAAACACAGGGGCTCATGGGAGCGATGAATGATAACCCTGCCGATGACTTCACTTTCAGAAATGGCACTGTCTTATCACCTAATGCCAGCTCAGAGGAGATGTTTGATCTTTGTGCAGACTGTGAGTTATTATCATTGTAGAGAAGGGTATAGGATAAAAGTAATGCTCTGCTTCTCTTAAAATAATCAATGATATCAATACAGAAGGGCAGTACTATATATGATTCTAAAACATACTACCCAAGAATATATCCTCTACAATACGCTTGTAAATGGAAGTATGCAGGATTTTAAGGGACTGTTTAGGCAACATGTTTTTGTTTTAGATAAATGCTTTAAGTAGGTTACTTAGTTAATTGTACCCGCCTCAATTTAATTGCCAAATAAAGTTTACACTTCACTTCAAAAAAGCCTGTCAGCTTTCACAACTGCGATCTAAGTCTAAGACCACAAAGGACAGACTTCACAAAACCAATGTAATGGTGGCATATAGCATGCCACTGTTTACTAATAACATTACACTGATATTGTAAAGCCTGGCCCCTATGTTTTTGGCCTTAGGTCACAGAAAGATGGCAGCCTGCAGGAGAGTGAACAAGGAAAAAAAGGCGGAATCTTTGAGAATCTGTTACTCACTGAGGGCTTCTTAGAAGTAATCAAATTGTACATTTTAAATGACAAATTAATAGTGGAAAAATAAAATGAATTAAGTAACCTAGTTAAAATATGTATAAAAAACTAAATAATTTTGCCTAACGAGGAGAAGTTAAAAAGTTTTGTTCAGCTAGTCTAAATAGTTTTACTTGAAAACAAGTAAGAACTAATAATAAATTCTAACTGGTGCATGTAATTAGATTTTGTAAAGATTTTCAATATAATGTCACAAATGAGAAAATAAAGACACAGGCTAGGGGTTAATATTCACACTTTAGAACTCAGTTTGATATATAACAAGTGGAGAGTTGTAATAAATTAAGGGAAAGGGAAATATAATTAAATGAAATATATTTGAAACGGAAATTATTTAGGATGGTACATGATTAAAAAAGATCTGAAGTCTTTATAGAGAACAACCTACTCAATAACAATGATCTCATAACTGCTAAACCAAAGTACATAAAGTCCCAAAACTTAAAACGTACCAATAGTTTAATGTGGCAGCACTTTATTGTCTTACTTAAAAGTACTTAAGATCAGGTAGGCCATTAAAAAATTAAAAGATAAAAACGCATCTCCTCTTAGATAGTGTCTTTACAAATAAAGTTATGCACCAACATATTCAGGGTTTAAATAACACATATCTCCTCACTTAGCTTCACCGGTCCGATCCTCCTTCTTTTCTTATCTTCTTAGAGTCTCCACAGATCATCCATAAAAGAGGGAAAAAAGGAGGATCGTATTGCATAAACTTTCTAAATGTGTTCAAATTAATAAAAACTGCTTACACTTTCTCTTTGGAGTGTGAATCCTCCAATTAAAGAATGTTAAAAACACTGCCTGGACTTCCAAGAATTCCTGTAAGCGTTCCCTCTCTCCTGCAATCTTTAGAGTAGGATCTGGGGTTTCTGTGAAGATATGAATACTGTACACAAGTGTATCCAAAGACATTTTTTAGGAACATTTTACTAATAACAATAACCTATTTCTAGAGTAGGCATGTCAGGGACGTGAGGATCTTGCCTTTATCCAGATTATATGAATAGGGGACACAAAAATGGCAAAATTAAACTTAATTACACATTACCAGCGCTATGTCTTTACCATGAAAGCTTTGACCCATATAGTTTGTAACGGCTACCCCGGTAGTGAGAGGGTACCAGCCGTTGGAGACGTCCTTTTCCCTGGCAAGCTGCTGTGTAAAAGTGAAGTTGGTATAATCCCATCCAAGAGTTCCAGAGGGAAAGTCAGGTTCAGCATTAAATATCCATATAGAAGCACTGCGCAGTCTCAGAAGCCCAGACCACCCATATTGGACGACACTTTCTTGGGAGTCAAAGAATACTGTCTTTATTTTGTTATATGCACAAATATATATACCCATCTCTTTCCACAGGTAATACACATGCCCATATTTGGCCACACAATACACATAGAGAGACAATAGGTGGGGTCACACCTCCCAGGGACTAGCCGGCTACTTTGATTCAATAACAGACATTGATAAGATAATGCTTCTCTTTGTTCAATCTTTCACAATGTGAACACTTTACACAATAGGGCTCTCCTGCCTCTAGGAGACCCTAATAGGATTATGTATTCTGCTAGGTGTCTGCTATAGTCTGAGCTAATATCCTGCAGAGCATAAACCAACATATCTACAGTATAGCAATGTGATCATATTTTAACCATAATAATTAAATAACCATAACACAGGGTAAAACAGCGATGGGTTCCGTTACATAGTTGAATAGTACCACTCAGGGCCACGGTTTCTTGTCTCTTTAAACTTTGTCCCCCCAGATTTATTTAGGCTCCCATGCCTTTATCAATTGTGATAACAGCCTTCAAATTTTCACTAAAGCTCAGCCCTTCTAGTCAGTCTGGAGCATACCTATTTAAGGTGTAATATTGAGAGTGCAACCCTCATTTTCAGTTTCACCTGCCTAGACTAAAGATTAGAGGAAATTGGTTTTACCATTGGGAAAGAAAGAGTGATAGGCCAAGCTGTGAAACTTAGCCTGTCACTCTTTTAAATGTCCTTAAAAAAGAGTTAGACACATTTGTAACATATAACCTGTCAAGTAACATACATATGAGAAATTAAAATCGGACTACCTCTTGATTGAGTAAAAAAATTGAAATAAATTAATTTTCTGTATAAGACAAAGTTGCTAAATGTTTTACTTTTATTTGTTTTTTCCTTCCGTCAGTATTATTAGCATATGGAAGAAAGGAGGTAAAAATGGTTTTGAGAAAAAGGACTTTTTTCTTACATATTATCTAACATATTCATCAATCAACTTCAGTAATGAGATTCATTATATGTGAATAAGAATAATATTATTATATTTATTTATACTAGATAGCTGTTTAGTTATTTCTGTTGTCTGAAATCTTAGAGAGTGCCTAGGGTCAGAATTTGGATTTTGGGAATACAGGTGCTTGTCCCAATGGTCTCCATCAAAAATGTATTGATTAGTGTGATGTGAATTGGTTTATATTGGAAACAATGTCTCAATGAGACTCTGATGATCTAACTACTCCATTGTTATCTATCACCCTGGTCCCTCTTAGCCAAGGTTGGATGGTTATATCTAAATTCTCTCATGACTATTAAGAACCCAGGTGTATAATAGACTTGAATGATCTAGATATTAGTTTGTAAAATACATTGTACATCAGGGTAAAGCAATGGTGCCAGGACTATCGTATGATTGGGTAGTCCCATTAAATGGAGGCCTTTATGCCTGCCAATCCACTTCATCTCTAGCAAAGCATGATTATTATCTAAATTTTAGCAGATGCATGGGATACAAGTACCACCTATGATTCATTTTGAGCAGGCTCCGAGCAAAACTGAGATACTGTGAGGCCTTGTATATATCAATGTCCTGATCTTGCAACCTTATGCTCTCATGAAGGGAGTTTTCTTTATTGTTGAGAAGGTGGTAATTCAACATCGGTAGCGCTTTTTCAAGTAGCTGTGCAGTGCATAGGCTTTCACACTTTTAATAATTTACTAATTCACTTTCTTTGCTTCCTTTCTAGGGGCCATAACCAATGACACTTCCCTCTTTACATATGACTCAGAGTCCTTAATAAATAATTTCCAAGTAAAGCACAATCCAGATTTTGTGCCCATTTTCAGGGTACAGGAAGATCCCAATGACCCAATCAAAGAAGAAATGGAAAAATTATGTGGCTCCGATTTCTTCTGTAGGTTTGATGTACTTACTACAAGAGATCTGAATGTTGGCAATGCTACCAAAATATCCCATCAAAGTCATAACCTCCTGGTACAGAGTCTGCAGCCCGGTGAGTAAAGCAAATGCTTTCTTGCTAATATTAAACACCTTTTTATGATGTGCATGTCTTAAGTGACACTAATGGACCATTTAAATCACATAATAGGATTCAGCTTAAACTTAGGTGCATCAGCAAAGTGCTCTCTGATATTAGGTTAATATCCAACCTTATCCCCCAGTAAGAACATCCTTTGACATTTATTTTTCGCTCACAGTTGGCACATGCATTCACAACCTCAATGTAACATAATAAAAACAGGACAGTGTGGCATTTCTGCTTATTAGGTTTCTGTTTCAGCCTTCGGGCAGAACATACAAACAGACAGGACCTCCAATCTCTTTCTTACTGGGAAGTGATATATGAAACTAGAGCTCAGCTATGATTTACAAGACACTGGAATATATTTCCAATCCAGGCTGTGGCCACAGGACAGCTTCTGATAGACAATTCAGATAAATAGGCTGTAATATCTGGTTAACTTATAGGCGGTCTCTACTTGGTAAATAAGAGCCTTTCATAAAATAAATCTATATAGGTGTTTATATTTCAGTTTGTGTAGTGTTCATATATACAACATTGAAAATACTAAGGCCCTCATTCAATTGCGATTTGGCCAATTGAATAGGGGTCTAAATAAGCACATAGCATATTTTTTTAAAATAAGTTTTTAGCTAGCGAAAACCTTGCTTTTGGATAGATGCTTACTAACTAAAAACTTATTTTAAAAAAAGATGTTATGTGCTTATTTAGAGCTCTATTCAATTGGCCAAATCGCAATTGAATGAGGCCCTAACAGTGTAACTATGGGTAATAATGTATCTTACAAAGTATGAGAAATTTGGTATCATTGAACTAAAAGCTTGCTATGTATTTAGTAGTAGAAAAGACTTAAAAAAGACTTAAAAATGCATGATGGTGATTGGGTAACTGCAAGTGAGAATACTTCCAAGTGGATTAGACATGTGATAATGACTTAGATCCATAGGCTATGCTTCTTTGACAGGGTCATCTTTGAAATTGTTCTTGTAGAGTAGTGGCTTTGAAGATATGAAAGATCAGTACATAATTCATCATGAGGGTTATACTAATTTAAAATGACCACTTTATTTTAAAATTGTCACATCTAAGCCAGGAGCATAAAAGCATTTTTAATGAAATTATAATTTTATCAGCTTCTGCTAGTGTTTAAAGGCTGCCATTTTAGTATCTCTTCCTGTTCAGTGCAGGGGAGGGGGAGGTGTGAGAAGCTGAAAGTTGAACTCACTCTTCATTGCACATTTCGCATATCCTTCTTATTCTACTGCTGAACAAAAATAAGTGTCACTGCACACTGTCTTAGGGCCTCATTCAATTGCAATTTGGCCAATTGAATAGGGCTCTAAATAAGCACCTAACATATTTCTTTTAAATAAGTTTTTAGTTAGTAAACATCTATCCAAAAGCAAGGTTTTCACTAACTAAAAACTTCTTTAAAAAAATATGCTATGTGCTTATTTAGAGCCCTATTCAATGGTCCAAATTACAATTGAGTGAGGCCCTAATAGTCTCCAGACCAAGAAGCAGTGATTTATATATTTACAGCCTTATTAAATTGTGATTCGGCCAATTCTAAAGGGCTCTATATAAGCACACAGCATATTTTATTTACAGAAGTTTTTAGTTAGTGAAGACCTTGCTTTTGGATAGAAGTTCACTAGATAAAAACTACTGTAAAATAAATATGCTCTGTTTTACTGATCACAATTGTTCTACATTTTAGGTAAATTAATAGCAATGCCATGGTGTGGTGAACAGCCTTAAAATATCATTATCATGTTCTATATTTCACTGCTGTATAAGTTTCAAACACACTCTTATTTTATACTTAGTTGTCTCATGTGGATGGTTGAAGCCCCCCAAGAATGGAAAGAAGAATGGAACTATCTACCTGGAAAAAGCAGAGGTGACATTCTCATGTGACAAGGGATACATTTTAGTGGGGTCATTCTCACGCACCTGCCAGCCAGATGGCACTTGGAGTGGTGAGACGAGTCAGTGTGTACCTGGTAAGTTGAAGCTTTTGCTTGCTTTCTCTCGTTTGCTTTTGTCCTCACACCTGTAAGCCTTATATGGATGGATTGACAATTTGTCATGGTTCTTTTGGTTGTTTTCAAGGTTATATATTTTATGGGTAGCTACACCATTTTTCCTAAAAACTGTCAATGCTATTACTCTTTCTTTTGACTAATGGGCTTCTCTGTGTTATTACAACAAAAAGGCGTCTTATGCCATCTGCTGTTGCTATCATTTGGCAAATGATGTCAGTGAGACATTGATCTGCCATGAATACACACTTGCATTACGTCTTGGAAAAAAAGCTTTTCTGGACTGATCTATCATTACTGCCTGGTTGCTCGTGCTAGTGGTGAAGGGAAAATATTACTGCAGTTAAAACCAACATTCATTCAACTATCTACTTCCCCTAGTCCCCAAGCAACAACATAGTGGCATAAAGAAGCCATTTGGTGTAAAGCAACTGATTCGTCCATGAATACAGAGGTTGCTAAACAATGGAAGTGGATGCAGAGCCTGACTGACCCAGAAGCCAATACATTCTCCCTCTATGTTACTCTTGTCCTGTTTGTTATGTATGTACTTGTATTTTAAGTGTGTTTTATTTCCTCTTTCATGTCTCCGTGTCTTGGCCTTTTGTATGTGTGCACATTTTCTGTCTGTTACAAAACATCAAGTTACAGCAAGCAAAGAATGTATTACAGTTAGATAAAACAAAGGGTTGCTTAGAGACTTGTCATGGGACACATAAAGTTCCAGTTATGTAGAAATGAAAACTTTACCTATAGATTGGGATACTTGAATTGGTTATTTAAAAAAAAATACAATTGTGTTACATAATTGACCTTGAACTTTAGGCAGAAATTATGTTTAATATCCCTCCTTTTTGGTCTGTGTTATAAGCAAGAAGAGCATGCCCAGTTGGGTGAACCAAAATAATCTTAGACGTAAACACTTATAATACTCTATTCTTATTAAAGCCAACTGAGCTCTTCCTACAAATCACCTCCACTGTTAGCGACCTGAGTTATTTAATGACCTCAGAAAATCCCCATACAATGAAGGAAGGATCTTAAATAATTTCTAGCTGAAAAACAACATTCAACATCAATAAAATTTAAAACTAATTTATTTTTTTAACAACTATTTGCAGCGATAGTGAAAGCAACAATAACAAAAACATTATCAAGTCATACTGAAAATATGAGACTTTAGATGTGTAATATGCTGAACTGACAAGTCTAAATCAATTTTGGTGTACATTCAGTAAGAATGGTATTGAAGAGTTATGATAGATTGCAGTTTATAGCAGCTCTTGGCAGCAGCCTCACAACTGGGCTAAAATTATAATAAAGTCCACAATGCTTACACTAAATTATTACCTACATTCTTATCTGTATTGATACAACAGACCTACAGCCTTATTAAATTGTGATTCAGCCAATTGAATAGGGCTCTTTATTTTTTTACAGAAGTGTTTAGTTAGTGAAGACCTTGCTTTTGGATAGAAGATCACTAACTAAACACTTCTGTAAAAAAAAAATATGCTGTGTGCTAATATAGAGCCCTATTCAATTGGCTGAATCGCAATTTAATAAGACTGCTAGTACTTATTTACTATACATGTGTATTATCAATTAATCATTATTAGCAAATGTGTATTACTGTATTATATTATAATAGTATGTTTTGCCTGTGGCCCACTGATTGCTTTTATAGTAGAAGCTGGTGAATATTTTTACCTTGCAGCGCCTATTAAAATAGAAATAAGCTGGAGAATGCCAAATATAATGCAAAAATAAATGTATTTATAACATTTTAGTCATAACCTACAGTGATGATGCAATTATACAAATAGATATAATTAATGGGACAGGCTTTCATGACATAACCCAGTGATTTTTAGCCTTGTTTGTGCTGTGACATCCGTGATCCAAATGTATAACTGTTCTTGACTATTTTTGAAGGTTTGACTGATCTTTAGCTTTTTATTTTCCATAGATTTATTAAAGGTTAGGGTGCTTATACTTTTTACACAGTAATGTATACAATTAGACAAGTTCATCTTTAATGAGGAGACCAGAGGCAGTCATATGGAGTAACAATTCTTAATAAACATGACCAGTTATTACATGTAGGGAACATCGTTTTTGAAACTAGGAACTTTATACATTAAGAAGTAACGTTAATAGAAAAATAAAAAAATGGATGTCTGTTGCATTTAGTGAGAGCCTGTTGAGTTAGTTGTATTTGAATTCAAGAAAGAGAAAATCAGGAACATCAACTGATTCAGAAGAAATGGATCAGGAATACAATGGAACAATGGAAGCAATGACCAGGAGCATAGAGTTCCGGAAGGAAAAGGGTACACAATATTGTTTACTTTAGTGGTGGGCATTACGTGACCAAGGATCTGAATGCAGCCCCAGCCTGCCCTGTAAAGTGGTAAAGCATGTCTCTGAGTCCATTTTAGCTCTCTACAATTAACAAATCTCTCTTACACTCCAAAATATTTTTTATTCATTATCTATATTTTCTGTTACTTTTAAATCCACCTGTACCTCTCTCTCACAGTGATTTTAATATGAAAAGTTAAAAACCACCGTGTGGTTTTAGGACTTGGAAGCCATGTATATGGCCCTTCAAGTGAAATTGGTGCCTGTCACTGGTTTAATTAGAGAGATTGTTGAGGAGAACAAGAGCTGGCAATGCAAAATGTAAACCATGCAAAAGCCCCCATTTATTTCCAAAACGAATTGACTTCTAACATGACTTCTACTGAACTGAAGATCATTACCAATATATTAATGATTTAAATATATTCTGCTGTATAAATCAGACTGTTCTTTGGTGACTGGACAGACTTGTAAATGTGTATGTATTTCTCCATGTGCTCCATGAACTAGGTCTACAAATATCTAGTATAAGTCTGACTTCTGGGAATACACAGCATACTAGCCTTTAATCAGAGAAGCATTAATCAAAGCAAATGATGCTTATCTGTCCCTCCTTTTATTTTTGACACACCACATTTAAATGGTGTCTGTCCCCACATGAAGCCTGCAGCTGTCCTCTTTGCTCAGGCAGTGGGCTTAGAGATAAGCCTGGCTTGGCTAGAGTATAAAGGCTGCTCCGTGTCTTTCAGCCGAGCTTCCAGACATCTAACTAAGTATTTACTTTTAAGGAACTGCCCAGCCATAAAGGTTCCAAACTTGTCGCGTGGCGCTACTTTGGGTGTAGAAGAAGTTTCCTCAACAGAGTATAGAAACAGGTCATTCCCTTTAGTTATAGATATATTGCAATATCAAAGCTGTGGAACATGCTTATGGATCAGAAATTTAGAGCTGTAAAATATTTTGCAAACTTTGTATTTGAAGTACCAAAGCAAAAGCGCCTCCGGAATGAGAGAAAGGGAAAGTTAAATGGACACTGTAGAAGTAAGTCATGGTCCTTTAAAACTATAACTTGCATCTAGAATAATAAAAGCCATATTAGTCAGTTTTTTTATGAAATTACTAATTATTACTATTCTTGCGTTTTCTCAGCTCACCTATATGAGGCTACAATGTTGGCTCTCCCTCCATCTTTCCCTCAGAGCATGGCTCTGTGTTAGATAGGCAGACAGGAAGTTGGGAATCTCCATATTGCATCTTCCTGTGTTCAGATACAGGAGATTCCCATTGTTCGACTCATTTAGTGCAAGAGTCAGCAGAACTTGTTTACAGAGATTCACAACTTGCTGCTCTCTACCAGTAATACATTTCAAGGAGTGGAAGTAGGGAATAAAGGGCCCTGCTTGCCTATAGGACATAAAAAATAATAATATTTCATAATGTTATAGAATGTGACTAATAAAGCTTTTATTATGCTAGATGCACCTGCTTGTAAAGGGCCATTATGTGCTTCACCACCACAGTGTCCCTTTAATAAACAGTGTTTAGAGCAAAAATTAAGATGTATACTCTGTATAATAATCCAAGAATCTTCACTGGAAATTCACAAAGTTAAAATGGAGAGTAGCTAGATAGATAGATAAATGATCTTCTGTTAATAGATAAAATATGCTATTGCAAGTAGTGCTTCAAAAAATATTTAAAAATTACTTAATTTTTGGTTTCCAGAAATTTTCTCATTATAATCCCTTACTTACATGGATTCAACTTAAATGGTTTCAATTTACATAAGTTTGCACCTGATCACTGAATATTGGACAAGTATTTTTAGAAATCAAGCACAAAACAAACTATACCATAAACATAGGCAAAATCTGAGCCACAAACAATTACACCATTCTACAAACACAGTACTTTAGGTGCAGTACCCAAAATAAGGAAACTAATAGAAATATCAGAAAATTACACATTTAAATTTGTCACAGATGATATATTAGAGAAGTTCACACCCAATCAGACAGCCACACTAAATTCGAAGCTTGTATGTGCAACGTGAGACCGACAACGGCTGCAGACTTGAAGAGTAGCGGATTTACGGTGCTATTAAGAACATGCTGCGAGTTACAGGCTTGAGAGGCAAACCCGTAAACCATTTGTCGCTTGTCGGATGTGCGGCCCTGAACAGGATCAATTAGTCTAACTCGTAGTTACGAGTTGGGATGGAGCCAATAGCAAGAGAGATCGTCATAATTATGTCACTGAAAAATGGAGGTCCTACGGGATTCAATTACGAGTTACGATCAGACCCACATTCCAGATGTAATGCAATATTCATAAAGCCGTAAATATGATATTCTTTCACATGTGAGTTATGATTGCCGGGATCGATATAACACAAATATTAAACATGAAATAAAGTATTTTTCGGGGCCAATTTGCGAGCTTGAGAGTGTTGTGCTATCAATTCTAAGACCTAACATAATTTTCCCTGTTATGGTATTTACAGTAGTGTGTGTATATCTGCATTAACAGTGCTACGAGTAGGACTTTACCCCCCTTGTGGGTCCTCTCTAGCGCTCTTGGTTTCTTGGCTCCATTTGCGAGTTACGAGTTTGAACGCCAGAGGTTTTGATGCAATTTAATAGCTCAATTGGAACATAGCGGTTACAGACTGGAGAGAACAAAAGGTTTGCAGCTGAGAAGTTCCACGTTCCAGGTCCCGTAGGCTTTTTTCGGCCTTGCTGCGTCTTAACCTGGCTGCGGGTTGTTTTAAGAGGCTAATTTACGAGCTACTTTTCCGAAAATCATTGCAGATACCATCGAGTTATGGTTAGGTGGACTGTTAGGGATAGGGTGAGGGTAAGGGTTAGGGTTAGTTTAAGGCTTAGGGTAACCTTCTAAGGTTACCACTTATCTCAAATATTGGCAGCGCTGCAAGATATCAACAGCACCATCTAGCGACCACTTGCCGCAACTGCTGCTGTCACTGGTGGAGAATTTGAAATGGAGTAGATCCATTCATTGCATGTATTTATACATAACTCTTCTATTACTGTATCTTAGGTGAAACATCTAGTTTCCTATTAAAGGACCACTGTGTTACATTCATTTCTTTATTGTCTTTTGAATAACTAAACTTGTTAATGGACTACGTGACTAAATAGAAAAAAACAGCCTTTAAATATCTAAGTTTTATATTTGATTATTGTTTTCTGTGGGGTTACATTTGCCTAACTGAGCTACTTACCTCAACCTCTTTCAGATGGGTGTATCATTGTAAACTAATTAGCTTATTGAATGTGATGGCAATTTTAGCTGCCTTTTTTCCATTGTGTAGGTGAAAGCTTAATTTACATTAAAGTCTCCTTCCAGCCCAGAAATGTAAGCAGCAGACAACAAAATGATAGATTTCACCACAGTATAATTGCAAATAAAATTGAATAACTTAAAAGCTACATTATTTTACCCATTATCAATTGTATTTCTTCAAAATAGTATATTTTAAACATATGACTACAGTTTTAAATAAATATATCAACCCTTGTTTCCTTATATTTAATGCTACTTACTTATATACAAGATAATACAACAATTTAAATATTCATGGAATCCACTCTGTGCCTGTTAAAATATAAACAGATACATCAGCACCCAGGCTTTTAGTTGAGGTCCGTGTTGGCGCTGTACAAAGAGATTGTCTAGATTGGACTATGTATAGAACAGCTGTGGGGTGAGAGCTGTAACAATACATTCCTCTAATGAATAAAGCGACAGTGTTTTCCCACAGGAGCTACCAGAGAAGACAGATGCTGCTATAAATACAAGTTCAACAACTCCTCTGATTAGCAATGAGCAAGTGAAAATAGCATTTGATGATTAAGGGAGAACATGATATCAAGAAGAGCTGTGTAAATATGCTGAGTATCTCTACAAATTCAGCCGAGGCTTAGAACTTAGTCCTGAAGGAGATCTAGAATGGAACAGTATTGGTTTTTATAGAGCAGGTGTGTGAGGGTGATGCTGCTATTGAGAGCCAGCCATTACTTTATAGTTCCACATATATAACGTCTTTACTGTATGGTTATTTTGCTTACTCTTTTTCAACTATTCATCTCAAGTACTTATTCCATTCTAGGATGGATATTTGAATTTTGGAACATAACCACATCTAAACAAACAAACATAATCAGTAGGGTTGCAGATATAGGACCACTGTATTTATTATTTTTATTATTATTATTGTTCGTTATTTGTAATGCGCCAATAAATTCCAGGGATGGGGTACAAAGAAAAATACAATATTAACACATGACAAAAAATGGAGGGCACTTGTCTTTGATCTTAAAATCTTATGTACATAATGTTTTTCCCCAAAGCAACTTTCAAGATTGAAAACTCACAAACTTACAATCTAACAATCTAAAGGGAGTGGGAGAGGCAGAAACCTGGGCAAGATAAGGATTTGGATGGGTCAGAAAGAGAGTGAAAGTTGAGAGTGATAGAGAATAAGATATACAATTCTGATGCTGCGAGACAGGTGCAAAGTTTATCTGGGTAGACAATTGGGAATATGTTTGTCATTTAGTAGGAGAGAGTAGAAATCTGTTGGGAAAGCATTGCAAAGAGAATGTCACCAGTATACAGTTTATTATATCGTTTTAAAATCTACATTAATTATAATTTCTTCAAGTAATGATTTTATTGCCAATCAGATATTAAATAAACTAATGCAAATATATGTAATTAACATTGCTATTAATGATACATGTAATGTTTAGAGATTTATAACCTATTTATAAATGTATAGGTCTGTATAAAATTATTACCACCCCAGTACCCATGTTATTTCTAAGGAGCCTACTCACCAAAGCCCCTTCTGGATTGCTAGCTTGTCGTGGTCATGGCCGGATTACCCATTAGGGTAGGGGCGCCACTTTTTTTTTTTTTTAAATGATCCCTGGCTTAAAAAAACAAAATGCTGCAGTTCATAGACTGGCTACTAGGAGGTAACCACCTAGAACAAGAGTTTTACAACAGGAAAAGGAACTTACACACATAGAAAAGGCAAACATGGGTCCGTGCATACCTTGCGTACTCACTTGCAGGGGCTCCTCTACTTCACTGCCTAGGGGCTCCAAAAAGGTAGATCCGGCACTGGTCGTGGTGAAGGACTTGTATACTTCAGTGAAGCTGTGAGCTATACCATGTATCTTTTCCATGGAAACTTTTTGGATTGGCACAACCAGACACACGATGTGCTTGGTGGGCTTCGACCCATAGGGTCACCGAGAGTCGGGCTCAGCTGAACCACTAAACAACAACTTTTAGCCTTATAGAATAACATAGAAACTGAACAGCATATTAGTAAAAAACTTGCCACCATCGTGACTGTAGTCCTCAGAATCAGTTTGTTTGCTCCTACTTCTTCTCAGTAACATGGCTCAGCTCCCTAATCCAAACATTTAAGCCTTATTTTTTCAAAAAGTGCAAGTGTTTTGGAGGTTAATGTGGTTTCAAACTCGCTGTGTTATAAAGAGAGTGTCAATAAGAGTCTGGATAAGCAATTCAGAAAATATTCCAACTTTGTTAGAAGAGTATTATATTAGCTGGGTAAATTTAAACTGGCTATTCAAAAGTGATTATATAAATCAGTATTGCCCAAAAGGAGGGCAGGGGGGCAGGTGTGGCACACCAGCTGTTCTCTGTGGCCCATTGACTGCTGGGAAGAATATGCTCATAAATCAAATATTATTAAACTTAAAAACTTAGGACAATTTTAACTCGGACTTCCTATATTGTTATGTTTAGTTATTTAATATAAAATATATAAATATATTAATGTATATATTTTTTTAATTATTATTATAAATCCAGCTCACTGGGCGATAAAAATCTGTCCCTAAAACCAAAGAAGTTAGCCATCAACAAAAAGCAATATTAAGAGCTACTCTGTTCAGAATGTTTTTTTAATGAAGTGGAATTTGTGTCTAGTACATGTGATAAGACAAACTATACAGAATAGCATAAATTCCAATAATCCATATTACATATACTGTCCCATTGGAGAATTATTGGATTCAGTGGCAATGTAGGCTCACAGACACAAATATACCATGGCAAGGGGGGGATCAGCACATTTGTACTTTGGGGCCTCCATCCTACAATCCTTGGCTGAAAGTCAGGCACATGTGGACATGGATACACACAGAAATTATCCAAAACAAAGAATTTTACTGCTTTATGGGCAATGTTTAAAACAGAGGGTCGTGAATACTCATTGTTACCAGTCACCCCATGTGTTTTACATAAACAATATTTCATGAGATTCACATTCCTTCTTTGTTCATCAGATGGTCTTAATTTGATCCAATATGTGCTTTGACTCTGACTTGGTAAATACAAATGCATCCTGGGGAATTACTGCCATGTTTCCAAAAGACAAGTAATCCTTTATTAGTAGCACTCTGTGATGCTTACATATATGTTGTTGTAGTGGGAGAAATTCTCATCACAGTATTAAGACAATAACTGTACTGTTAGCTTTTCCCTTGATCTTTCTAATTATCCATTTTACCTGGTGGTCTCTAGCTGTGAGATCCCACAGTGCTCTGGATACTGTGGTTGCCTAAAAGTTGCTTGATTTTTCCATCGTATTATTTTAACCAAATCATCAATACAGTAATATGACTTATCAATCAATATACCTACTGTATCCTTACCAATATCTTCCCCTTTTTTGTTTTCTTCTTTAACCTTACTGTGTCCTCTCCTCGATTTTTGCAATCCTATCATAGTGTTGTCTCCCTCCACAAATGCCCTTTCTGCTTGCTCAAAATGGGCCAAACCATTGTCGATATGGTCCGATTAAACGATTAAAGTATTTTGTTTCATGTCTTAAAGACACATGATACATGGTATGTGCCATAGCATAACCTGTAAGATTATACATTATGAAGCCACAATCTTCACACCACAAAAGCTACAGTAAACAGTTAAATAGACACAGCAAATAATGCTAAAAAGACATTTTTACATTAAAATCACATTGAAGTTTACAATGATTAAACGCTAACATAAAGGTCAGGAGCAGAGCTGTAGAAAAAAAAGCTGACTTATAAGCAAAATATGTATTATTGAAGGTTTTGGAAATATTCTCAAAAATCTTCTCAAGGAAGATACAGGCCACACCTAATGGAGAGCTATTCTTCTCTATTTTAAAATTTACAAAGCACAATTGATTTTATGGAACCAATGTGCATGTGGCTGATTCCAACAGTGTGTCTTGATAGAAGAAAATCAGATTTGGGAACAGAAGGGGAGCATGACCATCATATCTGTTGTTATGAAGGTTTATAGCAATGTTGTGTGCAATAGAATATATCAGAGAAGGAAGCAGAGGCATTAGGGTGAATATTGGGTTGGATGGTGGCAGGTTCCGGAGAAATGTAATAAAGTCATTACAAGACAAGAGATGAAACAGCAATCTATAAGAATAAGATATGCATTGGGTTGTCCTAGACCTTTCATACCTATATAAACAGAGGATTCGGGTAGATAAGTAGAAGAGGTTTAGAGCAAAAGTAGAAGTGACCTATAAAGCAGAACATCTAAAATATGCATAATGCTTATCTAAGTATTATGTTAACAAAACTTTTTAAAGAGACAAAAAGAACATACAAGATTGGCCTATGTTTCAATGTGTTTATATCTGTCTTTAGATCCTTATGAGCTCAGAATTTAAACAACCTAAGTGACTAAGATTCATTATTTTTGTGATTGCCAGGATGAAACTTGACATCTATTGATGTGAGTATATTATATTCAGGCAGAATTAATAATATAATAATTGGGTAACCTGATCTACAAATGAAGTCTGGTTTTAGCCGAGCTTGAATATTATGAGCACAAACTAATTAAAGTTACACAAAAATCAATAGTCTATTAGACCTAGATCGCAAATAAAGTCTAACCAGCAATTGAAAGAATCACGTTTCTGTCAAAAATATTACAAGTACTAAATAGGACTTGCAAGGCATTTTTCACTTACTAGAGCTGTAACAGAAATTAAACACACAATACTGTTCTTTAAAAGCATAGGAAGACATGGAAACACATTAGAATTAATTCTACAACAGTCTCAAACCCACAAATATGCAATTAAAAAACATTATTTTTAAATGGTATTTCTGAGTAATATTGATTGGGGTTAATACATATCATGAAAACCACATGGACTAAAACAGATGATTTAATGCATTTTATAGATTGCTAGATTGCTTGATTGCAATATAGTTCTTGGTGGTATATAAGGACTTTCCAGCCTAGTTTAGTTAATCTGTCAATTTTTACTAGTGTTAAAAAAATTGGACTTTAGGTACAAGGCTTTTTCACATGAAAAGTATTAGTAAGGTCCCCCATACATAAATGTGTTATAACTACTATAAGCTCCACAATTTTCTCTATACAAGTAAAAAGTTAAGTAAAATTAATAGAAATTAGAAATATATGTCAAGCAATAAAATACAATAAGATACTAGATAAAGAGAAGCAAGGTTATTTGGGCCCCTACTCACGAGAGATTACAAGCTAGAGGGATAATTCATACTATAGAACACAAAAATATGTTAGTGCAATAAAGTGTAAAGCATACTGGGATCACTCTTTAACAGTACATGGAATTAAAATGTCTCTAATATTTTAACCGGGGCCAAAACATCTATAAAGCCAACAAAGCAACCAACATTATTATTTTTATTTGAAATAGTTAATAATGTTGATGCTATACTTTAGGGGAAAGTATGTATGCTGTTCATTTATTTAGTATGGCTCCTTTCTATAACCAGCTCTCATATGGATGATAGAAGATTAGTACACAACTTATTCATATGAGAAGAATGTGTCTGTCTCACTTGATGGAGATGAGGAATTGGAGGCCACTGGAGGGTCTATGCATTCCTTAATTTACACAAGACAACTGTAGAGATGCATTGTGTGCTGCTGTTGGGAACATACCATGACTGTTATTTTCTCACATTAGTCAGGGATTTCATGTGGCTTGATGAAGTTTCTCAAAGAATGCAAGCAATTCCTCTATGAAATCTAAAGTCTGTTATGAGGGTCCACCTGTTTGGGCTTTGGGAAATGTACAAAACCCAAAGGTGGTGCAATGCTGTCTGCAATATGATATTGTTGCTTGTGGGAACTATTTGGATTGTTACCAAGGGGATTACAGTTAGTTTTAGGTCACAATGCAAAAAAGAATTCAATTAAACAACTCTGTAGGTACTGGAAAAAGTAATAAATGTCTCACCTGGTAGGGTCCTGGGATCGTGACCTGGTGACCTCATTACATTGTAATCAAAAGAACATGATTGACACTAGTGACATTAATGGAGAGTTACTAGTCTTCCTGACAATGAGAAAGAATAAAATTAGCATGATATAATGTAACTGTCTAACAAATAATTACCCTAGAGAACCACATTATGACAAAGTATATAGGAATGTACTCAGATTGGTTAGACATAGTATGAATATAATACGCCGGCAGCAGCAATTAAAAAGTGGAAAAATAATACTAAACTATTTAACAATGATGGGGATTTTTTTTTTTTTAAATTTTCTTAATCTCTTCTGTATTAGCTCTTCTGGAAAGTATCTATTCCTAATATGGTTAGTATTGCACCACGATTAAACCCATGGCACCAGTAGATCTCTGAGTTGTGATAAGTGGATCTCAGATTGATGTCTATATGCCTGCGTCAATGGCGGAGCCAAAGGTAAAGAGGGATTCTTAATTTATTAGGTGAGAGGGACAGATAATTATTTTCATAGAAAGGTGATCTCATCACCCTAGGGTGATATGACCACCTATATATATGTTTAGATTGTTTTATTGAATCTTAACCTCCATATAATGCAGACTAAAAGTGCACCTCTCTAGTTTCCAGCTACCCCGTCTACACAATTTATGGTCACCTCTTTTCCCATTACTTTCATTCCTACCTGGAGCTACATATGCTCCAATTATTTTCTGATTGTTTCCTTTATTATGCATTATGTCAGTGTATTGGGCTTCACGCAATCTCTAATATCTCAATTCAGAATAGCCTATCACCACATCTATGATACCTAGAATTCAAACACCAAAAAGATCTACAGCAACTAGCTGTCTATTTTTCCTCATGCCTCATAACACAATTTACTGGAACAGGGAAGACAGTTTTTTTCATAGTTCTCCAATGTCTGGAAAACATGTTTAAACACAACTATTTGCTAGAAAATAATTTAATCATAAAGAAGCATACCAAGAGAAAGTTATCCATTGTAGGCTTCGGAAAAGATGCCTTAGAAATCTTGAAAAATGGGAACCTGATTTGTTGATTTGCACTAAATCTGTTCTTTGACTACAATGATCTTGCTATTTGACTGGATTACTTTCCACATTCCATCATTACATTTGATTCACAAACCCAATCACTCTATTATTAGTTATCAGCAGCAGAGAACTCAGCTACTCTTGTGTTTGTATGGTTAGTTTTGTTATTGTCACAGGTCTCATTATTATGTTACTGTCACAGGTCTCATTGATTTAACTTATGACTTGTATAAATCACTGTGGAAAATGTTGATGTTTTACAAATTTCTAAGTAGCACTACAGAAAATGTTGGAGTCTTATAAATGAAAACTTATAAATATAATAAGAAAAATAAAAAAGGTATAACATAAATATTAGATTAGTACAAGCACAACCATGATATGGCACTGGAGGAGCCCCTCAGGTCAGAAGGTGCCTACCATATTGCCAGTGAAGAGCAGAGGGTTTTGTACAAGTAGCACCCCATCTAATTAAGTGGTTGGGTCTCAGCAGAGAGGACACCATGCTGTGGATGTGTTTGTAGGGAAAAGGAAAGTCCACTGCTCCAAAGACCATTTCAACATATGAACCTGGAATGTTAGAACTATGAATCAAGACAAACTAGATGTGGTCAAACATGAGATGACAAGGTTAAACATTGATATCCTGGGAATTAATGAACCCAAATGGACTGGAATGGGATATTTCACATTAGACAACCACCAGATAGATTTTTCTACTGTTGTTTAGAATCCTGCACAAAAAATGGAGTAGCCAATCAAAGTGTGGCCAAAGCAGTGCTCGGTTACAATCTAATAAATGACAGAATGATTTAAATTCAAATTCAAGGCAAGCCATTTAACATCACAGTGATCCACAGTGTCCAATTCTACAAAAATATAAAACCGAGAAATGATGGTACTCTCATCATTGGAGATTGGAATGTTATAGCAGGGAACCAAAAACAGGCATATTTGGCCTTGGAGTACAAAATGAAGCAGGTCAGAAATTAGTAGAATTCTGCTAAGATCATTCTCTGGTCATAGCAAACACCCTCTTCCAAAAGACTCAGAGACAACGCTACACATGGAGATCACCACATGGACAATAAAGAAATTAGATGAACTATATACTTTGTAGCCAAAGATGGAAGAGCTCTAAACAGTCAGGAAAAACAGATCTGGAGCTGACTGCAGTTCATATCATGAGCTTCATATTGAAGAATTTAGGGTGAAGAAAAGAGGGAAAATCATCAGTCAAAGCAGATACAAAATAAATAATATGCAGTAGAGGCAAATAATAGATTTAAGGGAATGGACATGGAAGACAGAATGCCTGTAGAAGTTCGGACCGAAGTTTGAAACATTATCTAGGAAAAAGCAAAAAAGAATATCCCCAAAAGAAAGAAATCTAAGAAGGCAAACTGGCTGTCTGATGAGGCTTTGAACGTAGCCCAGGAAAGAAGGAAAGTGAAAGAGAGTGGAGATAAGAAAATATTTGTCTAACTGAATGCAGACTTCCAGATTATGGCAAGAAGAGACCCAGAGAAATTCTATAATTAGTGATGTAACGAGAAAGAAGAAAATAACAGAATTTTTTTTTATGAAATCAGGGATCTCAAGGGAACCTTTCATTCTTGATAAAAGACAAAAATGGTAGGAACTTAACAGAAGCAGATCAAATAAAGAAGAGTTGGCAGGGATACACAAAAAATCTAAACAGGAAGGATCTTAACAGCAGTGATGACCTCAATGATTTGTCTGATAAGCTGGAGCCAGATATCTTGGAGAGTGAAGTGAGATAGGCCCTAGGAAGCCTTGCTGATAACAAGGATGCAGGAGTTGAAGGAATCCAAGCTGAACTATTAAAAATCCTACAAGATAATGCTGTGCAAGTGCTGTTTGCCTTAGGCCAACAAATTTGGAAAACCCAACAGTGGCCAATAGACTGGAAAAGGTCAGTCTACATCCCAACCCCCCAAAAAAGTCAGTGCCAAAGAGTGTTCCAATAATCGAACAATTGCACTGCTTTCACATGCCAGCAAGGTACTCCTTCAGATCCTGCAAGCTCAGCTCCAACAATTTATAGACCAAGTACTACCGGGTGTGCAAGTCGAGTTCCTCAGAGGAAGAGGCACAAGAAATCAAATTGCTAATGCTCACTGGCTAATAGAGAAACCAAGAGAGTTCCAGAAAAAACATTTACTTCTGCTTCATAGACTATTCTAAAGCCTTTGACTGTGTGGATCACAACAAAATGTGGCAAGTTCTTAAAGAGATGGGAGTACCAGATCATCTCATCCTCCTCCTAAAGAATCTGTATGACGGCCAAGAAGACATGGTAAGAACCAAACTTGGAACAACCGAGTAGTTTAAGATCTGTCAAGGAGTGTGACAAGATTGTAAATTGAGTACATAATGCATAAAGCCGGGCTGGATGAATCCAAAGCCAGAATCATTATTGCTGGAAGAAATATCAACAACCTCAGATATGTGGATGATATTACTCTAATGGCAGTACAAACCTATTGGTGAGGGTGAAAGAACAGAGTGTAAAAGTTGGCCTGCTGCTCAATGTTAAAAAGATGAAGATCATGGCAAGCCGCAATCTCAGTTCCTGGCAAATAGATGGGGAAGAACTGGAGGCAGTGGCATATTTTATTTACCTTGGATTCAAGCTCTCTTCAGATGGTGACTGCACCTGTGAAATTAAAAGACGTTTGCTTTTGGGGAGAAAAGCTATGTCAAGCTTGGACAAGCTAGTAAATTGTAAAGATATTACATTATCAACAAATGTCTGCATAGTTAGAAATATGATATTCCCAGTATTAACATACGGATGTGAGAGCTGGACTATAAAGAAGGCTGAACGCTGCAAAATTGATGCCTTTGAATTCTGGTGTTGGAGAATAATGCTTAAAGTACCTTGGACTGCAAGGAGATCCAATAAATCAATACTTCAAGGAATTAAGCCAAACTGTTCACTGGAAGGTATTATCACGAGGCTGAAGCTCATATATTTTGGCCATATCATATGGAGACAGGATTTCTTAGAGATGACTGGGAAATGATGGGATGGATTGAAGGCGCACGAAGAAGGGGATGGCAGAAATGGAGATGGATAGATGAAGTCATTGGAGCAATGACCATGAGGGGCAGTGGCTGACAGTTGTGCCTGGCGTGCTGCCGTCCATAGTGGCATAATCATATTGTCTGTTTGGATCATTGGGTTGTGGTTGTAGGTACCAACATGATCGTACAAATAATAGTAGTCACACTGTAAAGTAGGTCAATTGGACCTTTATGATCTTAGGCCTCATCATCATCAACACCTTGCCAACAATTCATCATGAATGGTACATCAGACTTATCTAGCTTCTAGAAGATTGCATTTACTTTACAAGAATTTAATAAGTGCTAATGTATCTTAAATATCAATATAGAACTATAGAGTAGATTCTAAAATATAATAAATGAGAATTTTAAACAAATTTTGTAGAGACACTTTCTTTTGTGCATCAGAAAAGCCATTTTATGTAAAACAAGTGATATCCTGCAAAACTGAGCAAGAAATACTCCATGCTTCTCAGTCTTCCAGAAAGATGAATGTCTTACCCTCCACAACCACAGCAACATACAGCATACAAAACATGTACATACTTACAAAGAAAATGGCTGACTCTATCCAATGTTTTTTAAAGCTGATTTGTGGACTGTTTTCATTGCAGACTCTGACTTATCTTTACTATTCAGTTGGTTTCATATGATAGAATTTTCAGTGTTTCCAAACCTACAAATTTAACCATGTGGATTTAAGTGTTTTTTGGAATAGCTACTGTACCAAGAATCATGTTTGCAATGTTATCTTCTTCTTTAGAAAATACAGTATCTACAAAATCATGCAATCACTAACTAAAATAGCTGCACGTTAAGCTCGGTTGATATTAGGGGTTCAGGTCCAAAAATGTGAGGGTGCTCTGGTAAAGATGTACGACTCCACCCATAAATCAACATAAGGTTGGGTTGAGGGATACATTTTGATCATTATTATTATTATCTTAATCTGTAACTCGCCAACATATTCCGTAGTTCTGAACAAGGGTTAAGTATGAGGCAAAACTAAATTTGACATATTGCAAAGAATGGAGAGCCCTGTCTTTGAGTTTAGAATCTAGTGTGTGTGGAGCTTTTGCTGAAGCACCTTACAAGATTCAAAACTCACAAACTTACAATCTAATTTAGTTGGTTATGATGGGGAGGGTGAAAGATGTGTTGTGCATGTTAAGACTGAAGGTGATAAGCTTCTTTAAACAGATGTGTTTTTAATTAGGTTTTGAAGGTTTTGTAGCATGAGGATAGTCTAGTGGAGCGAGGTAAGGAGTTCCAGAGAATATGGGCAGTATGAGAAAAGTCGTTAGTGAGAGGAGCTGACAAGAGAGGAGGAAAGAAGAATGTCATTAGCAGAGCGAAGAGGACAGGTGGGGTAGTATTTTGAGATGATAGAGGAGATATAAGGGGGTGTATTTTTGAGGGCTTTGTAAGTTAGGGTCATAATTTTAAATTTTATTCTGGAGGTTATGGGAAGCCATCATGTGCACCAATTGGATCTGTGAACAGTTTACTGTGGGGGTGGACAGTCAAAAATGACTAATATAGCAGACAACTTCAGTCCAAAATGCCTTTTAAACAGTCTCTACCAAAGGAATGAAGCACTTTTAATGCATCTATATGCTTAGTAATAGTGACAAAATTTTGATGGTCCATGTTTTTCTATATGGCTTTCTGTATAGTTTTGGCTAAAGTTGGTAATGGGCAAAATGTTTTTAGAAAGCAATTATTCGTTACTGCAGGGTTCTATTTTGTCTTTGTTATTAACACACCTGTGAGGAACTGTAGATTGAAATAGGATCTCTGTTCAGTGGTTTAAAACTGCTACTCTAAGTAGTACAGTTGACAACATAAATAATTAATAGAAGAATACCCAGTAAAATAAACCTCCACCTCAGGCTACAGAAAGACTGGAAGATTGACGTGCCCATAATACAAGCAAAGTCAGCTAATTTTAAGATGTTGTTAGTTTGTTACGTAATTCACAGATGTGAAAAATTTCTTAAATTACAGAGGGCCTTTAATAAGGCCATAGCCCAACTTGTTAACCCCATTATGCTTTACTTTTGCTCCTAACTCAAAGTCTACACTAATGAAAGTGGCCAATGATCTAGTTAACTTGGGCTGTTTAGTAAATATTCTAAGCCTCAAATTATAACAAGACTTAACTTCTCATAACTTAAGCTGTATTCACAGTCAAAGCCTACTAGCAAGAATGCCCTACGCTGCCTAATTTTAAAGAGGAACAATGTAGTGGTCAAACAATAGGGATTTGTTTATTTAGTTACTGATTAGCAATAAAATCAGTAGAATAAAATAAAATCAATAACAAATTAATTCAATGTAGGTTTTAAAAATGACATTAGAATTTTAACATTGCTGTTTCCAGCTTCTCTCTACTTATCATAGGATGTAAAAGAGGATCTGACCAGCAGGCACATTAAATTTGAAGCCCGCAGCAGCACTGGTACACCCGCAAAGCCTGCGGGCTTGAAATTCGCTGGAGTTACAGAGCTATTACATACAACCATGCCACTACCACTGGGGTGGGAGACGCAAACCCATAAACCATTCTTGCGCACGTTGCATGTGCGGCCCCGAACATGATCAATTAGTCAAACCAGTAGTTAGGGGTTCAGACAAAGCTAATGATAAAAGAGATCGTCATCATTACGTCACTGAAAAATGGATGTTAGATTTCAAACCCTTATGGGTTTGAATTACGAGTTACGATGGGACCCGCATTCCAGAAATAATGCATTATTAATTAATCATTAAATATGATATTCTAGTCCATGCAAGTTCCATTATGTGTATTAAAACATTGATTGCCGGGATTGAAATAACATGGAAATGAAACATTACAAAAAGTATTTCATATTGCAGATTTGCGAGCTTGAGAATGTTGTGCTATTCATTTTAATACCTTACATCACTTTCCCTTTCATTATAAGTACAATAGTGTGTTGATATTTGCATTTACAGTGCTACGGATACGACTTCAACCCCCTTGCGGGTCCTCTGTAGTACCAGTAGGCTTTTTGGCTCCATTTGCTGGTTAGAGGTTTGAACTCCAGTGGATTTGTAGCAATTTAAAAGCGATTTTCAAACATAAAAGTTACGAGATTGACAGATCAAAGGATTTGCGGTAACTGAGTTCAAATTTCGACGTCCCGTAGGGTTTTTCTGCCTGTATGTAGATTAAGCAGGATTGTAATATCACACTTGAATGTTCACTCTAACCTAGGACAAAGTGAATCTTCAATTACAAAAATCTGACACTTGTCCTTATAGAACTATAACGCTTCATTGCTCCTAATTATATAAGTTTGAAGTTAGACTCATATTGTTAAATGTTTCTTGTAAGAACAATATGGCATTCATATGTGTGATTTGGACAAATGTACTTATTTATTTTTATTTTTAAGCTGTTTTTGGTAACATGGGAACCAACAAGTGTGGAAACATTTCCAAAATTATGCCTCCAACAAGCATTACTTCTCTTTGAGTGCCATCAGATGGAATTGTATTTTGAGTACAAAATCTCTTCTATTCTAAATGATTCAGTATTTTATTTCTACAATAAAAGATAAACACTAATTACGAACAGTGAGCACCAGGCACACATCAAACAGACTGCTTGTAAATTAATGCTTGTACACAATGTGTTCTGATAGCTGGCATGTGATTGAATGATTTCATCAAACAAACAACAAGGGATACAAATGCACATTTAAGAAACATAAAGCAATTTTTCTTCCCATCCCACTGCCCGTTCAAAAATAGTAAACCACAAATTGCTGGAAAGCTGAATCTGTAATCTTTTTTTCAGTGTTGTTTGATAGAATGAAAGTTTCCATGGAGCAGCTCTGTTATTGATTACTTTTAATATGCTTCTAATTATAACACAACTGTATCGCTGTGTCTGTTGGACTTGTGCTTTCTGTGCTCGCTGAATCAAGTGTAGCATAGCTTGCATTCCACAAGCCAGATACATATACAGAAAGAGACACACAAATACACGCTCATCCAACAAAAGACATACCAGCAGTGTACAATAACAGTAACTATACATGTTTATGGGTCATTTGATGCAGATTACTTACAAGTCAGGTTGCACATTGAGATATCTATGCTGGTCCTCTCTAAACTCTTAGGGCATGGAAATTAGTGTTTTTTATTGTGCTCAATAAAAGTACATTATAAAACTGTAGTTATGGAAAAAACATAGAAAATCATAAGATATTAGTATGGAACAAATTAACAGTATTAGCAGTTAGTAAAACAGGATTATAAAAGTATTTTTAGAAAAAAATCTTTGTTTTAACAGATTCTATTTGTACCTGAGGGATTAGCTTATTACAGATCCCATCCCTCTCTAACTTTTCACAACTTCCTACCCATGTAAACTCTTACTTCCTTGCTATTCCATTCCTGCCTCTTCCATTCCACTTTTCATTCGATCCCTTCCCTCTCCAACTAAATAATTAGTCTTCTAACTTTTCACTACTTCCTACCCATGTAAACTCTCTCTTCCTTGCTATTCCATTCCTGCCTCTTCCTATCCTTTTAGATTGTAAGTAGCAAATTTCCATTCTTGTAAAAAGTACTTTTCACAAGACTCGAAGCTCAAAATAGGGCCCTCCTTTTTCTGAAGTTGTTTATATTGTATAATGTATATTTCCTCTTCTTATCTCCTTTACAGCACTGCGGAGTATGTTGGCGCGTTACAAATAAAAGTTAATGGTCCACACTTTGTGGCCCGGACTTGATGGTGCATGTACTGATAATTCTTATTTTTCATTTTGCCATATGTTAATATTGCGTTTTTCTTTTACTCAACCCTTGTATAGAGCATACATATAGGAATAAGGTGGCGCTTTACAAATAAAGGATAATAAGTGGAAGGAGATGAGGTTGATTCAGATATGCTTTTATCACATGGTCAGTAGGAGACAGTTACATATAAAAGTATCAGAAAGGCTTCCATTCACTAGCAGAGTCGGTTAAAATGGAGATTTTTTCAGATTTTTTTCCCCCCACAGTTTATACAGTGTATACATATAAAAATTAGAGACTGTAGTTTTTTCGAATTCTAAAAACAAGATGCGATTTTTAAGTGAAGTCTTCAAAAGACAACATTTTAAGTATCTGATCGCAGTGCTTCTTTAAGAAGAAACACACAAGTGTTCTAGCTAGCTGATTGAGGAAAATGTGCCTTTGATATATTCAACTAAGGGGAGGATCATTTCTATATTTGTTATGAAATGTTCTGTGTATGTTTTATACATATTTGGTGTTGGGCAGTTCTGGTGCTAATATCACATCCTCTTGTCTAGGAAGTAAACGGGTCATTTGGATTGTTAACCTTTCTTGATCTCACATAACAACACATTTTATTATTATTTTGATTATTATTATTATTATTATCTTTA
Source organism: Discoglossus pictus (assembly GCA_027410445.1). NCBI lineage: Eukaryota > Metazoa > Chordata > Amphibia > Anura > Alytidae > Discoglossus > Discoglossus pictus. The sequence goes on from CM050163.1 coordinate 447,766,376, forward strand.
TTTGTAACGAGCCAACATATTCTGTAGCTCTATACAGGGGTAAGTACATGGCAAAAATACATTTAACAACTTTTTATCCTGATAAAAAGGGGATAAATATATTGTACTTCTTTGTGTTTAAAGTAGTCATGGATCAGCTATTAGTCTTCCAAAATGTTGCATAATACATTTAGCTCTTTATGTAGAAGATAGAAAACAGGATTAAAAAAATGCTAGTGAGGGATGTAACTGTATGGAAAGAAAGGAAGGATGTATATTTGTTTACTGGAGAGAAGTAATGTGCTGTGGAAAAATACATGATTGCCCACTTGAGAGAACGAGAGGAAAAGACATGGAAAGTCTTTAAGGTCTGAGGGCACATGTAGAAAGGCTGCACATTGACCACCACTGAGTTTATAATCCTCACTGTCTGATACTGAGTTTTATCAGTCATGAGAAATAATTTACCTCAATGTGGTGTACTCATTCAGATCTTTAGCAAGGACTGGTGGATCCTTACTGCCAATTGGTTCTCTCATGCCCAAGTTCATCACAAACCACCTTTGTATGAATTACATGAGACAGAAGGGCACAATAGTGAATACACCGACAGTGTTCCTCGCCAAAGAAGAAACATCTTCACAGCATATCAATTAAAGCCATAGGTCATGACCTATGTGTTACAATATGACTGTATTGTTCAGGTGGTATTTTAGCCAGCACATTCTGTATTACAGTATATACAAACTGAAACACTTAGCTACAGTCCTGCACTGTTCTCTCTGTAAAGATGAAATGTGATGAGCAATTGATCCCTGGGAGCAAAACACTCTGTAAATACCAAGTAAGGTCGTCTGATACTGTACTTATTTGTGCAAGTGAAAGGTTTGGAGATAATCACCCACTTTGGCCATTATCAAGTTATCAACAAACACATTGTACGTCTCGGTCTCATCCATTTTCAAGTGTATTGGAACACTGAGTTTGTGTGTCCTTCTGGACAACACACAATAATGGAGATGAAGTGGTTTAGGGATAGGGGCCCAGAAATGAGATGAGCCAGGATGTTGATAGAATAACCACTGATTGTGCTTTCTTGTATTGCAGTGGAGCTGAACCAGATTATGTGATATGTGTGTGAGAAGAGTTTGATTAGCATTATATATTTGTTAGAATTCTGCCAAACAACTTCAGAGTTTTCAGTGTTTTCTGTTGCCTGGATATCAGCATGTTGCATTATAAAACAATGCGGAGTAGGACTGAAAAGATCCGTAGAAAAAATCTACCTCACAGAAATATTCAGTGTCAATTTTTTCTAAACATATATAAATTATTATTTTTCTATCTGTGTATAAATTAATTTGCCTAATTATTATTAATAGATAATCTATATACCACTTTTTTTTGTAACTTGTAATATTTTCTCTGGCACTAAACCTCTGACATCATATGTGATTTTTTTAAAATTATAGGCCCAACTTTGAAACAGTCTGTTGATTAAAAGAGTGATACAGATCTTTGTGTCAGGAGAGTATTCAGGTTTTATACTGCCCGCAGCCAGTTAGGATTTGTGTGCTCCACATGTCACATTTACTTTCCCTTCCATATGTACAGTATGTCATCAAGTGTCAGATACACTTACTGATAGAAATATCACAGCATGTACATTCTTTTATATATATATATATATATATATATATATATATATATATATATATATATAGTAAATTAATAGTACATCTGTCAATTGGATGTCTAAAAATAAGTTAGAAAATGTATTTACTGCTTAGAATTGGGAAATACAGATATCATACACACATTATTCAGTGGCAATGCACCCGCTCTTGTACATGAAAATAGATAAACAAAAGAAGGCTACACAGCAGTGTGAGGCAGCCTGTTGCACCCTGTCAATGTGCTGCCCTAGGCCTGGGCATTTGTAACCTAGGCATAAATACAGCACTACATTGCACTGACTATTACAGTGATGAAAGGGACTACTTTAGCAAGTAAAGTGTGTTTATTTGCGGTGTGCACTGATTTTGTTCAGGTGAGAGTAGGAGTGGTTTGCTTGTGTTAAACTTGCATATAAGTGTGCGACTTGTCCGGAGGATGTTTACTTGCTAGAAGTAAATCACAGTTGCAAAGTGTGTTTATTTGCTGAGCGCACTGATTTTTCCAGGTGAGTAGTCAGAAGCTAATATAAACAGGCTAAGAAGTGAACTTGTGAGCTTGTGAATAGTCCTAGTGTCAAGGGCAGTTTTAGTAAAAGTGTAGGAGTTTAAATAAAAGGAGGAAGTTCAAAGAAAAGGGGGCATATTAGAGTGTAAGAGGAAGGAAAGGAGGGAACAAAATGGGAATATATATATTTATAGAAAAAAAGAAATTCTGTCATTATGAGTCAGTCCAGTGACAGCCTCACTCAGTGTACATCCTGTCACATGTTTGAACTGCTGGAACAGCTGATCTAGAGTCTCTATGCCATGTGTGAGCATGTTGCCTATCTTAAAGCTCAAATTGGAGAACTGCAGAGGAGAATTGCAGCACTGAGTGATATTGCTCCACTGGAAATGGAGCACAGATTATTTGGGCCTAGCATGGAGAATGGAGATGGTGCATTAAAGAGGGGTTTGTGTTTTTAGAGCACTGGGCTGACTTCTCACTTGGGTACAATCTCTATAGCAGGGATGGATTGCACCTTAGTGATGAGGGAACTTGTGTGCTAGGTGAAAGGAAGGTAGAAAGGGTGGCGCAGTTGTTAAACTGTTAGGTGGGGGAGGGACTAGATAGAAGTAATAGAGTACAAAGTGTAGAGGGGTTAAGGAATCAATTAGCTAGACATGGGGTGGAGAAGGGGAGGGTTAATATAGTCAATAGTGAGGTATTGCCAAGTAACTCAAGTATAGTAGCAGGCACTTCAAAACTACAAACTAATAATAATATACAGTGTATGCTTACTAATGTCAGAAGCTTGCCAAAAAAATGGGAGAGTTAGATTTATTAGCAGTTAATGAGAAATTGGTTTTAATAGGCATTACTGAAACATGGTGGGGTGAATCTCATGACTGGACTGTTAATCAGGATGGCTATAAACTATTTAGGATATTAAGGGTCAATTGTAAAAGAAGAGGAGGGATTTGCCTGTATGTTAAGCCTGAATTTAAGCCTATATTCAGAGAAGATATTTATGCTGGAACTAGCTGTAATGTTGAATGTTTGTGGGTAGAGTTAAACTGCGGAGCAGCAAATTCCAAAAGAATATCGGTAGGCGTATGCTATAAACCCCCAAATATAATTGAAAGTGAGGAATTGCAATTATTGTTGCAGATTGGAACTGCAGCTAAGCATGGTTAAGATTTATTAACGGGAGATTTTAACTACCCTGAAATAAACTGGATAAATGAGACCAGCAGTTCAGCTAAGGGGAGCAGGTTCTTGAGTACACTCAGAGATCATTATATGACCCAGGTTATACAAGAACCTACTAGAAATGAGGCTATCTTGGATTTAGTTATCACAAATAATGATGATATGGTATAAAATGTTGAAATAGGGCAACCTTTGGGAAACAGTAATCACAACACTGTCTCATTTGAGATTGAAATAAAAAAAACATAACTGTAAGGGGCCAACAAGAACTTTACATTTTAAGAGGGCAGATTTTTACAGTCTAAGGGCAGCAATACAATGTATAGACTGGGACAAAGAACTAAAGGGGAAACAATACAGACATAAATGGACAACGTCCAAATCCTTATTAAATATACAAACTTATCACCATATACCATGTGGAAATAAAAGTAAAAGAAGTAAATCACAACCCATGTGGTTTAACAATGAGTTAAAGATCAAGATACAGAGTAAAAAACAGGCATTTAGATTATACAAGCAAGGGGGGACAGAGACTGCCTTACGCAAGTACAAGGAAATCAACAAGGCTTGCAAAAGGGCTATTAAACTGGCTAAAATAGAAATTGAAAAGTTAGTTGCAAAGGACTGTAAGACTAACCCTAAAATATATTTTAAATATATTAATAGAAAGAAGGAAAGGAAGGAAGCTATAGGAACATTACCATGTGAAACAGGCTGTCTGATAATTAGTGACCAGGAAAAGGCAGATCAACTAAATAGGTTCTTTTCTTTGGTGTACACAAGGGAGATACCAGTAGTTGGGACAATACAACATAATGGGGCTACACTACCTTCACCAAATAACTGGTTAACACAGGAAGAAATCCAAAAGAGGTTGGAAAAAATAAATGTTAATAAAGCCCCAGGTCCTGATGGAATACATCCAAGGGTCTGTAATAGCCAAACCATTATATCTAATTTTTCAAGATTTACTCGACACTGGGGGCCTCATTCAATTATGATTTAGCCAATTGAATAGGGCTCTAAATAAGCACATATCATATTTCTTTTAAAGAAGTTTTTAGTTAGTTAAAACCTTGCTTTTGGATAGATGCTTACTAACTAAAAACGTATTTTAAAAAAAATATGTTATATGCTTATTTAGAGCACTATTCAATTGGCCAAATTGCAATTGAATGAGGCCCTGGGTCTCTACCAGATGACTGGAGAAAAGCAGAGGTGATACCTATTTTTACGAAGGGAGCAAGAGCAAATCTGAGGAATTATAGACCTGTAATCCTCACTTCTGTAGTGGGAAAGCTTTTGGAAGGGTTAATAAGGGATAATATACAAGAATATGTCTATTCATACAGGATTAAGTAGGAGCCAACATGGATTGGCCAACATGAGGGATAGGTTGTGTCAAACAAATCTAATTAGTTTCTATGAGGAGGTTAGTAGGAACCTGGATCAAGGCAACTCAGTGGATGTAGTCTTTTTAGATTTTGCAAACGCTTTTGATACAGTGCCACATAGGAGACTATTGTGCAAACTAAGGGATGCAGGAATTGCAGTAAATATCTGCTCATATATTGAGAGCTGGCTAAAAGACAGAAGCAAAGGGTTGTTGTAAATGGAACATACTCAGATTGGACTAATGTGGTAAGTGGGGTTCCTCAGGGCTCAGTATTAGGTCCCCTCCTTTTTAACAAGTTTATTAATGACTTAGAAGTATGACTGGAATGTAGTGTCTCCATGTTTGCTGATGACACTAAGTTGTGCAAGGTAATTAAATCAGAAAAGAATATACTTTCCCTCCAAATGGATTTGCATAAATTAGAGAAATGGGCGACTAAATGGCAGATGAGATTTAATACGAATAAATGTAAAGTTATGCCTTTAGGACGGGAAAAATAGCCATGCAATTTATAATCTCAGTGGAGTAAATCTTGGGATATCGGATATTGAAAGTGATTTAGGAGTATTTGTGGACAACCACCTAGGTAACAGTGCTCAATGCCAAGCAGCAGCTGCAAATGCAAATAAAATATTAGCATGTACCGTATTGGTCCGAATATAAGCCGCACCTTTTTTCTGATTTTTGAGCTTGCGAGTTACGGGTGTGGCTTCTATTCGCAACTGTAAAAAAATGATTGCCGATTTGCGAACTTTGCTTGTTACGTGTGCGGCTTCTATTCGCGAATGCAAAATTACTGCCGATTTGCGCGATTGAGAGTTAAGGGTGCCGATTTTTGTGCTTTAGACTGTGGTATTGAATAGCGATTTACGGTTTTAGTGATTATAACATCCTGTAAAGCCTGTAACCTACAAAAAAAGCTACAGTGCTAATTAGAAAGCCTGTTTCTTGCAATGGCTGATCACTTTGAGAGTCTTTTTCTCTCCAATTTTACGGGTGCGGCTTATATTTGAGTACTATCTTTTTTAAATTTTTTCCCCTTGAACTTTACGGGTGCGGCTTATATGCGGGTTGAGGCTTATATTCGGACCAATACGGTATTAAGAAGGGTATAGAACCAAGGGAAGCAAATATACTTCTGCATTATACAAATTCCTAGTACGCCCTCATTTGGAATATGGAGTACAATTTTGGGCACCACTTCGTAAAAAAAGACATTTTATAGTTGGAAAAATTACAGAGAAGGGCTACAAAACTAATAAGGGGAATGAAGGGGCTAAGTTATGAAGAAAGACTAAGGAAATTAAACAAATTTTCTCTAGAAAAAACACGTCTAAGAGGGGATATGATTACCTTATATAAATATATCCAGGATTAATACAAGGCTTTGTCAAGTGAGCTCTTTGTGCCAAGTGGTTTTCAACTGACAAGAGGACATCCTTTGAGGTTAGAAGTAAAATGATTTCACCTTAATAAAGAAAAGGGTTCTTAACAATAAGGGTGGTTAAACTGTTGAATTCTCTACCAAAGGAGGTGGTGACAGCGGATTCAATAGATAACTTTAAAAAGGGATTGGATATTTTTCAAAATAAAAAGGGCATTTAGGGTTGTCCTGGTTAATTAGAGAGTATTGATCCAGGGAGGAGTCCAATCCCCAGTATCTGGGGTCAGGAAGATTTTTTTTTCTCTTTTGAGATAATTGGCAAAGTTGCACTTGTTTTTTTTTCTGTTTGCCTTCCTCTAGATCAATTAATAATTAAACTGAATACTGCAGTTCAGAGGAGATCTTAAAAGGTTGAACTTGATTAAAAGTATTTTTTCAACCTCAATTACTATGTAACTATATGTTGTACTCTCCATTTTTCTAACTACTGAATAGCTGCTTTGATGTGTTAATTAGTATTACAGTTTACTTGACTGTTTCTGTGGTGGCCAAAACAATGTGACCATGCAGTAAGAACCCCTATCAAGTACTCTGAGCTGTATATTTTGCATGTTAACATACGTGAGTCGCACAAACAAAGCAGTATATCTTAGGAATGATTTACTGTATTGAAAAAAGGCTAGTGACAGTTCTTTAAGATGAAACCAACTTGTATTTGGGGTGAGAGTGTCCACTGAACGATAATTTGTGAAATATATATTTCAGAGTGCTTTGAATCCGGTCACAGGTTATCAGACTATCAAAAGATATTGTCCTATATACACTAACTATTGTCTATCTAACCCTGCAGATAATACCCTTGGCATTGTTCTCGGATGTGTATTCGGCTTCCTCACCCTGTTAGTCTTGATAGTACTGATCGCCCTGCATGACAAAAAGCACAGCAAGTAAGTATCTGGTAGAGCAAGATTTCAGCAATATTGCCACACTCATATTTACTACTTAAGTGCCGCTTGGCAAAAAATCTTTGGGTGCCTCAATACAACCACATACTTCATCATAATGCCACAATGTGATAACCATCGCCAATCTATTCAATGCAAAGGATACTTATCTTAGTACTGAAGATTGGGTGGCTCATCTTAGAGTAATTACTTCATATAACTGATGGCAACAACTCCCAGAATCCATGTAGAGGTCTTGAATATCAGCACAATTGAGCCAGATAGGTGCTTTGGTGTTCCAATCATAAATTACCCTGTACTTTCTGGATAGTTAATTGTTTAAACACATCTTAAGTGCTAAGACTCAACTCTATTTACAGGCGTGGACCCCTGTCTACTTCTGGTCTGTAATGTCCCAGATAATACATTGTATTGATCCAGAGCAGGGATTTCTGATTTGTAGGACTACACTGCTGGTATCAGAGATGCTACAATGTGATACCTCATTCACTTCCTGAATCACAGCACGTTCACTTTGTTGCGTCCAACTTGAAAAAAAAAAAAGACAATGTGAACATAATAATATAATTTAAAGAAGATAAGCATATGTGCAATACACATCTGTGCATTGTTGATGTTATACAACACATAGTTGTTGCACTGTCACAGCAGGCAAAATATGGAGCTTTAAAGGCAATATACAAACAGCCCTATTAAATTTGAAGCTTGTAGCGGCATCGGCACACCCGCAAAGGCTGTGGGCTTGAAATTTGACTGTGTTACAGAGCTATTAAATTCAACCATGCTGCGAGTTACAGGTCGAAGACGCAAACCCATAAACCATTCTTGCGCCGATTTGATGTGCGGCCGTGAACATGATCAATCATTCAAACCTGTAGTTACGGGTTTAGACGGAGCCGGTGACAAATGAGACCGTCATCATTACGTCACTAAAAAATGTAGGATAGATTTCAAAGCCTTACAGGTTTCAATTACAAGTTTTGATCAGATGCGCATTACAGAAAAAATGCAATATTTATAAATCAGTAAATATGATATTCAAGTCCATGCGCGTTCCATTATATGTATTAAGACACTGATTGCCGGGATCGATATAACACGGAAATTAAACAGAAATAAAAGTATTTTATATTGCAGATTTGCAAGCTTGAGAATGTGGTGCTATTAATACCTGACATCACTTTCCCTTTAATTATAAGTACAGTAGTGTGTGTATATTTGCATTTACAGTGCTATGAATAGGACTTTAACCCCCTAGCGGGTCCTCTCTAGTACCTGCTGACTTTTTGTTTCCATTTGCAGGTTACAGGTTTGAACGCCAGTGGGTTTGTAGCAATTTAATAGCAATTTTCCAATGTAACAGTTACGGGCTTGACAGTTCAAAGGATTTGCGGCAGCGAAGTTCAGATTTCAACATAGGGTTTTTTCGCACGTAACACATTAGCGAGCAGCTTTACAGGGGCCAATTTCATAGCCGTTAGTCTGGCAGGCTACATTACGGGCTACGGTTTTACACGTCGAGGGAATTTAATAGGCCTGAAAGTGTTTGTAAAAATTACTTTTAGTGTTGTTTGTTTATGATTAGAGACATTATGATGTTCTGCTTACACAGATTAGTACTAGCTGTGAAATATAATATCATTTCTTTTCAGTGAAGTAAAACAGACCAATTTCTACCCAAAACATCTTGGAACATAAAAGGAATATGGGCTAAATCAATAAACATTTTTTTATTGTGGAATATAACTGTCAAAAACTAAATTTTGAAAGAACGTCAGTTCATTCTTTCACAAGGATTAATGACAATTTAAGAGTAAACCAAACTAACATGGTCACAATTTAATGCATGTTCTGGGTGCTGTGCTCTTCAGGGCCTAGGACATGTGTGAAATTTCTCGATCGACAAATTAAACATACTGATAAATGATATGTCGCTACCTGGCAAGGCATCAAAATATTATTCAGCCCTTCCTGAATGACACACACATCCTTTACGTGATAATCTCACACTTGCCCTATATTTTCCCCTGCTCATTTGGCAAAAGCTGAATGCTTGAACGTGATAGGTGAGGGCAATCTGACCGCTGAGTGAATTTAATGTTATTTTTAGCATTCGTAGGAATAGAATTACATAGATTTGGAACAAATGTTCCCAGCAGGGCTATAATTCATTGATAAAGTTTAGATTGAGTTTTACTGCTAGTATCTCAAATCTGTGAATTACTGGAAATGTCCAAGAAGGTGCACTTGGCACATACACTGTTTAAAGGATCATTTTATCATCATTAAAGAACATGTTTATACTAGAAGTATCTATTAAGTTTAAGTTGCTATAACAAGAAAGAATACACAAAGAAGTCAAGCTGTGTAAAAGTTATAGAACCTGTCTTCTATTGCTGAACAGGTTCTGTGTGACAGAGGAGGCAGGTGGTATAAGATGGTGAAGAACACAAACAATTCATTTTACTGCCACAGTTTAGTACTGCAATTCTAGATTTATTGATTCATTTTGTAATCTTTCAAGCTAATTATATTAAACTAGTCAAAACTCTAGGGGCCTCATTCTATTAATGGCCGCAAAATGGCCACAAAGCTGTGATTCCTTGCAGCACACCCCTTCCTACGGCCGATCACAAGCCATGCAATTGGCCGTTAGCTTTGGCGGGCTTGGACCTGATCGGGCTTGGAAACCGAGTTGCTGCCTTGGAGGTCATCCAAGCCCGGGACTACGGGATTGGATGACCCCCAAGGCAGTAACCCGTTCTCCAAGCCCGGCGGACTTGTGGCCACAAATGACAGTATTGGTTAGCGACGATGTGCCAGCTAGCCAATGTACAACATGTCATCCTCATGTCCCCCCAATGTGTACCCTATCAATTACAGCGCTGTACTGTGCTGCATTGAATATCTATTAAACCCTAAAGATATCCAAGCCCGTCTAAGTATGGGCTTGGATTCAAATCTCCCGCCACGGCTCCTTAAAGGGGACCGCAGCACCCTAATAATTACCCCAACTAACATTAACCCCCATGCTGCAGGGTCACCATCGGGACCCCAAGAGGGACCCCACATTAACCCTTGCAGAGGGGGTCCCATCAGGGGTTAATAGGACATTATTAACCCCTAGGTTAACCCCATAAGTGCCATGAAGGTCCTCCAGGACCCTCATGACAAAGTCTAAGCACTACACTACACTTTTAACCCTAACTATACTCCATTAACCCTTTAACCCTAACTATACCCCATTATCCCATACTAAACCCTATTTAACCCTAACTGTGCCTATCTAACCCTAACTGGGCCTATTTAACCCCTTTAGGCCTATTTAAACCTAACTGGGCCTATCTAACCCTAACTGGTCCTATTTGACCCCTTCTAGCCCTATTTAACCCCATCACTTATGGGGGCCTATACAGACCCCCATAAGCCTCCCAGACCCCCATGAGCCTCCATCTAACCCCATCACTTATGTGGGTCTATGCAATCCACATAAGCCTCCACCTAACCCATCACTTATGGGTTTCTATACAGGCCCCCATAAGCCTCCATCTAACCCATCACTTATGGGGGTTTATACAGACCTCCATAAACATCCATCTAACCCATCACTTATGATGGTCTATACAGACCCCTGTAGGCCTCTATTTAACCCAAATCAGTCCCATAAGGGTCTATGAAGACCCTCATAGGATAATGAGAACCCTATAATTAACCCCATAAGTGCACTATTCCCCCCAATAAACATCTAAACTAACCCCCCTCTACCCTGACCTATTAACCCCTACCTACCCGACACTACCTAACTACCCCCTATTACCCCCCCCCCACACACACACACACACTAATTACAAAACATTTTAAAAACTATGTCACCAAAAATAAAAAACCTTTGTCACACAAAAAAAAATACCTATGTTAACAAGAATAAAAAAGTACATTACAACCACCCCCCACTACAAAAAGTAAAAAAATTACACCACAAAATTACAGTACAAGCCCCACCCCAATACAAAAAATTAAAAAAGGATATTACAAACCCAATACCAAAAAATAAAAAAAGGACATTACAACCCCCCCCACTACAAAAAAAAAAAAAAAATCACACACCTACAAAGAAAAGGCATACACAAATATACACAACATTACAGTAAAAAATACATTATAAATATAGCCCTAGCTACAATACATCACCCCATCTATACATGACCCACTATCTATAACATAAAACCCTCTATCTTGCATTACCCCCTATCTAGACAACATAACCCCCTATCTAGCCAACATAACCTATATATACATTACCCCCTATCTATACATGACTCCCTATCTAGAATACATTAAACCCTAAATATAAGCTAAAAAATAATAATTTAGACCACTTACCTTTGCAGATGTCCCTTCAGGAAAAAAGGAAACCCCTAGGAAAAAAGAAACATCTAATTAGTACAAAACACTACATATAACAAATACACATTGTAAATACAGTATTAAACTCACCTTTCCAGCATCCCTGTCCATCTTCTACTATTCCCTGTATCGGCCTCTGGAAAAAAGATACATCACATTAGTACAACATATACACATAAACACAAAACATGATGAACATTACACATAAAATACATTAAACTTACCTGTCCGCAATGTCCCCGGCCTTGTCATCTTCTGTCCTGGCTGGGCCCTTCAGAAACCTGCGCTCTAAAAAAAAAAATAATCAACAGAGCTCCGCACTAGCGGAGCTCCCCGACGCTAATGAGACTTATAGGACTTCTTCCGGTAAAAATCAGCCAATCAGAAGGTGCCACGTTGTGGGCCGCGTGGGATCAAAGGCTCTCCCTGCGGCGGGGGTGGCCGCAAGGGAAAGCAGGGCAACGGCCGGAGCCCTCGGCCACAAGTGAATAGAATACCTAAGTAGCTTGCGGCTATCCCTTTCGGCCACGCAGCTCCTACGGCCATTAATAGAATGAGGCTCTATGTGTTAGTGACACAGATTAGCATGATTTTTGGTAAATCACCATCTCCTCAAACACATTGAAGTAATGGAAAAGTTAAAAAGTAATTTCTTCAACTTTCACTTTCCAGGGCATTCATTACCTTCTACAAGTGTGCTCTTTAAAAAAAAAAAGCCTAGATGGAAATAAAGGTGAAAGTTTGCCTAAAATAAAACACATGACAAATGTGTGATGTAAACTCTAGAGATTGTACATATTATCCTGCAGAATTACCTCACAGATAACAACCAAAGAGGTCCATCTGGTCTGCCCATTCTATCTGCCTAAAAAATTTGGCTTAATTAAGCCTCAGGAGAGCCTTGTGCCTATCCCAAGCAACCAAATTAAAGTTATTCAGAGTAGTTTCTTCTACCCCTAGCTCTTCCATTTTTCATCTTCAATTTTGTTTTTGCATTCCTCTTTTTCTCAAGGACACTTCCCTGTTTATTCATTGAGAGCTTTGTCAGCAATGCACTAAATACCTCTGTACAGGCCCTGGTTTACTGGAAAAATTGCAGCTATTTTGTCAAAATTGCAGCTATTTTGTGATATAGTGAATTGCCTTTGCTACAAACCAAGAGCCTGATTCAATGGAGCAATTGTAAGTTACTGGAACATGTAAGTGAGGTCGTAAGTTAATTTGCTATTCAATTGGCTTCTTTTTTTGGGCTCTGAATGGTTTACGGGTTACGGCCTTGAAAACCTTGTGGTTGTTAAAACCAAAACTTACAGCCTCCCGAAGCCGTCCTCAAGAGTTACAATCGCTTAAATCACAAATTGCTATTCAATTGCTATAATTCCCCAAGCCGCAAATGTTTTCACACCCGTAAACAGCAAATGTAGGAGAAACTTTTACGAGTACTAGAGAGGATCCGCAAGGGGGTTTAATCCCTGTCCGCAGCACTGTAAATGTAAATAAAAATCAATACTGCACTGTAAATAACGGGGAAAGCAATGAAAAACAATAGAATTAATTGCACAACAGTCTCAAGCTCGCAAATTGGCAATAACAAATCATATTTTTTCATGTGTCATTCCCGGGTTATATTGATCTTGGGAATCGATGAGATACATATCAGGCCACCCATATGGACTAGGACAGTATAGGCATTCATTTTTATTATTTTACATTTTGAGGGTTTGTGAGTTCCATCGCATATTGGACCTAATTGATTGACATGTAACCTCCATGTTTTTCTGCCGTAATGATGGCGGTCTCATTTTCTATTGGTTGTTTAGAAATAGGAGCTTATAGCCTTGCTTAATTGATCATGTTCCCGCCCTGAACTGCTACTTAGAAGTGCATGGCTTACGGCCTGTCACTTGCAGGCTTGTTCAATTGAATAGCACCGGAACCGGAGATGAACGGTAGCCCGCAGCACACCCGCAGACACACAGCCAGTATCCCGCGAGACGCAGGCATGCAATTAAATCGGGCTCTCATTTTTTTATTTTTAAATTACTTATTTTATATGCAAGAAGACCTTATTTGTAATATTTATAACATGCTGTTCTGAGTGCATTGTAAAGTGTTAGAGGTATGTATATAAAGACAACAAAGACTTGTGCACATATTTCATAAAGGGGTGACAGGGAAAGTATGAAGGTGTAATGAACCTCAGTATGTAACTGTAACCTTACAAATTCAGATGTAAGCAGAATATAATAAAATATGTCTGACATCTTTTTGTGGTATGAGAGATCAAACCCAAATGCTGTAAAGAATTATTAGAATGTAATTAATTATATTGTATCAATAACTCATTTTTTTAATTTTCCAGGAAAAAGCAAATAAGTGTTCCACCAGTGACATACCAGCCATCTAGTGAACCTTAGGCACAGAGGAATCAAGATGCTCTTCAGTGTTTACGGACAAGATACAGACTCGGCTCCATGTTTTACTAAATGGCATATTTCTGGCAATCTGTTCAAGTTATCCAGTATTCCCAAACTACTACAATAATGAATTCTGGTCTCAGGTCATAAAGCAACAAATGATGGCTTGTTTTTTTTCTGTGTAGAAGAATATATGAAGGATTTCAGTTGACCAAATAATATAGACTTGGATTTATTTAATTTTGATTGCGTATAAAAATTAAGACAATAACACAAGTGGTAAGTTTCTTCCATTGTCATTATTATGGCAGAAGAGAAAGATAAAACTACTTCTCAGCATGACATCATTTCTACGTTCAAAACAATTATAAGGAACGTAATGGAAATGTAATTAAATTACTAACCACTGTAGTATTGTGTTTGCAGACTGCATATATTGGCTTTACATAATGGGATACAGAGTGTCAAAGTGGGAAAGACAAGCTTGATGGTTATATTTTGCCATATTCACTTTAACACATAAGTCAGTTTCTGAAAATCCAGAAACATTTTTTTTGTGGGTAAATCACATATATTCTCGTGTCTAACAGAAATATCACTATGTCGTAGAAAGACATTTCCATTATCCATTTACATTTCTGAAAACTACTCTAAGTGCCAAGTGAAACCGACATTTCTGATTCAAATACACAAAGGGCCTCATTTTATTAAGGGTTGTAAAATGGCCGCAAAACTGTGATTCCCTGCGGCCAGCTTATGGCCCTGCGTAGCGCTATGGCTACGCTGCTATTCAAATGGACGGCGCAGCAAGGAGGTCCCCCTTACGGCCGGTTGCAAACTATGCAATCAGCCACAAGCATTTCCCGTGCACCCCTAAATCGTGTTTCAAGGCCGCAAATTCAGAAAACTGTAAATGCAAATATAAATTCAAGACAGCACTGTAAAGCACTGTAAATGCTAGGCAACATAATGGGGGACATGAGGATTAATAGCAACACCCTCTCAAGCTTGCACATTGCCCAAATCCAATATTTCATTTCAGTTTTATTTTCCGTCCCAAGTCCCACGGGCTTCAATGACTTTGAAGACAGTAAATCGTTGTTAAAACCCGTACGGGTTCGGAGGTTGAAGGCCGCAAACTCAAAGCATTGTAGAAGCAAATATATATTCAATCCAGCACTGCAAATGATGGGGAACATAATGGGGGACATGAGGATTCATAGCAAAACATTCTCAAGCTTGCACATCGCCAAATTATAATCTTTGATTTTAGGTTTCATTTCCATCCAAAGTCCCACAGACTTCAATGACCTCCAAGCCCGTAGCTTGTTATTCAAGTCCGTACAGGCTTGAAGGGTGATTGACCTCCATGCCCGGGGGACTTGCATTATAGGTAGGACATGAAGATTGAACATGAAATAAAATGTCTTTATTTGCAGATTTCAGAGTAGGGGAATGTTGAGCTATTAATTCTAAGACCAAACATCACTTTCACTTTTAATAAAACTACAGGATGGCTTTTCTATTTGCTTAATTAGTGCTAAGATTTGTAAGTAAGCCCTTCGCGACACCTCCGTGGCCCAAGTAACCTGTGGGTCTATTTTACCCATTTACGGACTTGACGGAGGCTAATCCCGCCGCCTTTGTAGGTCTGATGTGCTCCAAGCCTGTGGGACTCGGACACGGAAATTGAACATGAATTACCCAATTTTTTTTTTCAGATTTGAGTGTTGGGGAATGTAGTGCTATGAATTCTTACACCTTCAATCACTTTCACGTCTCATCAAAGTACAGGATGGCTTTTTTATGTGCTTAAGTTGTGCTAAAATTTGTAAGTAAGAGCCTTGCGGGACCTTTTCGGTGTAAGTAAGCTGCGGCTCGGTTTTAGCGAATTAGGGCATTGACGGAAGGGTTCGCGTAGCATTTGAATAGGTACCTGGGCTTTTTTTCAGCCGCGTAAGATCAAAGGCTTTGCCCGCGGCAGGGTGGGGCAAGGGATAACAGGGCGCCGGGGGCTTGCCGGTCGGAGCCCTCAGCCACAAGGGAAAAGAATAGGGAAGTATCTTGCGGCCATCCCTTGCGGCCACGCATCTCCTACGGCCCTTAATAGAATGAGGCCCATAGATATCTATAACATAGCACAGGTCATGTGCAGTCTTGTACCCTACAGATCCCATTAGGAAGCACTTTAATCTTCAGTCTATCAATGTGACAGTCACTGGATTCCCCAATGCAATGGAAGACGCATAGGGATACATTCACTAAGCTGTCACAGGTGTGGTGAAGGACTGCAATAACTATTTTACAGTAAACAACCAGTGAGCAACCTGGGCTGCTAACAATCTAATTATCTGAGCATTAGCATTTGTCAATCAATCAATGTTTAATGAATTGATTGATATTGATATTGTAATCCTGTATTGCTGGTGACCCATGAAGGAGTTAGTTGCTCACTGCTGCAGTAGATATAGCAGCCTTTAGTGATTTAAATCTTAGAGAGTATAGGGGAGAAGTATAAAATCCACACACTGGGCTGCACTTCATCTCTTACAGTTTTGATCACTGTACATTGTGACATAATGTAAATGATTATTTAATGATAAACTATAACACTTATACTTTGGTCATACTGTCTAGCAATTTTCATGTATATGTTTCTATTTATTTCAAACAACATTTTCACTGCACTTGGAGACTGACATAGATTTTCCAAAACAATACAACACATTTATGTTCATTTAAAGGACCACTATGGTTTAAATAGTTTTTTTGAATAACTAAACATGATAATGTACAAAATGTTTCTAGAAAGCAAAATAAATAAATAAATAAATGCAATCTCTATATTTTGAACTTTTTTTAAGGATTATGTTATTTTTTTTATTGTGTAGCTCCAGTTTGCTTTATTTCCTGCTGGTCCCTGTTACTTTTTCAGGTTTGTGTGTAAACTAATGAGCTTCCCTTAGTCCTGCCAAGACCACTGGCCGATGTAGCTGCCAAATTCCCATTGTGCAATGATAATAATTAGAGGCTTTAATTTTTTTACATTTTAAAAATATGACCACAGTGGTCCTTAAAGGAATACTGATGTCCGACAAATATTGCCAGTTTAATCAACATTTTATTGTATTAATATATTATAAAAAAGGGATAACACTAATTATTTGTTATATAGACTTTCTATTTCATGTAGTTCCCTGTGCAAGATGGAAGCTCTCATGAGAGAGAAAAAGAAGAAAAGGGGAGGCTTCAGAAACTGAGAATCTGTTACTCTGGGGCTTCTTAGAAGTGATGTATAAATTGTATATCATACATTTGTAGCATAAAGACAAACCCACAAGAAGGTGCTTTACACTACCAGTGCATGTTATCCCAGACATTCTTGATTCTGCCCCTCCTCCTAATTTGCACAAGGATACCCTGCGGCTAAATTAGGCCAAAATGTTAGATAAATTGGGCTGACCATATGGGCTTTTTTGGTTATTTGACATCAAATCTGTTTTCTTATGTCTATCTGTTCTCATTGTGATCAAGAGTTTTGTATTTAACATTTTCACCTGGACATGTTGGTTTTATTTTATCACTTTGATATTGGACATTATGTTTATATGTTTCAATGTACACTGATCTTCTGCAATGCAATAAAAACATTTCAGGACAATGAAATCAGTACTCGGCAATGTGTTTCTGTTATAACTCATGGCCTGCACACCACCTGCTCCTGTTAATATCTGGATGTTTTTACAGGCTTCCAGATATCATTCTTTAGCTAATAACATTACTCTGCCCTACTCAGATAGAGATCTAATCATTAACTCATACATGGGCTTATATCGGTTTTATGCTATTCTAGGCCATACAGATTTGTGGCACCACTCCAACACCCCACTTGCATTTCCTCCTTTCCCCTTTCTATATCTCAGATCTTAAGTTTATATGATTATATACAGTATCTCACAAAAGTGAGTACACCCCTGACATTTTTGTAAATATTTTATTATATATTTTCATGTGACAACACTGAAGAAATGACACACTGGTACAATGTAAAGTAGTAAGTAGTAGTAGTAAAAGTTGCACTCCCCCACATTCCATTTGAGGATGCCCCACAGATGCTCAATAGGGGTTAGGTCTGGTGACATGCTTGGCCAGTCCATCACCTTTACCTTCAGCTTCTTTAGCAAGGATGTGGTCGTCTCGGAGGTGTGTTTGGGGTCATTATCATGTTGGAATACTGCTCTGCGGCCCCGTCTCCAAAAAGAGGGGATTATGCTCTGCTTCAGTATGTCACAGTACATGTTGGCATTCATGGTTACCTCAATTAACTGTAGCTCCCCAGTGCTGGCAGGACTCATGCAGGCACAGACCAAACATGTATACACATGTGTCTATGTGTGTATATATGTTTTCTGTAATATGTTGTGTTGATTCCCCCGCCCCCCATGCATTTACCTGATGATGTCAGATGCTTCCTCCACTCTCACTGCATCGCTGTTTACCTTGAAACTGAGGGTTTCATCTCATATCAGTGTTTTGTGCTCTTTGTGCCTTATCCATTTATGTGATGTAATTTAGGGATTATTTCAAACTAGCGACTTGCCCGTCAAAAAATGACGGTCAATAGAATTTTTAATGCTGGAAAAACTGTTTGCCACACAATATTGGTCTCTGACATTCTTAACCTTTTGTTTTATTAAGTACCAATAAATGGAAAATTTTGAATAAAACTTTTTTTTTTTTTTTTACTTTCAACTTGTATTTAACCAACAGGTATATATAAAAAAAATTATAAATCGGAACCTTTTTTCTTTGTCATACATGTAATAACAATATAACAATTTTGTTAACTTTTCATGAATAAATATTGTAAACCATAACAAACTTTTTAACATGCAACTTCTATTTTAAACAATAATAACATTTTTCAATAATAATAACAATTTTCCCAAAGTATTTTGTACACTAACATGCTTTGTAACCTTTTTTTTAAACTCATGTTAAATTAAATTAGCATGGACTCCAGAGGAAGGCAAACAATAAAAACCCCCTGTGAGGAATTGACTCTGCTGGGTTTTGAAACCTGGTCCCCAGGCTGCTATACCTCTTACCTACCACTGCGCCAGCCTGCCTTTGTGAATTTCATTGAGATCTGATAACCTTGACTCTGCTAGCAATTGTATCAGTGCCTAAGTCTCTTCAGCTGTGACTGGTCAGGTGTCAGGGCCTTGGACTATATAAGGCACTTCCAGTCAATGTACCTTGCTAGATTATTGTGTGGTTCCTGATCACTTCAATAAAGCTTGTTCCTGTTTCACCTACAAATTGCTGAACTGGATTATTGCTGACCTTGGCTGCCGGTCTCCACAACCTTGGGCTTCCTATATCATTACAGAATAATCTGGCCCTTTCATGGAGACCGCCGGGACAGATTCTGCATTGGCCCAGCAGGTTGCTTTATTTGCAAGAACTGTGCAGACCCAGGCACAGACCATTCAAGTGCTGCAGGACCAGGTAGCTGAACTGCAAAGTAAAGTTCAGTCAATGCACAGTGAGTATACCAGCTACAAGACACGTGATGTTTCGGCTGCTACTGTTACACCTGCACAAGACGACCGCTTGCCCCTAAAGGGAAAGTTTGGAGGAGATCACAAAAGATTTAGGGGTTTCCTAAATCAATGCTGTTTGCACTTCATGATGTTACCTCACCGATTTCCATCTGAAAGAGAGAAGGTGGGATTTATTTTTTCCCTATTCAAAGATGAAGCCCTGGCTTGGGGCTCCCCTCTTCTGGAACAGGACAGTCCAGTCTTGGGTAATTTAAATGACTTTCTTGAGACCATGTGCCTAGTTTTTGATGACCCCAATCGATGTGCCTACGGCCATGCGTTGATTACAGGGACATTAATAACATCACTGTTAAAAACCGCTACCCCTTGCCTCTCATTCCTGAACTTTTGGAGAGACTTCGCTCAGCTCAAATATTTACGAACCTTGATCTTCATATAATCTGGTTCGCATAAGACCAAATGATGAATGGAAAACAGCTTTCAGAACCAGGTACGGGCATTACGAATATCTAGTAATGCCATTTGGGCTATGTAATGCCCCTGCAACTTTCCAGCATCTTATCAATGATGTACTACGAGATCTCCTGGATCAGTTTGTTGTGGCATATTTGGATGATATCCTAATATTTTCTGATAATCTTGAAAACCACAGAAAACAGGTCCGTAGAGTTCTGGAGCGCCTTCGTACCCACCACCTATACATTAAACTGGAAAAATGTGAGTTTGAACAAACAGAAATTCAATTCCTGGGGTATGTAATAACTCCCAAAGGTTTAAGTATGGATGCAAGTAAAATTAAAGCTGTGCTGGACTGGCCCATCCCCAAGAATGAAAAAGATATTCAGAGATTTGTGGGGTTTGCCAATTTTTACAGGCGTTTCATTAAGAATTTCTCTGCCTGGTACATCCTCAGCCGGAATTACCATTTATTGTGGAAGTTGATGCTTTTGATTCAGCTGTTGGTGCTATACTGTCTCAAAGGACTGGACCTAAGATGCTGTTACATCCGTGCGCCTTCTATTCCCGCCAGATGGTTCCAGCAGAGAGAAACTATGACATAGGGAATAAAGAACTATTGGCTATAAAAGCTGCCTTCACCGAATGGAGACATCTCTCCCATCCAATTACTGTCCTCACAGATCAGAAAAATCTGGAATGTATTCGATCAGCTAAGAGACTGTCAGCCAGACAAGCACGCTGGTCCCTATTCTTCTCGAGGTTTAATTTTTTGGTTACATACCGTCCTGGCTCCAAGAATGGTAAGGCGGATGCCTTGTCTAGAATAGCTGACCCCCTCCATACTACCGTAACCAAGACCACCATCTTGCCGGAGGATATATTTATAGGAGTCACATTTCCTTCTGATCTGATGTCTCGCATTAAACAGGGCTATGCTGAAGACCCAGTTCTTCATGATCCTCCTCGTGATCTCCATATGACGATGCTTAATGGGTTTTGGATTTTTCAACGACGTCTGTTTGCTCCGGAGTCAGTGCGACTGGACCTTTTACGTCTCTACCATGACTCAAAACCAGCAGGTCATCCAGGAATCCGAAAGACACAAGAGCTACTCGCCCGATCCTTTTGGTGGCCCAAGTATTATGAGGATGTTAAGAAGTATGTGTCCTCTTGTGATGTATGTGCCAGACATAAGACTCCTCGCTCATCCCCTGTTGGCTTGCTTCAGCCTCTTCCGATTCCTCATCGTCCCTGGGGATCTATATCCATGGACTTTATTGTGGAACTACCTCCCTCTAAGGAACACACTACCATTCTTGTTGTTGTGGACAGGTTAACTAAGATGGGTAATTTCATACCAGCTCGTGGTCTCCCTTCAGCTAAACAGACGGCTGACCTGGTTATTCGGGAAATATTTTGCTTGCATGGAGTGCCTGATGAAGTGGTTTCTGACAGGGGAGTGCAGTTTACATCTCGTTTTTGGAAACATTTTTTCTCTCATCTAGGTATTAATGTAAATCTGTCTTCAGCTTTTCATCCACAAAGTAATGGACAGACTGAGCGAACCAACCAGTCTTTTGAGCAATATTTGCGGTGCTATATTAGTTACCTGCAGGATGACTGGCTGGATTTTCTACCCACGGCGGAGTTTGCCTATAACAATGCCCAACACTGCTCCACTTCTGTGAGCCCATTTTTTGCCAACTATGGTTACCATCCAACCTTTCTAGTGAGTCTCCCAATTACTACTTCCATTCCTCCAGTCACTGATCGGCTAACCATTTTACAAGATTCCCAAGACCTGTTGAAGGAGACTCTTTCGAAGGCTCAGGAATGTTACAAGAGAGCTGCTGAACATAGAACGGAGGCCCCAGTTTATCATGTTGGTGACCAGGTTTGGCTGTCAACAAGGAATCTTAAGCTTAAGGTTCCTTCTCATAAATTGGGTCAGAGGTTCATGGGACCTTTTGAGATCATCGCTCAGATCAATGCTGTCACTTTTCGTTTGCGCCTTCCAGATTCCATGAGAATACATCCGGTGTTTCACGTTGCATTGCTGAAGCCTTTCCATGTCAACACTTTCCCTGGCCAAGCCCTGCCTGCCCCACCTCCAGTCCTCGGGGATGGTGAGGAGGAATACGAGGTGGAGAAAATTCTGGACTCCAGGATCTTCCGCAACAAGCTTCAGTATCTGGTCCGCTGGAAAGGCTATGGTGAGGAGGAGAGTTTGTGGGAACCAGTGGACAATATTCATGCTCCTGATCTCCTTCGGCCCTTTCATGTGCAGTACCCTGCTAAACCGGGTAATAGGGCATCCAGAGGCTGCACCTATAGAGGCGGGGGTAATGTGAGGAATTGACTCTGCTGGGTTTTGAACCCTGGTCCCCAGGCTGCTATACCTCTTACCTACCACTGCGCCAGCCTGCCTTTGTGAATTTCATTGAGATCTGATAACCTTGACTCTGCTAGCAATTGTATCAGTGCCTAAGTCTCTTCAGCTGTGCCTGGTCAGGTGTCTGGTCCTTGGCCTATTTAAGGCACTTCCTGTCAATGTACATTGCCAGATTATTGTGTGGTTCCTGATCACTTCAATAAAGCTTGTTCCTGTTTCACCTACAAATTGCTGAACTGGATTATTGCTGACCTTGGCTGCTGGTCTCCACAACCTTGGGATTCCTATATCATTACACCCCCATTCAAACTTGGCCAATTGTATCAAAGAGGGAAAAAAATAATTCCTTCCTGACCCCTTTAACTGGCGATTGGATTGCTCCCTGAATCAATACTACATCTTAAGATTATAGAGTTGAATGTATTAACAAATGCTTAAACTTGTGTTAACATAAATGTTTGACTATATTCAAGATCGCTTAAAGTAACTTTCCACAACTTTGAAAAGACAATGTTATACAATATAGCTTTAAATAACTTTCCATAACTTTTAACAAACAATGTTAACATGTTAAATACTACTTTAAAACATTTAACTATAAGCTTACAATTAAAGTAAATGGCACTTTATTGTTTTGTGGGGCCAATCATCTCAAAAGGTAACTTCTCAGACCTTCCAATCTGTGTAACCACAGTTTTGTGTTGTTTTTCATACTTTTTTGTTTCTTCTTGTTGTACTTTGTTGAAATGGCACATCGAGTTTCCAATTGGAAATAGTGGTCCTCTATTCAAAGAGTCCCAAAGACCTCTAATTTTGTCCAGGAAGTAAAACCACTGTTCTCTCTTTTGCCATTGTATTAAGTTTCTTCTTAAAATATTGCTACTTTAAAATCAGTTGGGGTAACATCAAATTTTTTTGTCAAAATGAAAGCACTGTACTGTATATTTACAGTACCTCATAGTACACAATGTTTTTTGTAAAAACACATCCATCTTCCAATAAATCACCCTGGCTTGTGTTTTCTTCAACATGTACTTTAATTTCCTCTGGATTATTGCATCTTGAAAATGCAACATATAGTTGTGCATGTGCAAACACAGGTTCGTTCAAAAAAATACCAACAGACTTAAAAGTTTGTCCTTGGGATTTATTGATGGTCATGGCAAATGCCATGATAATGGGAAATTGTCTTCTTTGAAGGACAAAAGGCAAACCACTCTCACTTGGAGCCAAATCAATTCTCGGTATAAGAACTGGTTCGCCTTGATGGGTACCACTCATCATTTCTGCATATATAAAATGATCCTTTAATTTCTTCACAATTAATCTGGTCCCATTACAAAGTGCTTTTTTTGGATTCATATTTCTCAATAGCATGATAATTGCCCCTTTTTTAAGTTGCAAAACATGTGGTGGCATTCCAGAGGGAGTTAAAGAATTAATGAATTCCATACTAAAGTTTGCTTCACTCTTTGTCGTCAGCCAGAACAGAATCTGCACTGTAATAGCTTTTTTGGGGAGCATTGATTAATTGTAATATTTTGTTGTTTAAATTTAAAGCATCATAATTTTTTGATGTCAATATGACTTTGCTTTGCTTATGTCAGAGTAATCCTCATTATTGATGGTATTGAGGAAGATTGTTGTAATCAGAGGTTCTTTTGAAATCATTTCTGCTGGAAATTGCACTACAACAACAGGTAAATTAGTTATTTTGGGCTGTTTTCCTTCTCCAATGGTAATGAGCCAATCATTGAATTCATTTCGCTCTTCAGATCTCATATTTACTTCTAATCTGAGGTGTGTAAATACTTTCCAAAGCTTACTTCTTTTAATACACATTTCAACTATGTCAGTACGATTGCCATGTGGCACCACAGGTAATGTTTGCCTGAAATCTCCTACTAACAACATCACCTTTCCACCAAATGGCAAATCATTAGCCATAACTTATTTTAATAATCGATCAATACATTGGAGGGCATGACATGACATCATAGTTGCCTCATCTTTTATAATTCATTTACTCTTGTGCAATTTTTTGGCTTGTAATGAATTCATTCGAATATCCAACACTGATGTTTCCCGAATGGGAACTGGCAGTTTAAATCCACTATGCACAGTTCTACCACCTTCTAACAAAAGTGCGGCAATTCCAGTGGTTGCAAATGGCAGTGCTATTTGACCCTGTGCTCGAATGCAACTCATCAACAAATTATATAGGTACGTTTTTCCTGATCCACCCGGACCATTCAGATAGAAATAAAGCTCTTTGAGCATTTTATCTTCTATTGCATTTGTGATAGCTTAAAATGCTTCCAATTGCAATACATTTAAAGTTCCAATTTTTTCTTGTGTTTTTTGGTATTCAATATCAGTGTCATACTCATCAAAGTTAATTTCATCTATAAATCCTGGATCAGGCAGATTAAAGTTAGCACAATTTAATCCATGCCAAAGAAAGATTTCCTGTATTTCTATTAATGCTTTAAATTGTGCAATGGTCTCATTATAACGTAGCAAATTGTTCTCTCATTTGCTTTGGCATTTGACATAGTGCTGCTTCCTCGAGACATCTCTCCCGTTCTGTATCATCTGCCAGAAAGTTTTGATGTCTTGCAGCTAACTGGAAAGTGTCATAAACTATGTCATTGACTGTACGTAAATGTTCATAACTTTGTGCTCCGGGAACATGTAAATGGAGTACTCTTAAACTGAAACGTTCAATGTCTCGTGGACTGACGGTAGATATTCTTGGGATAATTTTATAATTATGTTTCTTTCATTGTCTCCATTCACATTTACGAATACATAGTGATTTGGAATGTCAATGTATAAAAATTGTCTGGCCTCAGTGTCCTGACAATTTAATTGAAACCAAGCAGTAAGCGTTGTTGCTCTATCTTCACTTTGTGCTAAAGCATTTGTTTCATTGCCGGCCGTGAAGCAAACAAATTGACTTTGTGGCAGATGGACAGCTAATCGATACACAGCAGATACACAAATTTCAGAAGACGTCACATTGCTTCAGGAGCACTTACATAGCGAGCATCTAAATAAGAAGACAGTTCGTTATGTAAAATAGGGTTGTCTTTTTCATTGTCTGCACCTTGCACAACAACAGTTGCTGCATCATAACCTTTATATATATATATATATATACTTATACACATATTTTATGGATTTGATGGAAGTGCAAGCTTCCACATTGATATGTGCATTGTACTTCATCAGCAAATGTGGATTGTATGGAACCACATTTCTATTATCGACCTTTTGGCCACAGATAATAGCTGTTTGTCCTTCTCTTCTTATATACAAAGCGTATCCATCACAATTAACATAAGTCTGCATTTGAAATTGTTTTGGAAACTCTTTTATGCATTTTTTATTTTCCATACATGGTGAGTTTGGATTGCTCTCTCCACATGGTCCATGTATCATTCTATGAGTTACAATCTCATAAAGTCTGGAATGCTTTTCTGGATGTGGCAGTTCAGCACTAATCACTAAATCCACTCTATCTGCTGTATTTAATTTGTCTTTTTCTTGCAAGATTAAAAGTATATGTGCATGTGGCAGGCCTCTTTTTTAAATTCAATAGTATAAACAAAAGCCACACATTTTCCAAAGAAGTCTGCTTTAGTGATATCATAAATTAAGGAATTAAGTTTGATTTTGAATACTCTTGCAACCAAATCTGGTCGGTCAGAAGTAGTTTGTCCAAGCATAATTTTCTTTGATCTCTGGCCATTGTGGATTACATGTAAATGTAATAAATAAATCTGGTTTGCCAAATTTAGTGACAATAGCCATGGCATCATTGTATCTTTCTCGCATATTGCGAGGAGATCCTTGGAAAGAGGATGGCAAAATCATTGCTCGTCCAGCAGGAATGTCTCTGTTTGCAGCCAATTCAGCGACATAATCCATTAATCCACAATATTGTTCAACTCGAAGCTTGTTTTGTTGGAATTTGACAAAATTTAGATTATGTGCTTCGACTTGTAGATAGGAATCATTAATCCATTGTTGTGTGAGTTTACCCCCACATAAAATCGGATTATAATGATCCCGGACAGCAGTTTGTGCCACTTTATATTCCAGCATTGAGATATTGTTTCTAATACGAAGTTTACTATTTGGATAACTTAGCAACTGCAATTTTGGTTGCCAACCTGGCTACCCATTTGGAAAGAAAATGGGATATGTCATAGGATCCAAATTACTGCTTAAAATATTTATGTTTATAAAAGGTTGTTCTTAAATGTGTGGATATATTCTAATATCCCGCTCAAATGGTAGTTCCCCATCATCATTTTTAAATACCATGGCAACCTCATTTGCTGTTGGCAAATTATAGCATCTTTGATCAGTATGGTGATCCCTTTTGAGAACCATATTAACTCTTGGCATTGGCAATTGATGTCTTTGCGCATGTGCCAGTTGTTCTTTTTCAACCTCCGCTAATTTTTTGTATGCTTGACTATAAGGGTTGTTTGCCATAATGTTATCAAGCTGTTCAAAGACTATGGGTAAACATTGTCTATTTTCAGGAAGCAGCATTCGTTGTTCGACAGCTTCCATTGTATCCAGAACATATAACTGTGCAAATTTCCTTTGCTCTCGTGTTTCTGGGTGTAAATGTGAAGTCCGGTGGTATACTTGTCCTTGGACTTTAAAACAATAAGGACCATGTCCTGGTACATTTTCGGCTAATGTTGCACCCATTGAAGCAAATGAAATTGCACTGTTATAAGAGCGAATATTTTTCTTAAAATTGGTGTAATTGGGAAATGTAGGATCACTCATGATACTTTTTAAATATTCTAGGAATGTCAGTCTTTCTGGAAGTCTTTCCTTTCTGACAGCAACTAATAAACTCTCCATCAGTTGGTCGTTATTTCTGAAAATGATAAGCCCCACAAAACTGACAAACCACATTCATTAATCCACAATAATGAGTGTCTACTGTTAGTGCTATAAAGAAATGACTATCATGACCTTCATCAATATAAATGTAATTTGAACTTTGTACATCTACATTGGTGTCATCTCTATCAACATTGGTATCAGCAGGCAAAATAGGTTCATTTGAGACAGTTTTACAGAAAAATTTTTGTTTACTTTTTCTTTTCTTTGAAACTCCAGCAGACTCATTTTGTGTTTTTTTAGCCATTTTTCTTTTATTTAGAAGTCTCTGTCGATCTTCTTCTCTTAAACGTTGTGAAGTCTCAGGGGTCTGTGCATCTCTCCATCTCTGCTTCCTTTCCCTTGCCATTCTTCTTTTATATTCTTTGTTATCTTCTGCATTGTCCGCCATTGTAATCTATAATTATAAATAGACTATTAAGAATGACCTTAATTTTATTACACATATTTTTTACCTTGTGTCATATATTTCTAAAAATGATGGCTGTCTGCGTCTCTATGGCTGTCTGCGTCTCTATGGCTGTCTGCATCTGTGTCTCTGGCTGGCT
Source organism: Discoglossus pictus (assembly GCA_027410445.1). Classification (NCBI taxonomy): domain Eukaryota; kingdom Metazoa; phylum Chordata; class Amphibia; order Anura; family Alytidae; genus Discoglossus; species Discoglossus pictus. The sequence continues at coordinate 447,794,194 of CM050163.1, forward strand.
GTCTGCATCTGTGTCTCTGGCTGTCTGTCTGCGTCTGTGTCTCTGGCTGTCTGTATGCGTCTGTGTCTCTGGCTGGCTGTCTGCGGCTGCGTGTCTGCACTTGTCTGCGCGTCTGTGTCTCTGCGTGTCTGTGTCTCTGCGCGTCTGTGTCTCTGCGTGTCTGTGTATCATGAATGGAAAAACAGAAACAGTTATCATGTTCCTAAAGAAGAGCTACACAAAAGAACAATTGACCTAATATAATACATGAAATAAACAGCCTTATTAAATTGCGATTCGGCCAATTGAATATGGCGCTATATAAGCACACAGCATATTTTTTTTACAAAACTTTTTAGTTAGTGAAGTCTATCCAAAAGCAAGGTCTTCACTAACTGAAAACTTCTGGAAAAAAATATGCTCTGTGCTTATATAGAGCCCTATTCAATTTGCTGAATCGCAATTTAATAAGGCTGTTAATATTTAACTGCTCCTAAGGTACTATCCCTGTCAATGAGCAGTAACATAATGGTGAATAAATGAATACAGGAATACACAAAAAATATATATATTTTTTTTCTTCTGATATACCTGTAAATCAGCTTTTCTCTAATGAAAAATGCTCCTGTTTTGAAGCAGGTGTAGACGTGAGAAATCTGTAAAAACATGTAAAAATCATAATTAATTTTTTTATTGAATGTATGAAATACATTACTCAATGCAAATCAATAGTTCATATTATATTGTGTTAACAAATGTCTTTTTAAGAAAAGAAATAGAAAAAAGGGCTTGTTAATGTTTGCTATGTATTTAATTAGCATAGCTGCAAAATAGAAGTAAATGCACTGTAAAATGTAGGAAAGTTATCTAAATATGTAAACAGTTTGAGGATCCTATACCTTTAACACAGGGAGCTTAAAGAATCACCAACAGTACAAAAGGGTGATATATTTCTATGAATTTTTTACTTTAAATATAAATATTTTAAATTACATACCTGTGAAGGTGATGTGATTGCAGATAAAATGCTGCAAACAGCCCTCTGTGTAATCACGTGGGCACATAATCAAACTGTCAGAAAAGAAATTGAAAAAAGGGCTTATTAATGTTTAATTAGCATAGCTGCAAAATAGAATTCAATGTACTGTAAAAGTGATATAAATCTGTAAACGGTTTGAGGATCCTATACCTTTATTACAATGAGCTTAAAGAATCATCAACAGTAATATCTAAATTCAGTGCAAAAGTGAGATAATAAACATTAATAGTTGAGTAGCAAGCACAAAATGTAAAACAACTATACATATTTTTTTCTTGTACTAAATGTGTTATTATGACTAATTATTCATTAATTAACATTATTATTAATTATTAATAATCGGAATGATGAATAAAATAATGAATGAAGATTAATAGTTGAGCATGAATGTTGAAATCTAATTCCAGTGAGTTTTTTTTGTTTTGTTATAAACTTTAAAATTAATGTCCAATAAAAATTAATTAATGAATGAATAAACATTTGAAATGGTTAATGATTAATACCGTGGTAAAGTACAGGTATTGCAAAATGCAGGAATTTATATAATTGTTTTAATTATTAATTAATAAAATTAATGTCCATTAAAAATTAATTAATCAATAAATAAACATATTTCAAATGGTTCCTGCTGCTCAGACCTTGGGGGAGTGACCGGAAATGGAAGTTTAGACGCGAAACCGGCGAGAAGCGGAAGGAGATGGCGTCTTGCGTCATGCTGAGAGAGCAGTGAATCAGACGTAGCTGCTTAGCACAGGGAGAGCACAGACACATACGGAGATACCCCGTAAGGACGGAACGAAACTGAGCAACCGGTGGAAGTGGATCGCCTACTGAGGTGACAATAAGCGAAACCCGCGATAGCAAGCGAAGGGGGCGTTGCTAAGCCCCGTCGGACTAACAGAGAGCATCAAACCACACAAGGGGCTTTTGCTCACATGAGAGGGCTTGTGTGCTAAGCCACGGATGGAGATGTGCCTTAAAGGGCGGCTCGAGGACGCCAGCAGCGGGATATCGGAGAGGCTCAGCGACGCAACAGTGCATGAAGGTAAGGAATAAGGGAAAATTTACCCACCCTTACCTTCACTATAAGAATGATAAAGAGACTGCTGTAATATCCATGTAAAACTGCAATCTTTTACAATGAACTGTGTAGCTTCCACAAGCATTGTCTCAGCAAAACAAGCATACCAAATATAAAAAGCAAAACCCTGAGGCTAACAGCACCTAGATATAAGAATTCTCTGTGCATGTCAGAGAATGTAAGATAGAAATGCTCCGTTAATTAAAGGAATATACCTCACTATTGCACACTACCTGTTCAGGGAACAGGAGCTGGGTACATAGCTCAGAAAAACACTTCTACAAATAATTTCCATAGGAAAAGGTAGAGGGCCACATGATAACTAACTGCACGGCCTAAGAAAAGAACTAAAGGCAAGGACCATCAAACCTGGTGATATAAATCCAGGAAAATTAATACGCAAATCCTATGGATATCAGTGATTCAACCTCAATATTTAAGAATGCAGGACTTAATCTATTAGAAAACTAGGTCCGGCCAATAAAAGGAGCCTAACTGGTAACTGGGTTAAGAATTCCCTGGGATTAGAACTGGTGGATGAACTTCACAAAAATTTACAGAAGTAACCAACACAGGGAAAAGTTAGCAAATCTCATTGCAAGATATGTCATAAGGTTTTAATAATCTGGATAAGTGTGGACGTAGTAACGTCTAAAGTACTTCTTACTATAACAGAACAGGCAGTGGATGTCAACGAACAAAAATTGTTAAAAGGAAGTACAAAAGGAAGGAGAGCGAGGGGAAACTGAGGGGAAAAAAAAAGAAAGGGAAAAGGGAGACTTAAGCTTTGAAGCAATTCCCCTTAGGGGGAAAACAGGATACTGTAAAAGTAAAATAAGATGGCATCTAAAAATAAATCTAGAGTGCGGAAAAGCCCGAATTTAGAACCATCTCGCTTTTTTACGCCTAAGAGCTCCACAAATCCTCTCGCAAAACATACCCCGAAAGAAGCTTTGGATCACAGCATTGCTCCACCCCCTACAATCGCATTTAGCAGAGATTTGGAAGACCAAGAGGAAAACCTCCTTACCATAGACAAAATTAAAGAGATTTTTGGCGGAAATTAAAAGCCAAATAATGGAAAATGCCAAATCGATAAAAGAGGTGAACAAACGATCTGCCGACTTGGAGGATAAATTCGATAAGTTGATCATTGATCACAATATGTTACTGGAACAATCATCAAAAATGGCTTCTCAAATTACGATATTAAACGACCAGATGAATAGGATGGAAGACAAAGCGCGGAAAAATAATCTCTGAATAAGAGGAATACCTGAAGCTATAAAAAAAGAAGATCTACCAATATATCTCATGGAATTGTTTTCCAAAATTACTCCTAACTTCTCCACTCTGGATCAGAAACTGGATACAATCCACCGAATTCCTCTTCCAAGCCATCTACAAAATAGAAGCTCAAGAGATGTGATAGTGAGAATTCACCATTTATCTACAAAAGAAGCAATAATGAAAGCAAGTTATATAAAGAAGACGTTTGAACATCCATATGAAAGTATCCAAATATTCGCAGATCTTTCAAAAAACACAATCAACAAGAGAAAGGAGTTTAATTCTATAACACAAGGTTTAAGGAAGAGCAATCTTGTATATAAATGGACCTTTCCAGTAGGTTTATTGGTACTACAAGGATCATCTTGGCACAAGATTAAGTCCCCTGCAGAAGGTGAAAACTTTCTGAGAACTATAACGCTAAATACCCCTGATCCTAAAGAACTTTTGATGGAATTGCAAGCTCCTACGCCAGATTGGCAGAGGAAGAAATGACTTTGACTAACTAAAAGGAAATTAGATATTATTTTGTTTGCCTCTTGTCCCTCTTCATCCTCTCGTCTTCTCAACTCTCTTTCTCCTCCTCCTTCCATATCTCTCGAGTGGAGCAGAGGAAGGGGTGAAGGTATAAGGATAAGTTATGAACGGTTTATAGTAACCCTGATAATAAGGGAGTTCACGAAAAAGAAGTTAGAACAAACTATACAGAATGGTACTAAGGGGGGTGAGGTAGAGGGGGGGGAGGGGAGTAGGGGAGGAGGGGAGGGGGATGGAGAGAGGGCAAATAAGGTAGGGAATAGTATTTAAATAACACCTAGTAATTTATAGGAACATAAGATAAACTGTAGTTTAGGTAAGGGGCAGATAGCATAGACATGACATTTGCCAATAATAATACCCAGAAAAGAGAGGTAGAGAGATAATCTTATATATTAGAACTGAATTGCAGTTAAGTTATCGCTATCTCCAGAATAATCCGCTAACCATTTCTGTACAATGGCTGAACCCCTGCTGAACAGAAGGTTGGAAAGAATTGATAACAGCCTCCTCTGTTCGAATTGTAGGAATGTTTGTATGAATGGAAGTATGGAAGATCTGGTACATTTAGTTTATAAAAGTTCAATAAGAATAGTCAATCCAGCTATGGATGTAATAAAATACGGAATGACTAAAGAACCTTTCCATATCTAATGTCGTTAAAAATATTTAGCTGGAATGTAAAGGGTTTAAATTCTCCTAGTAAAAGGAAAACGGTTCTCAGATATTGTAGAAAAGAGAAAGCAGACTTGATATTTCTTCAAGAGACACACTGGGGGAAAACTAAAATACCGAATTTTGCGGCAGGTGACTTTGACTTTAGGCATCATTCAATTGGGGAAAAGAAAAAGAGAAGAGTCTCAATTTTTTTTTCCAATAATTTAGAAATAGTAGAAATAATCTCAATTATAGATCCAGATGGACGATATATTTTGTGGAACGGACAGATTAATAAACAGAAAATCACATTAATAAACATTTACGCCCCAAATGAAAAGCAAGGAAAATTCCTAAAGCAAATAGCTAAATTAATTAGGAAGTTTGCTCAGGGGCCGTTGGTGATGGCCGGCGATTTCAATATGATTTCAAACATCAACTTAGACAGGTCAAAAAAAACGGTAGATAAAAACTTAATAAAAGTGAGCAAAGATGCGCAGATATTTACTGAATGGATTTTTAAAAACAATTTATTTGATGCCTGGCGAGTTCAACACCCAAATCAAAAGGAGTTTTCTTTCTACTCAAATCCACATAAATTATATTCACGAATTGATTTAACACTAGTAAACGCTCAAATAATTAATAAGATCACGCACACGGAAATAGGCAATATTGTCATTTCCGACCATGCTTATATCACAGTAGTAGTAGAAATTAACAAAGTAAAGTGGGATAGACCACAATGGAGATTAGATGACACTATAATAAAAATTGGAAAAAATCAAGAATATTTAAGCAAAGAAATAGCCAGATTTTTTGATACTAATAGACACACGGTTTCTTCTTATTGCACGATTTGGAATACACAAAAAGCTTTCACAAGAGGTTTGATCATTAAACTTAAATCCCAATTAATCAGTCAGAGAGGAGCTCCTTTAAAAAAATTATACATAGATTTAAATAAGTTGGAATCTAAATTTATTTTAGATCCACAACCGCAAACAATGGCAGAAATTAAAATAATACGGAATAGTATAAATAAGATCAATCAGCTAAGGTCAGACAGAGAAATATGGCGCTATCAACAGATTTACCACCACCAAAATAATAGAAATAGCAAACTATTAGCCACACAAGCAAAAAAGAAAAAAGAAAAGAAAAGAATAACAGTGATCAGAGAAAAAGGAAGATATATTTCCTCCCCGCAGGAAATTGGCCAAGCCTTTTCTAGTTACTATCAAGAACTATATAATTTGGAAAAAGCAGCCTTTTTCTGTAAACCATTGGTAGAAGAAATACAAGGATTTCTGGATGAGATCCAACTTCCCAAATTAACACCAGATGACAAAGCAGAACTTAATAAACCAATTACAAATCAGGAAGTTCTCCAAGTGATTAAACAACTGAAACCCTACACTACACCAGGGCCAGACGGATATACTAACCTTTTCTATAAAACATTCTCGCAAATATTGAGTCCCCAGCTCACAGAAGTGTTTAACGAAATTAAAACCACTGGAATTATGGCAAATGAGATGACAAAAGTAGCATTGATAACGATCCCTAAGACAAACTTAGACACACAATCTTGCGCTAATTATAGACCCATTTCACTTTTAAATGCAGACACAAAATTATACGAGAAGATTCTAGCCCTTAGAATTCAAAAATTTACAGGAAAAGTAATTGCAATAGATCAAATGGGATTTGTGACTGGTAGACAAGGAACAGAGAACATTAGAAAACTTATGAATTTGGGCGAATTTGCAAGATTAAAATGAGCTCCCACCCTATTCTTGTCCTTAGACGCGGAGAAAGCGTTTGACAGAGTAAGGTGGGAGTATATGAGACTAGCGCTGTCTAAATTTGGTTTTGGCGAATTTGGGGACAAGGCAATAGGGGCCCTGTATAGATCTCCCACAGCAGAAGTAACTGGTTTGGGCTACAGAGCAGGCCCTTTTGGAATTACAAATGGCACTCGACAGGGTTGTCCTCTCTCCCCCACCCTAATCGAGCTAATGATAGAACCATTGGCGGAAGCTATCAGATCATCCCCACAAATTCATGGGATTAGGATGGGGGAGAGGGAACATAAAATTAGTCTATATGCAGACGATGTTGTCCGGTCATTGACTCACCCGGAAGAATCTCTTTGCCATCTAGCAAAGTTAATAGATAAATATAGCAAAGTGTCTTACTATAAGCTGAATTATGGGAAATCAGAAACACTCTTTTTTAATGTCCCCATGAGCGTGCTTTCTCGATTGAAGTCTAATTACTTGTTTGATTGGAATTCAAAGTCATTCAAACACCTAGGAATTATTTTTTGGGGAAATATACAGAAAATGGTGGATAGAAATTATAAAGACTTATATTTTAAATTTCAAAACATCATAGATAACTGTCGAAAAGATAGATATTCCTTTTCTGGGAAAATAGCGGTAGTCAAAATGATGTTACTTCCCAGACTTAATTATATCTTAATGTGTATCCCCTTTAAGATTCCTAAAGGTTGGTTGAAGAAACTACAACGTGCAATTGATCTATTTATACACCACTCTAGATATATAAGGTTAAAAAAAAACACAATGAGAAGGAACTTTTTAAAGGGAGGAATCTCATACCCTCTATTGCAGCCATATCAGGAAGCTATTTGTATAGCACATGCTTTGAAATGGCTAGAAACAGATTATAAATTACCATCGATAGAAATAGAAAAAGCTTTAAACCCAAATTATCATTTATCAGCTATGGTGTTTGGGGAAAAACCTTCTTATAAGGATCTAGCTGTAGGATCATCTGTAATGAAAGAAATCTTAAAAAACTGGAGACAGATTAATAGGAAATACAAACTAATTCCTAGGGGTAGTCTTATTACCCCGGTGAAATCGCTTGTAGATTTAAATATGATTAGTACTATGAAAGACTGGAAGAGTAAAGGATTATTTTCCTTAGGGGATACTGTGATCAATGGGCATATTGCCCCTTTTGATCAAATTAAGAAAAAGTTTAAAATCACAGGAGAAGGATGGCTAGCATATGAAGCTTATAGAGCCACCTGCGGTACAACTAATGTGCACATACAAAGTAGTAAAGATTTAAATCCCATGGAAAAAATTCTCCTTAAATCGGAGAAAAAACATTTGATATCAAAATGTTTTAATATTATAAGATCTATTGGAGAACATTCTAAAACCAAGGGTATGAAACAGTGGGAATTGACCTTAAACTTAGAAATAAAGGAAACAGACTGGGACACAGCGTTAAAATTGACAGATTTATTAAACAAACAGCATATAGAGAAACATTCTTTAAAGTAATTAATAATTGGTACATTACTCCGATGAAAACTGCACAAATCTCTCACTCTCTGACAGATAAAATGTGCTGGAGAGAATGTGGTAGCTCTGCCCATCTATTACATATTTTATGGGATTGTCCCAAACTAAAACCCTTTTGGGAAAGTTGTTATGATCTTTTGGGCAAGATGGTTGGGACCCAACTCCCTTTTAGGGGAGAATGCAGTGTGTTACATATTATTCCAGAGGAAGTAAACATGGAGGGAAAAGCAGTGGCCATCATGATTTTTTCAATAGCAAAGAATTTAATAATTAGGAACTGGAAGGATAAATCTCCTCCACTCTTTGCTGACCTCATCTGGAAAATAAAGTATATCCGAGAATTAGAGGCAAACTATGCACAAAGAGGTATAATTAAGGTAGATCCATTAAAATGTAAAGTGTGGGATTCAAAACAAGGAACAACTAAGTAAAAGACCAAATCTTCCAGGGTTGAATGAGTTGCGAAAGAGGATGAATGATTTCTTTTGTTATTTTTATTAATAATGTTTTGATGATGTAATAGATTTGACAAGAATGTACTAATATACATTTTGGTTTTTGTATTGACTTTTTCTGCAAAATAAAAAAAATAAAAAAAATAAAAACATATTTCAAATGGTTAATGATTAATACCGTGCTAAAATACAGATATTGCAAAATGCAGTAATGTTTTTGTTTTTTTTGCTTTTTTTTTTTTTATATACTTTACTAATAAATTAATTAATATACTTTTTCTATCAATAAGAAATATCCAGCAATCAATATCCTGAAGAGCTAACAATCTCCTTGGATTTTCCGGCAGCCGAAATGTCCAGTCAGACTGTCATCACCTGAGGAGAAAGTGTGAGCTCTGTGGCAATTGTGCCCTATATATAGGCTTTGTGTGCGAGGCAAAACCGTTTTTTTAGGCGGGAAATCCGCCATTTCAGATACGTTAATGTGTAGATTGTCTTAAAATGGCGGCTATATTGTATGTGTGTTACGCGTATCGGAATGATTTTGCAATCGGGGGTAAGTCCTATGTGTTGGGCTCTGTTTTGCGAGTTAAGGGTCCTGTAGCCTCGTTTTCGTTTTTTTCGGTGGCCATTTTTTCTCTCGCTTAGCTAATTTTCGTTTGTTTAAACTCGTGAATTTGGACTTAAATGGAGTTGTAACTTCACTTGCACAGGTCCTGGAGGCCCCTCCTTGCTGTGGGTATGTTTTTTATGTGTTTTTTGTGTCTATTTATTGTTTTTTGACTGTTTTCCATTGCGCCCAGTTTGGCCGTTAAGGTTGTATTTTTACTTACTCGTAATGTTTTTTTTTCTAAGTGGTGCTTGCGAGAGTTTATGACGTTAAGGTCGGTTCCGAGGTGCGTGTGGGTGTTGGTAATTGCGTGTGAGGTGTAATGGTGTTGGTAATGGCGTGTGAGGCGTAATGTTTTTTTTTTAAAGTAAGTCGTGCGTGTGGGTGTTTGTAACTGCGTGTAAGGCGCCTTTGAGCCTGCACCTCCGCAAATGCAGACCCTCACTTCGCGAGGGTCCGCATTTGCGGCCAAACACATACGACATGGGAGACTTCACTTTCCGCAAATGCGGACCCTCGCTTCGCGAGGGACCGCATTTGCGGATAAACACATACGACATGGGAGACTTCACCTTCCGCAAATGCGGCCACTCGCTATGCGAGGGTCCGCATTTGCGGACAGAACTGCATCCCTCGCTTTGCGAGGGATGCAGTTCTTGCGAGCTCGCTTTGCGAGCTCGCAAAGTGTGACGACGTCTCGTAGTTTGACAACTATTATATGTGATACCTTTCCTCAGTATAGATGTATACTTTTGGTGGTGGGAGTGTCATGATCTGGGCCTGCATGAGTGCTGCTGGGACATCGGAGCTACATTTTATTGATGGAATCATGAATGCCAACATGTACTGTGACATGATGAAGCAGACCATGATCCCCTCCCTGGGGACTGGGCCGCAGGGCAGTATTTCAACATGATAACGACCCCAAACACACCTCCAAGAAGACCACTGCCTTGCTAAAGAAGTGGAAGGTAAATGTGATGGACTGGCCGAGCATGTCTCCAGACTTAAACCATATTGAGCATGTGTGGGGCATCCTCATATGGAAGATGGGAGAGTGCAAGGACTCTAACATCCACCAGCTCCATGATGTCATCATGGAGGAGTGGAAGAGGACTCCAGTGGCAACCTGTGAAGCTCTGGTGAACTCCATGCCCATGAGGGTTAAGGCAGTGCTGGAAAATAATGGTGGCCACAATTTGGACATTTCCACTTAGGGGTGTACTCACTTTTGTTGCCAACGGTTTAGACATTAATGGCTGTGTGTTGATTTATTTTGAGGGGACAACAAATGTAGACTGTTATACAGGCTGTACACTTACTACTTTACATTGTAGCAGAGTGTCATTTCTTCAGTGTTACATGAAAAGATATAATAAAATATTTACAAAAATGTGAGTGGTGTACTCACTTTTGTGAGATTCTGTATATGGTATGTGTCAAGTACACTCACAGACAGAAATATAACTGCATATAGATATCTCTGTGCATATACAGACTGATTTCAAAGTACTGCACTGGCATCTTCAGGCAGCCTGCTGCCATCTGAAAACGTGCTGCCCTAGGCCTAAACCTTGAGATCCTAGGCAGAAACATACCCCTGCACCGATACACCTCCATTATATACATCTTTTCTGATGACAGATGTGGGAAGAGGATGTGGCTCATGATAGCGTTGCAAACAAGGAAGGATTGCACCTCCACACTCCTTCGACAAACATGTTAGGCCAGCATCTTCATACTCAATGCAGAGATAATGGTATGAAAGTGATATATGGAGTTAAATATTCTATTGAAGATTTAAGAAAGTGGATGCAATATACTATTCTAAGTATCATTGCACTAAGCTATTTCTCAGGTTGAGAACCACTCATTAAGTGCAGCTTTTATATTATGACTATATACTGTGGAACAGTTAAGTGAATGTTCAACTTTCCCTGTCCACCCACAGCCTGCTCCCTATCCTGCAATATGGTTTTGGCTGTATGTCAGCCGGGCTATTGTAACTCTGTGCAGTCTGTCAATCATCATGTAGGAGTCAAGTAATTCCAATACACCCACATGAATCGCTCCCAAGCAGCCACAAATCCCCAAAACTGCTCAATAGAAGCCAACGTAGAACACATCATACTGTGTAGTCAGCCAGAAAAGAGAGCTTGGAGCTTAAAGTTTGTGTTGCAAATCATAAATACGGAATCAAAGCTAGCATTTAGAATAAACTAGGTTACATCTGGATATTAAGTTTTTAATTGTAGCTTTGTTAGTAAGAATATTATTAACCCTAAGTATATACTTTTGATCAGTGTGCACAATGTAATACCAATACACCAGAGGGCCATTGATTTTCAGGGTCATTATATTGTACTGTTAATTACTGAATTACTTAATGGATCAGCTTTCATAACTAAGTAGTAAATATCCATGTAAACAACTTTTCAATTTATTGTACATGAAAAGAAGTTGATCTTTTGTGAGACAAATGTCCACTTGAAGGTTGTTATAACTTTCAAGTAGTAAAGAACAGAATAACCAACCAATTTATTGAAAAATAAAAAGAGCTGATCTTTTGTAAGAAAACTTATACTGAAAATAACTGCTTTTCCCCTAATCTTTAGGTTGGAGCTCCACCCATCTTTTGCATGCTAAAGGTCATTAACAGCATTTTTTTTGTTTGTGACATCTGAAAAGGCCTTTGATAGTGTAGAACAGTGTGTTTATTTTTGAAAATGAAGCTCCTGGAGCAGAATATACTGCTTTGATTGCATAACTTTCTTTGGGAGGTTAGTTTCCAATACGTTTAAACAAGTTTTACTAAACATTTTTGTTCATGCAAAAAGACACTTTTATAATGTTTAAAACATGCCATTTTAAATATACAATAGAAACATTTGCCTTCCCCGTGCCTTCAATTTTGGTGGCAGAATGTACTACCACTTCCCTGATTGTGTTGACTTATGGCGCAACACAGTCAAAGTAAATAACAGCGTTCCAGCAGTTTGTAAATGATGAGCGGTTTCAACATAAATATAAGGGGAAAACCACTATTTTCAGTGTAAGTATTCTCACAAAAAATCTCAATAAAATAAAAATGTACTTACACTACAGTTGCCTTTTACTGTGGCTTTATCTACCTTTTAGGAGCCCCTAGGCAGTGAAGTGGAGGAGCCCATGCAGTTGAGTACGTATGGTATATACAGACCCATTTTTGCAAAGTTCCCTTTCCTGTTGTAACTGTCTTGTTCTAGGTGGTTACCCATAAGAAGCCAGTCTATGAACTGCAACATCTATTTTTTTTAAAGCCAGGAACCATTTTTTTAAAGAAGTGGCGCCCCTCACAGGGAATCTCCCCTGGGCGGCTGCCTAGTTGGCCTAAAGGGTAATCCGGCCATGTCAACAAGCAGATAACCATTACTACAGCCTCTTATACAATTATGAGTCAGAGACACTGGTGACATCATTTTCTTTTTTGTAAAACATCATTATAGCATGTGTATTTGTCTGCACATGTGATGTAATCTCGTCCATACTGACACCGCCATGAGTCAGCTCACCATGTGCTTAACACCCTCTATCAAACTTTGCCATTTTCTGATCTGTTAATTGGTTCAGGCTGAACTGTTAAATATGCAGACACATCAGCAGTGTGATGGACAAGAAAAGCAAGTATTGTTACATAGGCTGTGTCTCATCATAACAGGCCCATGCTGTTTTAGTTTAATCCCAGTACATTCTAGTTAACCCTTTGACTAGCAGCGGGCCCAGCAACATATTGCTTTGAATAACCGTGTTAGACAGAATAACTCAGAAGGGTCAGTGTTGTCTGATCATTTTTTATCCACTATAATAGTCAGCAGATGTGAGTAACGTTCTGCGCAAGCGTTAGTCACATGCTGATTGCGGGTAAACAAGGCAAAGCCACACCATTGCAAATGCGAAGAACAGCATGAACAGCGGTAATGTGCCTGTGCTGCATGGCGGAAGGGGGGAGAACGAGAGAGGGAGGGGAGAGAGGTAAGGAGAGAGAGAAGGAAGGAGGGGGAGAGAGATGAGACAGAGAGAGGGGGGGAGGCAGAGAGGGAGGGAGACACAGAGAGGGGGTCGGAGGCAGAGAGAGAGAAGGGGAGAGAGAGAAAAAAGAGAGGGGGCAGAGGAAGAGAGGGAGAGAGGGGGGAAGAGAGAGAAGGAGTGAGAGAGAGAAGGAGGGGAAAAAAGAGAGAGGGAGGCAGGCAGAGGGGAGGGAGACAGAGAGAGGAGGGATGGAGGCAGAGAGATAGGGAGAGAGAGAAAAAGAGAGGGAAGGGAAAAGAGAGGGTGAGGAAGCACAAAGACAGATAGCACAGAGAGAGACAGAACAGACAATTGAACATAACATATAATACCATAATTTATGACGGGCAAGTTTCTAGTTGTCATATATTTGCAAACCACTAATATATTCCATAGCACTGATTGCAGTCCCTTGATCCATAAACTTGACCCTGATTGTTCATTTAACCTTCAAACTAACTCTTTAAACATGTCACATTTTATTGTTCTAGGGCTGTGATTCCCTAAAAATGCCATTATCTAGGAGCTTTTATTGCATAAAACTTACAGTAAAGCAGCTGGGGAGGCCTGCAACATAATGTGTATAATGCCATAACTCAGAACATCAAAAGTGGTCAAAGAAGACACACAGGCTTATTTATCAAGTGGAAATAAAAGTGTGGATAAGCAGAGGTAAAACACATTCAATTGAGGCATTTGCGAGATCCGGGCTCGCAAATGGAGCCCGTAACATATTTTGCTATTCAATCTGCTTCCGTTTGCGGGCTCTGATCAAGTTACGGGCTACAAGCTAGCGATTCATTGTGATTCCTAAAATCACAAGTTAATGCCCCTCCAAGCCTTTGATCTTTTTCGTCCACAAGAGTTGTGATCGGTAAAATCGCAAATCTCTATTCAATTGCTCCTATTTCCCCTCGCTAACCACTCCGTCAGTCAAGCCCGCAAATGGCAAAAATCAAACCACAAGTTACTGGTACCAAGGAGGTCTCGCAAAGGGCTTAATGACATGTACGGAGCACTGTAAATGCATATATAAACACTCTACTGTACTTTTATTAAAAGGGAAAGTGATGTTAGGTCTTAGAATTAATAGCACACCATTCTCAAGCTCGCAAATCGTCCCCAAAAAATACTTTATTTTGTGTTTAATTTCCGTGTTATATGGATCTTGGCAATCAATGTGTTAATACATATAATGGAACTCGCATGTAATAGAATATCATATTTACACCTTTATCAATATTGCACTATGTCTGGAATGTCGGTCCGATCGTAACTCGTATTCAAGCCTGTATGACTTTGAAATCCAACCTCCATTTTCCATTGAAGTCCCACGGCCATGAACAAGATCGCTGATGCAAGGCCGTAACTCATGGTCAGAAACAGCCAATGGAATGTGGATCCGATTGTGACTCGTGGTTCAAACCCGTGGGACTTCAATGAATAATAGAGGTTGGATTTCAAAGTCATACGCACTTGAACCACGAGTCACGATTGGACCCACATTACGTTGGCTGTTTCTAACCGCAAGTTACGGCCTTGCGTCAGCGATCATGTTCAAGCCTGCAAATGCTACTATTGAGTGCATGGTTTGCAATGTGCGATATCGGGCCGGGACCTGCAAGCCAGGCCAATTGAATAGGACCATAAGTTGCGGCGTATGTAGGCTCGCAGCAGGCACACAGACATACGCTCTACTCTGATAGAGTTGCAAGCATGGAATTGAATGAGGCTCAAAATACCTCCACTTCCTATGGAGCTATTTATAAATAGTTCCTATGGAAAACACTTATAATCCACCAATAATCCAATTGTTTCATCTCCACCTTTATCCCAGCTTGATAAATATACCCAAAAGAAGCTGTGATTGCTCCACCTTATGGCTACTTGTCTCGAGTAAGTTTCTTTAATTAACTGACCATGTGAAGCAGCTCAATAGCTGTGTGTCAAAACCTTCACCTTCATTATCTTTGCAACTTCTTGTAGGAGAAATGGAAAGCCTGTAATAGCAATAACTAAAACTGTCTATATCTAAATCAATTCTTGATAAGTATTAAACTGCTTTACCGAAGGATATTCAAGCTCCAATCTAATGGTGCACAGGTGTTTTGGTGTGTTCCATGTTAATGTAAAGCTATGTAGTTACATAGTAATTAAGGTTGAAAAAAGACTTTCAGTCCATCAAGTTCAACCTTTTAAGATCTCCTTTGATCTGCAATATGCGGATTAAATATTAATTCATTTGTTGTTAATTAATTATTAATCAATTATTTAATTATTTATTTTTTATTTAATTTTTAATTATTAATTAATCCAGAGGAAGGCAAACAGAAAAAAAAAACAAGTGAGACCCAGCCAATCGCCTCAAAGGGGGGGGAAAAATTAATTCCTTCCTGACCCCAGACACTGGTGACCGGATCTCTCCCTGGATCAATACTGTCTCTCTAATTATCCATGATAAAGCTGAATTCCCTTTTTAATTAGAAATAAATCAAGTCCCATTTTAAAGTTATCTATCGAATCCGTTGTCACCACCTCCTCTGGTAGAGAATTCCACAGATTAACCACCGTTACTGTGAAGAACACTTTTCTTTCTTTAAGGTGGAATCTTTTTACTTCTAACCTCAAGGGATGTCCTCTTGTCAGTTGAAAACCTCTTGGCACAAAAAGCTCCCTTGACAAATCTTTATACTGACTGATGAGTGCATGTATTTATATAAGGTAATCATATGTCCTCTTAGATGCCTTTTTTCTAGAGAAAAGATG
The DNA here is from genome assembly GCA_027410445.1 of Discoglossus pictus. Classification (NCBI taxonomy): domain Eukaryota; kingdom Metazoa; phylum Chordata; class Amphibia; order Anura; family Alytidae; genus Discoglossus; species Discoglossus pictus. Next base: position 447,809,999 of record CM050163.1, read on the forward strand.
TTTAATTTGGTTAGTCTTTCTTCATAACTTAGCCCCTCCATTCCCCTTATTAGTTTTGTTGCACTCCTCTGTACCTTTTCCAGCTCTAAAATTTCTTTTTTATGAAGTGGTGCCCAAAATTGTACTCCATATTCCAAATGAGGACGTACTAGAGATTTGTATAGTGGCAGAATGATATTTGCTTCCCTTGCTTCTATACCCTTCTTAATACATGCTAATATTTTATTTGCCTTTGCAGCTGCTGCTTGGCTTTGAGCACTGTTACCTAGGAGGTTGTCCACAAGCACTCCCAAATCCCTTTCAATATCTGATACACCTAGATTAGCTGCATTAAGATTATAAATTGCATGGCTATTTTTCCTTCCCAGATGCATAACTTTACATTTATTCGTATTAAATCTCATCTAACATTTAGATGGCCATTCCTCAATTTTATGTAAATCCCTTTGGAGGGAGGGCACATCATTATCTGATTAAATTACCTTGCATAACTTTGTGTCATCAGCGAAAATGGAGACACCACACTCCAATCCCACCTCTAAGTCATTAATAAATATGTTAAAAAGGAGAGGACCTGGAGGCGGAGCTAGCGTCCTTACCAGCAGGACGTGTGAGGGGAGAGCTCCGTCAGAGTTGCCTGACATTTGGGCAATATTGCCCTGTAAACCCCCTGTGACACCCCCAATAACATCAGGGGGCACCAGGGGAAGCCGTCGGGCCCCCAGATAGTCGCCCCGACTACCGGAACGAGGCTCCAGGAGAGTACAGGAGCACTCTGAACTCGGCAGCTGCTGCATAGCAGGGGAGCGTCCTGCGTGCCTGCTCTGCCTGCTCCCCCAGCACAACACAGCAAGAGGAGACTCAGGCCGGCCAGGGGCAGCACGGAGGCACAACAAGAAGTCAAGGTAGGCTGGATCTGCCAGGGGCTGCGGGGAGAGACCAGGAAGCACTGGGCCGCCATCTTGACAGGCCAAAGCAGGCCTAGCCAGAGGGAGAACTCCCTCTACAGATACCGGGGGCCCATAACGTCTACCCAGACAACCGAGGGGCAGCAGGGGGATCCCACACACCCTAAAACCCCCCTGAGAGAGAGAAGGCTGGGCTGCATAGCAGCCACCAATACAAAGAAGAAGGGGGAGAGGTAAAGCCCGCGAATCCACGGCCGCCATTTTGTGGCACCTCATGGTGGAAGGGGAACAGACACAGACAGATCCCAGCTGACCTACACCCAAGACTTCAACCCCCAGGAAGAGCTAACCCCTCTGGACACCCCATACTGGGTCTTGCCTCTCACACTGTGAAAGTTCATTGCACTAAAGGAAAGCAGCATTTAATATCTAGTCTGAAACTTTAACCCTGACAACACCAGTCCCTGCACTGAGCTCTACCGGGCAAGAAGTCACTGCAACTTTACTAAGGAAGAGGATCCTGCCACCCCCTGGGTTCCACACAGTGACATTTCTACACCCTGACTTAACAACCTCAGACAACCCTGCAGTTAATTTTTTGTGAAATCCTGTGAAGATCTGCATGAACATTGCTGCAGAAAGCCTTTGCTGCCACCCTGTGGCCACTCAGTAAATCTGATGTTGATGTGGGCCAAGGCAACCAGCCTGAAAGCCCCCTTCCAGTTGCTCCTGGCGGAGCCTGCAAAGACCGATATGAAGCACTGAGCCAAGAGATGTGATTGAAGCCTGACAGGAGGCCTTGACTAACAAGCTACAACGACCGATCTTACACGAGAACACAGCTTCTGGCCGCACCAACCAAACAAACTCTACAGCTACGCACTCCTGAGGGAACTGATAGCAGAGAAAGCAAGGGGAAAAATACTACAGCTCCTGTAACACGCACATCTCCATCTTCAGAAATGAAGAAAAGTAGAAAGAACTCCTCCGCAAAGGGCATCCGAGAGCACTTCACACCCAAAACAACAAAGCCGCCATCTCCACTGGATTCAGCTTCAGACCACTCTGAATCATCTGATCAGGAGGAGATACCCAAGAGGTCAAAACAACATATAGACCTATCGCCTAGGGCCATTGCAACGATAGAACAGCTTCTAACCAAGGCACTAGAACCCTTAAGAAATGACCTGAAAGAACTGGGGCAGAGGACCCAACTTCTGGAGGAGATGGTGGATCAGATGGGAGAAGCGCAGCAACATGACAGGTCTGCCATAGACCAGAACTCGTATAACATCATGGAGCTGAATGATAAGATTGAAGATCTAGAGAATCGATCCCGCCGCCATAACGTCAGAGTACGGGGGATCCCAAGGACTACACAAGACCTGACAGGGTACTTAAAAGACACCTTCACTTCAATACTACCCGATCACCCAGAGGGCGTCCTCGAAATTGAATGAGCCCACAGAGCGCTAGGAGGGGCGAGAAACCCAGAGACCCCTAAGGATGTTGTGGTGAGATTCGTGAGACAACAAGCCAGAGACCTACTCTTAGCAGAAACAAGGAAGAAGCAGGCAGTCAAAGGACCAGATAACTCCAACCTGCAAGTGTATGCAGACCTGTCCCCCAACACACTAGACAGAAGGAGACAGATGAAGCCTGCACTGGCGATTCTGCAACAGAACAAGCTCCAATACCGGTGGAACTTCCCCTTTGCCCTCACCTTCAGCTACCAAGGTACATCACACACCACCCGCAACTTGGAAGACTGCCTCGCAGTACTGCGCCACATTCGTCTCTGCCCAGCGGACCTTCCAGCAGAGGAACACAACTTCCCCCCTCCTCCTCCCATCCCGAAAAAACAGTGGACTGTGGTAGGGTCACAGCGACCGAAGGAAGACCCGCCTCCCCCCAGGAGTCCCAGAGACAAAAACTTGCCCCGCAGGAGCCAAGGCGGGCTGAGTACTCAGCACAGAGGAGGCCCGGGCCCGACTTCAGAAGGCCTGATACCATCGCGATCGGAGTGAAGGCAACCCACCAGCAGGAAGTTGTTTTGAGTCTTTGTTTTCTCATTCATTTATGGGACTTCTCTGACCTGCTTTAGTGAGGGTAGAATAGGCACTGATGACTTTAGTTAGGTCAGATGTTAGTCGAGGCCTCTAATGAAGGGCCTGTTAAAGCCAGATGCCCGAAATAGACGGAAGGCATCCTAGTTTACTTCATATAGTTAAAATGTTGTTGAGGTTAATAGTTATTATTTTTGAAGAGAGGATACCACTAGACTTGATAGAGAAGCGAGTAAGCTCCCAGGGAGCAATTAGCAAATTATCTCTAAGTCCAGAAAGATCACCACTGATAAAAATGTATGCGGAAAACTACAAATTCCCAGCTGACAGTAGTCGAGGTTTATGCAGTCAACAAAGCCTAACTCAGGGGACTAGCTTTCAGGAGATTAGAGGAGCCTGTGGGACTGAAGGAACTTGGTCAATTGTAAATCTAATGTTGTGTCTTTCTGCTTCCCTCTGGCCTAACAGCGGACGGAGTCTCCAGCACCAGAATCCCCCCTCCAAGCCTCCACCCGCCCCCGGCCACCAAGGAATGGACGTCGGACAAGGAATAAAAGGTAGCCAGGCAGACCATGCACTCCTATCCACCAAAACACAATGAGTAGCTCACAGTACACATTCATAACTCACAATGTTAAGGGTTTTAACTCCCCCTTTAAGAGGAGGAAAGCCTTTAGGCAATACAAAAGATTGAGGCCCTCGGTTATCTTCATGCAGGAGACTCATTTCACACACGAGAGTAAACCAAAATATCTGCATGGGGAATACCCGACAGTGTACATGGCCACTCAGTCAACGAAGAGGGCAGGGGCAGCTATCCTGATACATAAGCACTTCCCATTCACCCCGGAACATACTAGAATAGACAAAGAGAGGAATTATGTTTTGGTCACCGGTTTAGTCTCAGGCCAAAGAATCTCCCTACTTTCCCTATACTCCCCCACAAACTCACCACACCAAACCTTGATTAACACGCTAAGAGAGTTAGACACACTAGACCTAGGCAAACTGGTGATTGGGGGGGATTTCAATCTGACCCTAGATCCAGCATTAGACAGATCAGGACACGCCCAGGACTCTAGCTTCTCAAAAAAACGGAGCCAAATTAAGCAGCTAATGGCCAAAATGGGCTTAGTGGATGCCTGGAGAGGCTTACACCCGGATAATAAGGAATACACATACTACTCGCCCACGCACGGCACTTACTCGAGGATTGACACATTCCTAACAAACTCACTACTTTTTGATAATATCCAAGAATCTGACATTGTCCCCTGCCCCTGGTCTGACCACGCAATAGTAGCTATTAAATTAACGTTAGGCCCTAACCTATCCCCATTTAGGAGCTGGAGGATCGACGAACACCTTCTGTCAGACCCCAGCAGCTTAGCATCCCTAGCGGGAGACATTAGGCAGTACTTCGAGCTGAATGATTCTCCTGATACAGGAGTAGGCTGGATTTGGGTAGCCCATAAGGCTTATATAAGGGGCTGCTGCATCAAACTATCAGCACAGCACCGTAAGGCACTCAGACGGAAAGAGGAGGATTTAACATCCACCCTCAACAATCTAGAAAAACTCAATCAAAACTGTCCCTCCACAAAGATCCGTGACCAAATCAACAAAGTTAGGATAGAACTAGATGGAGTACTCTCTGCCCATACAGAGAAGGCTATGAGGAGGACTAGGCACTTATATTATTGGAAAGCTAACAAACCAGACAGAATGCTGGCTAGGAGGCTGAAAGCTAAAGAGATCCAGTCTAGAGTGACCCAAATCAGGAAGCCAGATGGCTTAATCTCCTGCAGCCCTAGGGATATACAGAAGCAGTTCCAAACCTTTTACCAGCAGATCTACTCGTCTGGGAAACTGGCAGAGGGGTTGGACCTTGACTCCTTTCTAAGTACCATAGATCTCCCCTCATTAAGTGAACAACAAGTAAATAGTCTTAACCTAGATATCTCACAAGAGGAGGTGAGAACAGCAATTCATAGCCTTAAGATAGGTAAATCCCCAGGGCCAGACGGCTATTCCAACCAATACTATAAAAAATTTGAAATCCTATTAAACCCCTACCTGACATCCCTATTTAATGCTATCATGAGAGGGGAAAAAATGCCCCCGGAGCTAAATCAAGCGGAACTGGTAGTCATACCAAAAGAAGGTAGGGATAGCTTGGAGGTGAAGAACTACCGTCCCATATCCTTACTGAATGGGGATGTCAAACTAATGGCCAAAATAATGGCAACTCGAATCTCCAAGTTCCTGCCAGAAATTATCCACAAAGATCAGGCGGGGTTTATACCCCATAGACAGGCAGGGGACAATGTCAGACGTATACTTAACATCCAATACCTAGCGCGGAAAAACAACTCTCCAATGTGCCTGCTAGCTCTAGATATAGAGAAAGCCTTCGACACAGTTGAATGGCCGTTTCTGTTTAAAACCCTGGACAAATTTGGTTTTAGGGGCCGGTTTATCACCTTACTCCGCACATATTACGAAGCACCAACAGCCTTCTTGAGGTTGCCAGGCGATCACAGAGCCCAAATTAGCATACAGAGAGGAACGAGACAGGGATGCCCACTCTCACCCCTACTGTTCGCCATAGTCATGGAACCCCTAGCGCAACTCATTAGAGCGGATAGGGAAGTCCAAGGGCTTCAGGTGGGGCTGCAGCACTACAAATGCTCATTCTTTGCAGACGATATCCTATGCACCCTAACAAATCCCGGGGCCTCCATTCCGGCACTGATGTCAACTCTTGACAAGTTCGGTAGGGTGTCAGGGCTTAGGCTGAACTTAGGGAAATCGGAAGCTCTGAGTGTAGACATGGCACAGGGCGACATAGATCATTTGAAATCCCTATTTTCCTTTGCGTGGCCCACCAAGCACATAAAATACTTGGGGGTCAACATCACACCTAAAATTTCCGAGTTATATAAGGCCAATTACCCCCCCATGTACAAAAAACTAAACGAAGATTTGTTTAGATGGAGGACTTGCCCTCTCTCCTGGACCGGCCGAATAGCGGCAGTTAAAATGAACATCCTTCCAAGGATTCTATATCTCTTCCGTACGCTCCCTATACCAATCTCCTTACAGGACTTAGACCGGTTCCAGTCCAACATCTTTAGATACATATGGAACAACAGAAAATCCCGCATCCCCAAGAAAGTAATGTTTAGACATAGCAAAGATGGGGGACTATCTTGCCCAAACCTGCGAAACTATTTTAAAGCGGCCAGGCTATCCCAACTTCCACTAATACATTCAGTCAGACATCAGCCGAGTTGGGCCTTCTTGGAACAACAGCAAATGCAACAACAAAGCTGGGACACACTAATTTGGGTTCCTGAAGAAATGGCCCCGATAAGAACTCACCCAAACCCCATAATAAACCTAAATTTAACAACTTGGAAATGGGCCAGATCTAAGAACAAACTGGGCATAGGTACATCTCCCCTTTGGTCGGTCCTTTCTTCACAAGATATCTGGGCTTCCATGAGTATTATGTCAAAACATTGGTGGGCTTCCAGAGAACTAGATAAGTTGGGCTCCTGGTTTAACGGGAATCATTTGATGACCCTGAGACAGTTCGAAGAAAGACATACCCTCCCCCCAGGGGAACACTATAACTATCTAAAAATAAGAAGCTGGGCCTGTGAAGCATTTAAAAAATTTGGACCCCCGAAATCCTCCTGGTTCTCGGTAATCTGCAAAACTCTGCCTTTAACGAAAGGAATACTAGGCACTTTATATGACACATTCACTAAATCAAATACTACAGACAAACCATCATATATCTGTAAGTGGGAAAGGGAGCTAGGAGGTGAATGGGATTGGGAAAAATGGCAGAAATCATTCTCCAACCTACGCAGGGCAACAAGTAACTGCTCGCACATAGAGACATCTATAAAAGTTCTCCAGAGAATATATTGCACCCCAGACAAACTCAACAAATATGATCCCAGAGTGAGTAGTAACTGCTTTAGGGGCTGTTCACAGATAGGAGACCACGCCCATACCTGGTGGCTATGTCAGAAAGTCCATGACTTATGGGAAAGGATAGCATTAATGGCAACAAAGTTATTTGGTATAAGAGTCACAGCCACTATGGAATCCTGCCTACTAGGGGTTAAACTCTCTAGTTTATCAAAAACACAGAATAGGCTATTCCAGATTATGGCCGCCGCTACCAAAGTACACATAGCCAGCCAATGGAAGTCAGAAAAGCTAAGCGTGCAAGAGGTTATTAAAAAAATAAATTACATAGCAATAAATGAAAAGTTAACATCTGCTAATCTAGATACTTTGGCTCAGTTCCAAGAAACCTGGAGGCCTTGGCTAGAGTCTTCGTTAGGTTTCCCTTTGCCCTGATGGGCTCACTGATAGCACTATAACAAAAGCAAAACAGAACTAGGCCAAAAAAAGGCTTGGAGTGGAGGAGACTCGAAGTCTGGTCCTGGAGGCTCTGATTTGACTGGTTCGTCTGGAACGCAACACAGGAGGTGAATGTATGCATCATAACTGTATAAACTAAACCTGAGCTAGGGATTCCTCCCTTATCTCCATAGTTATTTACATGTTTGTTTATCTAAAGTTTCAGTTTCTATGTAAATAAGTTATGTTTGTTCATGCTTCCCTTGCTTAAATTATAGGACCTAAATAACTATTTAATAATGGGAAAAGTTAAAAATAAAAACTTGGAAGGAGATGCTAGTAATTTGACCACGAGGTATATATGTTTATAGAAAATCTTATGTGTTAATGTACCTAATGCCTGTCCTTACTTTGTATCCCTTTCAATAAAAAATTTTATTTAAAAAAAAAAAAAAAGGAGAGGACCTAATACTGATCCCTGAGGAACCCCACTTACCACATTAGTCCAATCGGAGTATGTTCCATTTACAATAATCCTTTGCTTCCTGTCTTTTAGCCAGCTCTCAATCCATGAGCAAATATTTACTGCAATTCCTGTATCTCTTAGTTTCCACAATAGTCTCCCATGTGGCACTGTATCAAAAGCCTTTGCAAAATCCACAAAGACTACATCCACTGAGTTGCCTTAATCCAGGTTCCTACTAACCTCCTTATAGAAACTAATTAGATTTTTTTGACATGACCTATCCCTCATAAATCTATGTTGACTCCTACTTATAATCCTGTTCAAATAGACATATTCTTGTATATTATCCCTTATTAACCCTTCTAAAGGTTTCCCCACTACAGAAGTGAGGCTTACTGGTCTATAATTCTCCAGATTTGCTCTTGCTCCATTTTTAAATATAGGTATCACATCTGCTTTTCTACAGTCATCTGGTAGAGACCCTGTGTTGAGTGAATCTTGAAAAATTAAATATAATGGTTTTGGCTATTACAGAACCCAGTTCCCTCAATACCCATGGATGTATTCCATCAGGACCCAGGGCTTTATTAACATTTATTTTTTCCAACCTCTTTTGGATTACTTCCTGTGTTAACCAATTATTTGGCAAAGGTAGTGGAGCCCCATCATGTTGCAGTGTCCCAACCATTGGTACCTCCCTTGTGTATACCGAAGAATAGAACCTATTTAGCTCATCTGCCTTTTCCACTAATTTTCAGATGGCTTGTGTCCCACTGTAATGTTCCTATAGCTTCCTTCCTCACCTTCTTCCCATTAATATACTTAAAAAATATTTTAGGGTTAGTCTTACTCTTTTTTGCAATACATTTTTCATTTTCTATTTTAGCCAGTCTAGTAGCGCTTTTGCAAGCCTTGTTGATTTCCTTGTACTCCCGTAAAGCAGTCTCTGTCTCCTCTTGTTTGTATAATTTAAATGCCTGTTTTTTTACTCTGTATCTTGATCTTTAAATCATTGTTAAGCCACATTGGATGGGATTTACTCCTTTTACTTTTATTCCTACATGGTATATGCCGATGTGTATGTATATTTAGTAAGGATTTAAATGTTGTCCATTTATGTTCAGTGTTTTTACCTATCAGTTCTCTGTCCCACTCTATACTTTGTATTGCTGCACTTAGACCGTTAAAATCTGCCCTTTTAAAATTAAGTGTTTTTGTTGGCCCCTTAAAAAAAAAATTTTTTTTATTTAATCTCAAATGATCACTGTTTCCCAAGGGTTCCCCTATTCCAACATTTGATACTATATCGATATTATTTGTGATGACTAAATCTAAGATAGCTTCATTTCTAGTAGGCTCTTGTATAACCTGGGCCAGACAATGATCCCTGAGTGTACTCAAGATCCTGCTCCCCTTAGCTGAACTGCTGGTCTCATTTATCCAGTATATTTCAGGGTAATTAAAATCTCCCATTATTAGACTTGCCCATGCTTAGCTGCATTTCCAATCTGTAACAATAATTGTCCTCACTTTCAGCTATATTTGGGGGTTTATAGCATACTCCTACTAATATTCTTTTGGAATTTGCTGCTCCGCTATTTAACTCTACCCACAAACATTTGACTTTACCGCTAGGTCCACCATAAATATCTTCTCTGACTATAGGCTTAAATTCAAGCTTAACTTCGCCTCTATCTTTCCTAAATAGGTTATAACCATCCAGATTAACAGTCCAGTCATAAGATTCATCCCACCACGTTTCGGTAATGCCTATTAAATCCCATTTCTCATTAATTGATAATAATTATAACTCTCCCATTTTTCCTGGCAAGCTTCTGGCATTAGCAAGCATACACCTTATGTTATGAGTCTGTAGTTCTGAAGTGCCTGCCACCGTACTTGAGTTACTTAGTACTAGCTCCCTATTAACTATACTACCCCTCCCCCATCTCCTCCCCTATGAGTTGTTAATTCATCCCTTATACCCTCACACTTTTTACCCCATTAGTTATTTCTAGTCCCCCCCCCCACCTACTAGTTTAAAAACTCCTCCAGCCTTTCTACCATCCTATCCCCTAGAACAAAAGCTCCCTCATCATTAAGGTGCAATCCATCCCTGCTGTAGAGATTGTACCGAAGTGAGAAGTCAGCCCAGTGCTCTAAAAACCTAAACCCCTCCTTAGTGCACCACAACTTTAGCCACGCATTAACCTCCCTAAGCTCCTTCTGCCTCCCTGGGCTAGCACGTGGCACTGGTAGTATCTCAGAAAATACTACCTTGGAGGTCCTTGCCTTCAGCTTATTACCTAGTTCTCTAAAATCATTCTTTAGGACACTCCATCTTCCACTAACTTTGTAATTGGTACCAATATGTACCAAGACCACCGGTTCATTTTCAGCCCCTCCCAATAGTTTGTCTACCCAATCTACAACATGATGAACCTGATCACCCGGGAGACAGCAAACTGTTCAATTGCTGCGATCTGGGTGACAAATCACCCTGTCTACCTTCCTAATAACAGAGTCCCCTACCACCAAAACCTGTCTGTTGCTCTGCCTATTCTCATTTCCCACTCCTCCGGTAGAACTGTTCTCCTGGCTGTTAGAGGGAACAGCTCTATCTGTCATTGCCATTCCTGAATGGACATCCCCAACAGTTTCACTCAATCTGGCAAATCTGTTGATGTTTGCCAACTCAGAACTGGCCTGACTCCTCCTGTTCCCCCTGCTTCCCCTTGTAACTGTAACCCAGCTACCTCCCTTGTCATCCTCACTAGCCCCAGCTCCATCCTCCATGCTAGGCCCAGCTAAACTGAGCTCTGAGAGCACCAACCCCCTTTCCAGGGGAGCAATATCACTAAGTGCTGCAATTCTCCTCTCCAGATCTCCAATCTGAGCTTCCAAAGAGGCAACATGCTCACACCTCTCGCAGAGGTATGGACCGTGGATCAGCTGTTCCAGTATTGCATACATATGACAGGATGTACACTGAGTGAGGTTGCCACTGGACTGACTCATAATTATTATTATTGTCTACAAAATTTCAGTGGGGAAAAATAAAGAATATAAAATAATATATTTGTATAAAGTGTTCCTCCTTTGCACTATAAATCTGCCCTCCCTTTTCTTTGAAGTCACTCCTTTTATTTAAACTCCTACGCTTTTACTAGAATTGCACTTGATACTAAAAATGTTCGCAAGCTCACAAGTTCGCCCCTTCTCCTGTTTATATTAACTTCTGCCTTCTCATCTGGACACAATTAGTACACTCTGCAATTTATCAGCCTTTACTTGCAAGGAAAATCCACTTCCAAACAGATCCAAAACAGCTCACAAACCTTTTATACTAGTTTAGCAGTCAAGCGACACCTCTCTCACCTGGACACTATTAGTGCACTCTGCAATTTATCAGCCTTTACTTGTAAGGTAAATCCACTTGCAAACAACCTCAAAACAGCTCACTAAACTTGTATACTAGTTTTACAGTCAAGCCACACCCCTCTCACCTGGGCACAATTAGTGCACTCTGCAATTTATCAGCCTTTACTTGTAAAGGAAAATCCACTTGCAAACAACCTCAAAACAGCTCACTAAACTTTTATACTAGTTTAACAGTCAAGCCACACCCCTCTCACCTGGGCACAATTAGTCTACTTGCAAAAAAAGTCTAAGTTTCCCTGTTTTTCCCTTTTTCTAATCTAACACATGCTGCTTATATCAGGAACACACATTACATTGAGTCATTCTATACACCTATAGATTTATTTTATTTAAAAATAATACTTGCTTTCCGCACACCAGATTTACTCATAATTATAAATTCGCAACTACTGAAGCCCTTAATGTAGCCTGCAAAAGTTACTGGTATTAAATTGGCCTCTTTTAGCTACCTGCAATCTATTTGCGAGCTACAGGCTGAAAATTCCTGCAGTTGTCAAAATCGTAACTCTGACCATTCTAAGCCTTTGATCTTTCAAGCCTGCAAATGTTACAATCGCTAAAATCGCAAATTGCTTTTAAATTGCTACAATTCCCCAAGCCCGCAATTGTTTTCACAACTGTAAATGGCAAATGTAGTAGAAAAGCATACGGGTATGAGATAGTACTCACAAGAGGGTTAAACACCTGTTCCTAACACTACAAAAGCAAATAAAAACACACTACTGTACTTAAAAATGCAGGGAAAAGCAATAGCAGGCATTCTAATTAATTGCACAACAGTCTCAAGCTCACAAATCTGCAATATATATATATATATATATATATTTTTTTTTTTATGTGTAATTTCCGTGTTATATCGATATAGTAGATTTATAGATTTTTTTATATTGCAAAATTTTTTGATTGCAAGTCCGATCGCAAATCGGACATCTAAACACTAATTGATTCTTGTTTAACCTCCATGTTTTACTGATGTCATGATGATGGTCTCATTTACTATTGGCTCCGTCTAAATTGTAACTTACGGTCTTGCCTAATTGATTATGTTTAGGCCCTGAAATGCTACATATGGAAGCATGGATTACAGTTTTGGATTTCAGCCATGTAGTTGTGGCTGTTTTAATTGAATTGATCTGTAACTGTTGCAATTTTCAAGCCCACAGATTTACAGGCTGTATAAAGGCAACCGCAGGCTTAGAATTGTGTCTTTAAAAAAAACTGTTCTAATAGGCACCTGATACCTACCAATAGAAACACTGCATTCAAATACAGATTTTAACTCTTTACTAACCTTTAAGACAACAGCAGCTCCATGCAGAGATCTACAGATCAGTGTCTGACTCCTCCTACTTCCTTCTGCATGGGGACTACACATTCCATGATTCCTTCCAAACTGCCATCATTGATTGTTATATTGTATTAAAATGTACTAGCTGCCTGTGATTGGCCAAAGCGAATTATGTTTTTTTAATGATAATTCTAGCAGGGATTTTCATGGGTGTGAACAAAATCAACTGCTTGCAAATTCAAGAGATTTAGCAAACATCAGGGTTAGCTTGGTAGTGTTTATTTTGGTATTTTTTATGCAAAAAATGATCCTCTATGAGATGCATTCATAATCCAGCAAATTTAGATATTATTATTATTATTATTATTAACTTTTATTTGTAACGCACCGACATACTCCGTAGCGCAATACAGGGGATAAAAACAAGGGAAAATACAGCATTAACAAAATTCAAAAACTGGAGATATACCTTTAATATACTTAAAATGATGACCCAAGAAGGGCCTGATACTTTGGTTCTAGCAGATACTTACAGCCTTATTAAATTGCGATTCGGTAAATTTAAAAGGGCTCTATTTGAGCACACAGCATATTTTTTTACAGTTTTTAGTGAGTGAGGACCTTGCTTTTGGATAGAAGTTCACTAACTAAAAACTTCTGTAAAAAAAATATGCTGTGTGCTTAAATAGAGCCCTTTTAAATTTACTAAATCGCAATTTAATAAGGCTGTTAATAGGGCTGTCAGCTTAAAGACACTTTCAGCCTTATTAAATTGTGATTTGGTCAATTTAAAAAGGCTCTATTTAAGCACACAGCATATTTTTTTACATAAGTTTTTAGTTAATGAACTTCTATCTAAAAGCAAGGTCTTTACTAACTAAAAACTTCTGTAAATAAAATATGCTATGTGCTTAAATAGTGCCCTTTTAAATTTACCGAATCACAATTTAATAAGGCTGTTTATAATTAATTATTAGTAGCATGTTTTGCAGTTTAGCCAATTTTGTGAATCATAAAAAAAACACAATCCAGATAAATATCAGAACAGAAATCATGCAATTTTCTTATAGTAGAATTTTTTCCTACTAGGAGGCCAGATTGATTTAGACATTTTGGGCCTTATTAAACTAGCCCATTAACCCCTTGCTGCAGGGCTCCATAGGGACCCCCACAGCCCCCCACATTAACCCCTTGAAGGGGGGACCCGATCGGCACCGATCGTGACCCCGCTGCATTTAAAATTTAAAATTTCCCCCCTTGCGGGTCCTTAAAGGTCCTGAAGGGACTTGCACTAAAAAATATTAAACCCAGGCAACTTAAATTAATCCCATAACTCACGGGGGTCAATACAGACCCCCATAAGCACTCAATTAACCCTATCAGTCATGGGGGTGAATACAGACCTCCGTAAGCTCTTAATTAACCCTATAACTCATGGGGGTCAAAACAGACCCCCATAGGCACTTAATTAACTCTGTCACTCACGGGGGTCAATACAGACCCCCATAAGCCCTTAAATAACCCTATAACTCATTTGGGTCAATACAGACCCCATAAGCCCTTAATTAACCCTATAACTCATGGGGGTCAATACAGACCCCCATAAGCACTTAATTAACCCCGTCACTCATGGGGGTCAATACAGACCCCCAAAAGCACTTAATTAACCATGTCACTCATGGGGGTCAATATAGACCCCCTTAAGCCCTTAATGAACCCTATAACTTATGGGGGTCAATACAGACCCCCATAAGCACTTAATTAACCCTGTCACTCATGGGGGTCAATACAGACCCCCATAAGCCCCTAATTAACCCTATAACTCATGGGGGTCAATACAGACCCCCATAAGCCTCTATTTAACCCCATCAGTCCCATAAGGGTATATAATGACACTTATGGGGCAGTTACAACCCTAACATTAACCACATAAGTGCCATGACGGTCCTCAAGGACCACCATGACACTAACTACAAACACTACACTGCACTATACCCCCAATAAACCATTAAATCTAAGCCACAAAAAATAAAAAAGGGAACATTATAGAAAATAAAGAAATACATTACAACCCCCCCCCCCCCCCACTACAGAAAAAAAATTACACACCTGAAAAGGAAAGACATTCACAATACATACAATAAAAATAAAATAAAATACATTAACCCCTATCTATCTAACATACAATCAAGCAGAATATACAATTAATCCTAACTATCTAAAATACATGCCCCTATCTATCTAATATACAATAAATCCTAACAATCTAAAATACATACCCCAATCTATCTAACATACAATAAATCCTACCTACATACAGAAACCCTAATTCTACCCTAAAATGAAATAATTTAGACCACTTACCTTTGCAGATGTCCCTTCAGATCACCAATCTATGGGAAAAAAATAAATAATTTGTGCAACACATTTACATAAAACAGATCAACATTATAAATATTCTACTCACCTTTCCAGCATGTCCCCGTCCTTCTTCTTTTCTTCTCTGGGCGGCCCCTGTTAAAAAAAAACATTACATTAATACAACATTGAGACACAAAATAAAGTAAAATAAATATAATATGCATTCAACTTACCTCTGCGCAATGTCCCCAGCCTCTTCCTCTTCTGCCCCGGCTGGGTCCTGGAACAATCCGCGCTCTAAAAAAAAACTGACGGCGGTCCGCACTCGCAGTCCTCCCCGACGCTAATGAGTCTATCAAATTTTAGCCAATCAGAAGGCGCCAATGTGTGAGCCAATCAGGATGGGATACACCCCAAAATCCCACTCTGATTGGTTAATGCACCTGTCAATCTTTATTTAAACCAATCACAAGGCTTTAATGCCATCAGCCAATCACAATGGGATGCACCCCCACGGGGTGATTGGCTGAAGACATCTGCACCTTCTTATTGGCTGTAATACTGATTGACATTTAAAACAGCCAATCAGAAGGCGCAACTGCCTTCAGCCAATCACTCCGTGGGGGTGTATCCCATTGTGATTGGCTGAAGGCATCTACGCCTTGTGATTGGTTTAAATAAAGATTGACAGGTGTGTTAGCCAATCAGAGTGGGATTGTGGAGTGTATCCCATGCTGATTGGCTCACACATTGCTGCCTTCTAATTGGCTGAAATTTGATAGACAGCGTTTTCAGCCAATCAGAAGGCACCATTGCCTATTTCCTTCTGAAAAAGGTTCTAGGAGGCTCATTAGCGTCTGGGAGGTCCGCTAGTGCGGACCTCTGTAAGTTTATTTGTATTTTATTTTTTTAGAGCGTGGATTGTTCCAGGGCCCACCCAGGGCAGCAGAGGAGGAGGCCGGGGACATCGCAAGGTAAGTTGAATGTATATTACCGTATATACTCAAGTATAAGCCAAGTTTTTCAGCCCTTTATTTATTGGCTTATACCCGAGTATTGGCTTATACTCGAGTCACTACCCCGTGTCCCCCTTTCCCTGTGTCTCTGTTTCCCCCTGTGTCTCTCTTTAACCCCCCGTGGCTCTCTTTAACCCCCCGTGGCTCTTTCCCTCCTGCCCCCATTCTCATCCTCAACCCCCCATCCTCAAACCCCCATCCTCAACCCCCCATCCTCATCCTCAACCCCCCTATCCTCAACCCCCATACTCATCCTAAACCCCCCTCCTCATCTTAAATCCCCCTCCTCATCCTAAACCACCCTCCTCACTACCCCTCTAATTACACCCCCCTCTTCCTTTCCCCTCACTTACCTTCCATCTGCAGCTGCTCCTCCGCGCTCCTTCCGGCTTCGTCGGGAGCCGGCATATGCTAATGACGTGACGTCCCATGCACGTCACGTCATTAGCATTGGCCGGGTCCCGACGCAGCCAGAAGGAGCGTGGAGGAGCGGAGGAGCAGCTGCAGATGCACATGGAAGGTAAGTGAGGGGAAAGGGAGAGGGGGTGGTAATTAGAGGGGTAAAGTGAGGAGGGGGTTTAGGATGAGGAGGGGGGTTTGAGGATTAGGATGGGGGGTTGAGGAGGGAGGTTGAGGAGGGGGGTTGAGGAGGGAGGTTGAGGAGGGAGGTTGAGGATCAGGAGGGGGAATGAGGAGGGGGGTTGAGGATGAGGATGGGGTTTGAGGATGAGGATGGGGGTTGAGGTTGAGGAGGGAGTTGAGGAGGGGGTTGAGGAGAAGGGTTGAGGAGGGAGGTTGAGGATTAAGGAGTGGGTTGACGAGGAGGAGGGGGGTTGAGGAGGGGGGTTGAGAAGTGGGGTTGAGGAGGGGGTTGAGTATTAAGGAGGGGGTTGACGAGGAGGAGAGGGGTTGAGGAGGGGGGTTGAGAAGTGGGGTTGAGGAGGGAGGTTGAGGAGGGAGGTTGAGGAGGGGAGTTGAGGAGGGGGGTTGAGGAGGGCGGATAAGGAGGGAGGATCAGGAAGGGGGTTGAGGAGGGAGGTTGAGGAAGAGGAAAGGGGTTGAGGAGGGGGTTGAGAAGTGGGTTGAGGAGGGAGGTTGAGGAGGGAGGTTGAGGAGGGGGGTTGAGGAGGGGGGGTTAAGGGGGGGAGTTGAGGAGGGGGGATAAGGAGGGAGAATGAGGAGGGGGGTTGAGGAGGGTGATAAGGGAGGGGGAGGGAAAGAGACACAGGGAATGGAGAGGGGGAAGAGACACAGGGAAGGGAGAGGGAGGGAAGAGACATAGGGGAGGGAGAGGGGGAAGAGACACAGGGGAGGGAGAGGGGAGGGAGAGGGGGAAGAGACACAGGGGAGAGAGAGGGGGGACACAAGAAAGGGGCACAGAGGGCAAACAAGAGGGGGACACAGAGAGCACAAGAGGGACACAGGGGGCAGCACATTTACCCTCCTCGGCTTATACTCGAGTTACTAATTTTTCCCAGTATTTTGTGGTAAATTAGGTGCCTCGGCTTACAGTATGTTTGTTTTACTTTATTTTGTGTCTATATGTTGTATTAATGTAAAGTTTTTTTTTAACAAGGGCCGCGCCGGAGAAGAAAAGAAGAAGGATGGGGACATGCTGGAAAGGTGAGCAGAATATTTATAATGTTTATAATGGTTATTTATTGTATGTAAATGTGTTGCACTCATTTTTTTCCCCCTAGGTTGGTGATCTGAAGGGACATCTGCAAAGGTAAGTGGTCTTAATTATTTTATTTTAGGGTAGAATTAGGGTTTCTGTATGAAGATAGGATTTATTGTATGCTAGATAGCTAGGGGGATGTATTTTAGATAGTTAGGATTTATTCTTATTAGATAGATAGGGGTATGAATTTTAGATAGTTAGGATTTATTGTATATGAGATAGATAGCGGGATGTATTTTAGATAGTTAGGATTTATTGTATATTAGATAGATAGGGGGATGGATTTTAGATAGTTAGGATTTATTATATATTAGATAGATAGGGGTATGTATGTTAGATAGTTAGGATTTGTTGTATATTAGATAGATAGGGGGATGTATTTTAGATAGTTAGGACTTATTGTATATTAGATAGATAGGGGAATGTATTTTAGATAGTTAGGATTTGTTGTATATTAGATGGATAGGGGGATGTATTTTAGATAGTTAGGATTTATTGTACTGTATATTAGATAGAAAGGGGGATGTATTTTAGATAGTCAGGATTTATTGTATATTAGATAGATAGGGGGATGTATTTTAGATAGTTAGGATTTATTTTATATTAGATAGATAGGGGGATGTATTTTAGATAGTTAGGATTTATTGTATATTAGGATTGATTGTTAGATAGATAGAGGGTATTGTATTTTATTTGATGTGTATTGTATGTATTGTATTGTATTGTAGTGTATGTATTGTATTGTATTGTGTATGTCTTTCCTTTTCAGGTGTGTAATTTTTTTTTTCTTTAGTGGAGGGGGGGGGATTATAATGTATTCTTTTTATTTTCTGTAATGTTCCTTTTTTTGTGACTTAGTTTTTTTTTATTTTCTGTAATGTAGATTTTTTATTTTTTGCGACGTAGGTTTTTTTATTTTCTGTAAGGTAGATGTTTTTTTGTCATTAGAGTGGTGGGGGTTTATTAGGGGGTAGGTAGTGTAGGTAGGTAGTGTAGGTGTTAATAGATTAGTGTAGAGGGGGTAGTTTATATTTAATGGTTTATTGGGGGGTATAGTGCAGTGTAGTGTTTGTAGTTAGTGTCATGAGGGTCCTTGAGGACCTTCATGGTACTTATGTGGTTAATGTTAGGGTTGTAACTGCCCCATAAGGGTCATAATATACCCTTATGGGACTGATGGGGTTAAATAGAGGCTTATGGGGTTCTGTATTTACCCCCATGAGTTATAGGTTTAATTAAGGGCTTATGGGGGTCTGTATTGACCCCCATGAGTTATAGGGTTAATTAAGGGCTTATGGGAGTCTGTATTGACCTCCATGAGTGACAGGGTTAATTATGTGCTTATGAGGGTTTGTATTGACCCCCATGAGTTATAGGGTTAATTAAGGATTATGGGGGTCTGTATTGACCCCATGAGTTATAGGGTTAAATAAGGGCTTATGGGGGTCTGTATTGACCCCCATGAGTGACAGGGTTAATTAAGGCTTATGGGTGTCTGTATTGACCCCCATGATTTATGGGGTTAATTTTAGTTGCCTGGGGTAAATATTTTTTAGCGCGAGTCCTTTCAGGATCTTTACGGTCCTTTAAGGACCCGCGAGGTGGGAAATTAAAAAATTTAAATGCAGCGGGGTCACGATCGTTGCCGATCGTGGACCCCCGCTGCAAGAGGTTAATGTGGGGGGGCTGCGGGGGGTCCCTATGGAGCCCTGCAGCAAGGGGTTAAGGTGGGGACACTTCGGGGGTCCCGATGGGCTTCCCCAGCATAGAGGGGGGTTAATTTTAGGTGCCGCGGCCGGGATTGCTAATTGTGTGCTGCCTGCCCTTTAAGGAATTTAAACGTTTTAAATGCAGCTGGGGCCTGATCGGTGCTGATCGGGGACCCCCGCTGCAAGGGGTTAATGTGGGGGCCTGCGGGGGTCCCTATGGACCTCTGCAGCAAGGGGTTAATGTGGGGACACTTCGGGGGTCCCGATGAGGACCCCCCACATAGAGGGGAGTTCATTTTAGGTGCCGGGGGGGTAGCCGGAGTACCCCCCACGGCGGGGCTTATGTGTGGGACTGCCGCGGAAGTCCCATTCATTACTCCCGCAGCAATTGATGAGGTGTGGGAGCCTACGAGATCATCTCGCAGGCTGTCACTCCTCATGTACATTTTCTCTGTGTTGATACGGACGGCCCTGCTGCGTAGCTCACACGTTGCTCGCAGCAGGGCTAATTTAATAGCATTGTAACTTTGAGAAAGTTGCAGCACGTAGGATTTAAGTAGAAGCCTCTTATCTACGAGGCTGGAATTTAATAAGGCTGTTTATCATTTAAAATATGCAGTATTTTACTTTTTAACTTTGAAGTTCATTAGTAAAAGTAAGTTTAAGCTATATATTAATTGATTTGCTAATTGATTAATATACACTATATTAATTGATTTGATTAGGAAACAAACCCTTTAAACAGCAATGGACTATATAAGTAATGAACCACTTTTCATTGTGATTATTAACAGTTGATCTTTTGTAAAAATAGCTGGTTTTCCATTAAGGTTTGAGTTTTTCCAATCATTTACAAGTGCTTAGCTTTGGTAGCAGAGTATACTATGACTTCACTGAAGCTGGCTATTCACTGCAAGTTGTAGCACTGTCACAGTAAATTACACTTGCCACCAAAGCGAAGCGGTTTGTAAAAGATGGAACAGGCTCCAGCCTATAATTGGTGGGGCAGCTATTTTTCAATGTACGTGTCCTCACAAGATAAACCTTTCATAATCACAATACCAGTTGTCATTATTTATATTGAAATGTATTACTTAAATGTTATGAAGCTGGACCTTTACAGAAGGCCTTTAAGAGTATAGTGGCTAGCATTAAAATCCTTAGAACTATTAACAACAATATTTAGTGCTGTAATATTACATATTGCAACTGGATGGAAAACATTAGACTTCTCCTGGCGCATTATCATAGAGAAAATAGACAAAGCGGCCTACTTGGAAAGAGTAACATACTCATTAGAAAACAGGCTATTACATTATAACAAGAAATTGGCCTCTTGGAGTTATACAATAAAAAAATAAAGCTTTGGAAGCATTGCAAATTTAATTTTATTTAGGTTCACTTGTTTTGCTTAATAAAGAAAAATAAAAAAGGAAATGAAGGACAAAGAAGTTAAGATTATATAAATCTTGAATAATACATGTTTGTATAATGTATGATTTTAATTTTATGCAAGTTTTTGTATAATGTTATATTCTTCCAATAAAAATATATTTTTAAAAAATCTTTAGTCCTAACTCTCTTCTAAGTGAGCATTTATAAAAATATTGATATTACAGTAGATGTTAAGTCATTTGTATTTTCCAATCTTAGAGAATACTAGTATACTAATATACTATAATATAATGCTATCTAGTGCATTTAATAATGCACATTGTAAGCCTGTCCCCTTTGGTAAAGCTGGGGTTAACTCCAAGTGGTTTTATGCTTTGCTGTGGCTGGAGCAGACTTAGACTGGATATGACTGAAACATCAAACCACAAAGACGTGGTTGGCCAAATGCTTTGATAACGTTGGGAAGAACTCCTAATGACAGGGTAAGAGATCCAAAAACTCCCAGGCCACATAAGTACCTTCTCCGCTTTTGTATCAGAACCAAATATTTTGGGGCAGAAAATATTTCAAAAGTTCAACATAAAAACAACAACAACAAAAAATAGTTTTTTCTTCCAGTGTTAGCTGTTTTTATAGTTTTGGGAAAAAATGCATAATTTGTTTTATCTGGATGAGGCTTCTCACTTGACATACACAAGTCATGGTTCAGTAAGTGTGAACAAAAAGAGAAATAAACCAGAGACAATTAAATAAATGATGTATTATACATAACACAACTTAATAAGAGAGACTTTGAAAATGAGTGAATAATGTTCATGTGTTCTTCCACACAGAATTCACATGCGTATCACAGGAAATGACAAACTGCAACTGAAGTTAGTGAGTAAAAACTCTATTTATATGAAAAAGTACAAAAGTATTGGACCGCGGCATAGAAAATAGGGATTCTCAAACAGTAATAACTAACAATAAATACACACACATAAACTGGGATTTTAAAGGCCACAGCTCTTTTATTAGTGAATGACTTAACAGGTAATAAGAACAAATGACGAGAGGTGATTGCACACCCATAAGCTCAACATGAGGGGACCCCATGCCCCAAGAGTACTGATATCTCATGAGCAAACCCTGATGCCAAAACCTCACTGTGAGCAAGCATACTCTGCCAACTAACTGCGACAAGACCACCATAATGGATATTCTGATGATGATCCAAGGAGGCATAACAGCTGTACCAGGGTAAAACAGGGGAGATGTGAAGGTGATAAAACCTACTGAGTTAAAAAGAAAAGAGAACTGTTAAATAAAGTTGTTACATAACCACCCCACTCCCTTTAACACCAACCCCTTATATTAACCCCTTACATAACCAATTGGCAGACAACCAAAACTTCCCATCCTATTACAAGCTCGGTCAAATTCCCATTACCTTAAGTACGTACAGTACGTCCTTGGGATTCCTGGACTAGCCACCATGTCAGTGGTGTATTTAGATGCTCCCTATGGACATTCAGATTAGTAAAACCAGCATGCCCTAGCTACTATTCTTCCATTCTCCTTGTTATGTCTGTGTCCTAAGAATACATGTGTAATACATGTATTGGACTGTATATCTATGTCACTGCAAATACATATTTCATAATACTGCACAGACAACATGTATACTACAAGTTTAAATAGCCCATTGTATTATCCATTCTTCCCCATATTCAGGGTGTAGGGCTTGATCTAATTAGGCCCTATAAAATCCTTGTGAATTATTAAAAATAGTTAATGCTATTTAACCTCATCTTTACACTGTTAAAGGTATTTGGTAATATCAAGTAGTTTATCAACAGAATGTGAGTAAAAACCGTAACAGTAATTTTACATCAAGGTTTGTAATTTTACCTTTCAGTATGTATATTTAATACAAGCATAGGCTGTTATCTAATTCTTCAGGGTGATGGTTTCCAATAACTGGTAATTATTCTTGTAATATATCAGTCTAAAACGATCTGACTTTGGGTGTAGTGAGTCTGTGCAGAAGTTACACTTGTTAGCTAAACTGAATTCTGAATTCTAATTAGAGTAAACAGATGCCCCCTTACTGACTGCCAATAAACATTGGCGTGGGAGTACATACCAACCCCTTCTGGTACCCATTTCTGCATAGTGTTGTTAATGTTTTCCTGTTATGTCTTTGAATAATTCTTATGAAAGATTGGCTGGTAAACATGTTACTCTCCTAACGAAACCTAATGTTGAAGAAATTGTACAAACTTAAAACTTTAATTAACTGTAATTAAATTAATCTGTAGCGCCAGAAGCAAGTACAGGACACTCAGCAAAAGCTGAGAACACGCCTGTTGGTCTGCAAAGATCCAGATCACAATGTGCTTCATCCAAGCATTCTTCTAAATCACTGACCACAGGCTCAGCAGTAATCATGAGAAGAACAGAAACAAACAGAGTAACCATTTTGTTATTGTTATATAAAAAAGCACTTCACTCAGTCTGCCATGCCAGATGCAGATGCCATGTCACTCCATCACCTTCTGTGCTGATTTGTGATTAATGTTACCTGTGAGTATCATACCAAAATGCACAAACAAAATATTCACATTATTTCCCTTTACTTTTACAGTTTCTATAAAGACACATTATATTTGTATACTTAACATAAAGTTTTACACATATGTATTACTATATATATTAGTACTCTTGGCCATCATTTACCTGAAAGTATTGGAAATGAATAGAGAAGACATATTAGGAGCAGAGATGTTTGGGAGAGGGTGAGTGGGATAGCTAGAGAAGAGGTAAGGTTATACAGTAGATAGGAGGAGAAGATAGAGACAGGGTGAGAAGAAAGGAAAAATGTGGCAAGACAGGGAATTAGAGGTGGAAGAAGTCTTAGTTTTAGTTTATTTCTCCTCCACGCCGCCCAGTCTCTGCATTCCTCCATTTCCCTTTTCTGTCCAGAGGAGATGGAGGGGTTACCGAAAGGAATAAAAGACATATGGATATAGGTGAGGAAAATAAGAAGGAGGAATGGATGAAAGGGTGAACTAAAGAGAAAAACAGAAGAAATAACTAAATCACATTGATGCAGAACCATTACAAGACTGCACAGCGGTGGCCTATAGATGTCTTACACCACCAAAAGAGGGAGGTCAAATAAATGGAAGACCTGGGAGAAAGAGGGCAAATAGTGCAGAGAAATAAGAGGCCATATACAGTAAAGAAGACATGAATGGAAGTATGCTAAATTATTCCATCAACATATGTCATAAGTGATATGATGCATTGTCTGTGTCATGTAATTCTGCATGTAAGAAGTGGCCTTCTATAATGGTTGCAAGTGTTGGAAAGTGTGGTTCTTTAAATGTGTGTTCCAAGGAAATGAGTGACTATGGCTGTCAGAGTCTATAGTTGTTTTATACCTGTTCTCTGTTCGTTTTACCATGTGAACACAATGCATATATTAAAAAGGGGGGAAAAGAAGCCACCTGAAGCACTGCCATATTTACTACAAGTAGATGCCCCACCCATTGAGCTATTTGTGCAAATGACTCATCCTGAGTAAAAAATATAAAGAGCAACAAACAGTGAAACCATGCCCATCAGGATCCCATTCCACAGTGACTGCAGCCTCAATATATACAGAGTAGTTCAGGTAGAGATTCAAACACTGCCTCATTATATATCGAGCATCAATGACTTCAGTGGTTCAGTGGTCCATTAAGTTATTGTAATCCTTCTTTGAATTTCAACAGAACCTTGTAAAGTATCCAGTGGCTATAAAACATCCTTAAGGTTTAAAATGCTCAATTATAATAACCAACATTCTGATAATCTCCATTATCGCCACTATGTGGGATGGAGTAAAATTTATATTTGAATGAAACACCCAATGGACGAAAACATCTGATATAGTCATAGGGTCGGATAACCTCCTCTGTATATTGAGGATGCAAATTAAAAAAATCATGCCGAATGGATTGTTTCTAATTGCGGTCCTGAAGTATGTATATTCATTAAGAATCAAAAGAGAAAAAAAGGTATCCTTTTATATTAGTGCACACCCTCTGCCTAATTCACATTATAGAGATGAAACAAATAATAAAACTTAGCTTTTAATAATGAGATTAAAATAACTGGTTAAAATCATGGAAGTCTGACGTCATAAAAAGAATAGTGAGAAGTAGAAAAGACTTCAAAGCTACCATATAATTCTAAATCCTTGTAATATTGGGTCCTATAAGTCCAATGAATATATGTGATACAGTGTAATAGTGCTTCAAACAAAAAGGAATAGGTGGCAATATCACATATAATAGTTGTCAAACTGCGATTCGTCGTCACACTTGCAACAAATTGCAATTTAACAACTGCGCATTGCGCAATGGGCCGCGCATGCTCATTGTGCGCCGTAAGCCGAGCATGCGCATTGTGCTCCGACCCCGTGCATGCGCATTGAGCACTGGCCCACGCATGCGCATAGCGTCGAAGAGGAGGGAGACACACAGGGAGGGAGGGGGAAGACAGAGGAGAAGGGGGAGAGACACAGGGCAGGGAGAGGAGTGGGGACAAACACAGGGCAGGGAGAGGAGGGGGAAGAGACACAGGGGAGGGGGGGAGGAAGACACACAGGGAAGGGGGGGCACAGATGAGGGGGGAGAGACACAGGGGAATGAGAGGGAGAGAGACACAGAGGAGGGGGAGAGACACAGGGGAGTGAGAGGAGGAGGGGAGGAGACACAGGGGAGGGAGAGGGGGCAAGAGACACAGGGGAGGTAGAGTTGGGGAACGAGACACGGGGGGACAGAGGGGAAAAACACAGGGCAGAGGGGGTAAAAACACAGGGGGGGAGGAGACACAAGGGAGGGAGAGGAGGGGGGAAATGAGACACAAGGGAGGAAGTACAGAGGGAGAGACTCGCAATGAGGCCAAAGACGCTCATTGCGATGCCCGTGATGAGCGTCGAAGGCGCTCATCGCAAGGCCAGTAAAGAAGAAGGGGAAAGGCTCCCATTGTGTGGCAAACAGCATTGCCAGGATTTCACCAATGAATATATGTGATACAGTGTAATAGTGCTTCAAACAAAAAGGAATAGGTGGCAATATCACATCACATATAATAGTTGTCAAACTGCGATTCGTCGGGCCACGTATGCTCATTGTGCAGCGTAAGCCAAGCATGCGCATTGCGCTCTGGCCCCGCGCATGCGCATTGAGCACCGGCCCACGCATGAGTATTGTGCTAGTGCTAAATGTGCAAATATAAGGACCAATAGAAAAAATTATGGATGATGGTATAAGCTTGGAAAGAACTTGAATAATTAAAACCACTCCAAACACTCATCAGAAGGAGCCTAAGCAAATACAACCCTATCCCTAGTATTGAATAATAAAGAAAAAATTATGGATGATGGTATAAGCTTGGAAAGAACTTGAATAATTAAAACCACTCCAAACAGTATTGTATAATAAATATAGCAAAATTTCTTAGCATATTCTACGATACTAAATAGGGGAAAAGGGGAAATGGATTAGATAAACTAGGTTGTGGGCCTGTAAGAGTGAACACCGAGGCTCCTAGAAGCCTGCGCGTCGCCTATGCGCCTGAAAATGACGTCTTAGGTCGGCGTCGCGGCGTAGCATAGCGTGCAACCCGACGCACGTTTCTAAGAGATTTCATCAGGGGTTACCGGTATGATGCCAGGGTGGCTATTTAAGCTAATTTAGTTGCCATAGCAACAATTCAGATAAAAACCAAATGTCATGAGTATAAAAAAAAGTATTAAAATAAGAATGAAGATGGGAGAAAAGATGCAAGTAGTTAATGGTGTGTAATCAAAATAATAATAATAGAGGCCTTAAATACCAATCTATAACAATAAATAAGGTGAATAGTAAATCCATAAGAGAATATAATACATATATAATGATGGTGACGACAAATTATATATGATAAAGACATTATAATACACTGGATCTAAATATAAGGTGGTAAATGTATTGATTGCTACGTATATCATAATTATGAAAGTACCAGATATCTATTATTATATATTCTTTTATATGTACTATTAAAGTATATAGCAATATAAGGTCAGATGAAATATAATTGTTTATGTATTACACACCATAATATAAAGTATGTAACAACATTAAATCTAGCTGTTTACATAACAAGTGTATTCAATATCACTTATATATATATATATATATATATATATATATATACTAGCGAATTGCGAAAGTTAGCTAATGCTGTTTGGTGTGTAGTACTGAAATATATAATACATTAATAAATGAATATATTTACCTATTTTGAAGCATTGTGTTGAAGAGCTGGCAATCTGTTTTGATGTTGCTGCAGCATTAGTGGTGTGGAGCTGCTGTGTAAGCGTGCTGAATGTGTGCAGTGTAATCCTGTGCGTGCGCGAGACCAAACTGTCAGCGTAGTTGTGTACTTCCGCATTGGCGTAAAATGGCGGGTAATGTGTGGTATGCGTGTTAACGGAATATCCGTAGTTCGTTTGTGGCGTTTTGCGAGTTTCTTGTGGTGTTTTCCGTGTTTAGAGTGCTGTAGCCTTGTTTTCGTTTTGTTCGGCAGCCATTTTTTCTCTCGCTTTGGTGATTTTCTACAGTTTAAACTCGTTTTTTTGTACTTAAATGGACTTGTAAATTAACTTTTCGAGGTGCCGGATGCAAAGTAAGCTTTTTATGTGTTCGTTGTGTTTTCATGCGCGCCGTTTTCGGACGGTTTTGCGTGTTGGGTATGGCTCGTTTCGCGGCCGTATTCTTTTTGCGATGCGGCCATATTTTTTTTAGCGAGGGACGCAGTTGGCTTTTACGTGTACAATGCAGTGGGGGGTTTTCAAAGTCGTGCGAGGCGCCTTTGTTTTTTGTTTTTTTTAAGTCTTGCGTGTGGGTGTGTTGCCGAAGTTGAACCTTCCACCACCGCAAATGCGGCCCCTCGCTTCGCGCGGGTCCTCATTTGCGGACAAACACAGCCGAGGTGGAATACTCCACCACCGCAAATGGGCCCCTCGCTTCGCGAGGAACCGCATTTGCGGGGACGTTAGGATGCTCCACCACCGCAAATGCAGCCCCTCGCTTCGCGCGGATCCGCATTTGCGGGGACGTTGGGATGCTCCACCACCGCAAATGCGGCCCCTCGCTTTGCGAGGACCCGCATTTGCGAGGGACGCAGTTCTTGCAGCAACGGCTCACATGCTCACAACTATATATGTGATATTAATTATATATGACTCCATCAAGAATATATACAATGTTGAATTATACCACTATATATCTAATTTGGAGACCAATTAATGCATTATACATATGCTAGAGCAAATTTATAATGTTGTTCATCTGTTAATATTGTCCCCAGTTTTATGGGTAATATATGTATACTAGCGACTTGCCTGTCAAAAATGACGGGGCAATAACATTTGAAGCCATGGTAATGCTGTTTGAGACATAATTGAAACCATTTTGTACTGTGAGGACCTTCGGCGCTCATTGCGTGGCTTGCGCTTAGCGCCTTTGATGCTCATCGGATGCCTTGCAATGAGCGTCTTTGGCACTCATTGCGAGCCTCTCCTGTTGTGTATTTTTGGTCCTCTTAGAGAGATATATATTTCTATGTATATGTAGTTAATTAATAATGAATGATTTCTTAAATCAATTAATATACTTTAATTATTTCTAATTGATATATGCAGCGAGCAATAGGCTGTTTGTATTTTGCGTCTGCATAGAATATACATTGTGAGTGTTAGTGCCCTGCTTATAAAGTGTAATGAATGTTCCAAGTGTGCAATCTAAATAGGCTGCGTGCGCGAGGTAAAGCCGTTAGTTTATTGTGTAAAGCGGTATTGTATAGTTCGTAATGTTGTAGTGTGGTATGCGCCTCATGAGCATTTTCCGGCTTTTGTAACAGTGTATCTTGTAGGTCGTAGTGTGATGTGTAAAGTGCTACGCGTTTTGCAGTGTTTTGCGCGGTCCGGGGTCGTGTAGCCACGTTTTCATTTTTTTCGGAGGCAATTTTTTTCGGTGGCTAGTTTTTCCTCGCTTAGGTGACGAAAATCGTCTAAATCAAGTTAAATTTGCGTTCCACCTCACTCCCAGATGTCCTGGCTGTTGCCCCATGCTGTCTGTGATATTTTTGTAATTTTTTTGGGTGTATTTAGTGTGTTTTTCGTTTTTTTGTTCAGCCGCTAACCTCATAAATTTTTGCGTCTCGTATCTTTTTTTTTTCTAAGTCCGCATCTCGTATTTTTATTTTTCTAAGTCACGCACCTCGTATTGTAATGGGTCGCCTCACTTTGCGAGGCTCGCATCTGTGAGCACCTTTGGCGCTCATCGGCTAAGTGCTACGGTCTAATGGCTCGTCTCGCTTCATGAGGCTTGTAGACTTGGCTAAGTCCTACACGTTAATAGCTGGCCTCGCTTCGCATGGCTCGCAAGCGATGAGCGCCTGTGGCACTCAGTGCCTAATTCGTATGCACCTCGCAAAGCGTGAGGACGTCTCGCAGTTTGCCAACTATTATATGTGATGTATTTAGTGGAATCATCTTCAAGGGTATGATATAATAAAAAAGGTTAATAGAGGGACTCTCTAATCTTAAACATAATTAAATAAATGGTGTAAAGGTGAAGCCATCATTAAGGCCCCAAAGTTTTTTTAGTCTTGAGTGTATAAATCCATTGGGCTTGTTTTTTTGAAGTTCCTTGTCAATATTACCTCTTTTGATATTATGCTTCACACCGTCAATAGCTATGAAAGATATACTATTAAGATCTCCATTGTGTTTTGATTTACATGGTTGGCTACCGGTGTATCACATACTTCAGTTATACTATATATATATATTCCAGTATCCTACGTCTGAGCTCTCTGCAGGTTTTACCCACATACCTCATACCACATTTGCAAAGCATAAGATATACAGTATCACCCCTACTGACTTGCATGTCAGTAGTTTTTTAATTTTGAAATTACTAGTTTTATCTTTAGAGGGGAATGTTTTGGTGGTGTTTACGTATTTACAAGCTTTGCATGATAAACATTTAAAGCAGCCTCTAGTTTTGTTTAACCAAGTCTTACTTTTTTCAACTTCCAAGTGACTTCTAGATAGCATATCCCTTAAATTTGTGGACCGTGATTTGTGCCTGGTTACTTAGGAAAGGTCTTAGATCCTAATCATCCAGAAGAATCTTCCAGTGATCACATATATAGGTGTGAGCATGCAAGCTGTTGCTAACGCTTGCGGGCTCGCGAAGCGAGGGCCGCAGTTGCTGGCAAGGATCGCAGAAGGCGCTCCTTGCCAGCAACTGCGGTCCTCGCAAAAAAGTATGAGACACGTTACGACCAATTACGACCTCGCAAAATCGGCCGCAACCCGCGGACATGAAAAAATGAAAAACACAATAAATACACACAACACATACATAAAAAGCTTACCTACAGCAAGAGGGAGCATCCAGGACCTCAAAAAATTAAGTTACACCTCAATTTAACTCAAAATAAAAGAGTTTAGACACTAAAAAATTCTCTAAGCGAGAGAAAAAATGGCCGCCGAAAAAAACGAAAACGAGGCTACAGGACTCTAAACACGCAAAACACCACCAAACACCTACGTATTTACCCGAAAACACCTACAAGATTAAAAAACAAGGACGCAACCCACGCGACACCAAAAACATTACAAACACAATAAATACAAACAACAAACACATAAAAAGGTTACTCACAGCAAGGGGGGGTACCCAGGATCTCTGCAAACTAAGTTACAACTCCATTTAAGCACAAATTTAGCAGTTTAAAAACTCGAAAATCACCTAAGCGAGAGAAAAAATGGCCACCGAACAGAACGAAAACGAGGCTAAAGGTCCCTAAACACGCAATACACCACCATAAACACGCAAAACACAACCAAACAGCTACGGATATTCCGAAAAAGTGGCACGACATACAAAACGAAGGACGCTAAATCAGCCACATTATATACACCAAACACCATTAGCTCACTTACAATTTCATTGCCGTCATTTTTTGACAGGCAATTCGCTAGTCATTAAATATTTTTTTAATATCATGCCATTTTTCATTATACATAGCAATGCACCTTCATCCATCAACAATGAATCTCTGTCCACACACATCTTTTGCTCTTTGATATGCTCTTTTAAGGGTTTTGTTCTTATATCCCCTTTCTTTGAAGCGATATTGAAGCCCCCTAGCTTCTTTCACAAAGTCAGTTGGACTGGAGCAATTTCTTTTGATTCTTAAATATTGCCCCACAGGTATCCCTGACATTTGGGCTTTTGGATGACTGCTGTTTGCTTGTAACAAGCTATTTGTGGCAGTGGGCTTTCTGTATGTGGTGGTTTGAGGGGGCACATACTAGGAAATGAGTGACTATGGCTGTCAGAGTATATACTGGTTTTATACCTGTTCTCTGTTCGTTTTACCATGTGAACACAATGCATATATTAAAAAGGGGGAAAAAGAAGCAACTTGAAGCTCTATCATATTTACTGCAAGTAGATGCCCCACCCACTGAGCTATTTGTGCAAATGACTCATCCTGAGTATAAAATATAAAGAGCAACAAACAGTGAAACCATGCCCATCAGGATCCATTCCACTGTGACTGCAGCCTCAATATATAGAGTAGTTCAGGGAGAGATTCAAACACTGCCTCATCATATATCGAGCACTTCAGAGATGGATTCAAACACTCCAAAACACCAAAAAAGTGTGTCTAATTCCATTAATTCATCAGCTATGTCAAAAAGAAGAACATCTCTCCACATTTTAATCTGAGGGCTCAGTGCACAATTGATGACTTCAGTGGTCCATTAAGTTATTGTAATCCTTCTTTGAATTTCAACAGAACCTTGTAAAGTATCCAGTGGTTATAAAACATCCTTAAGGTTTAAAATGCTCAATTATAATAACCAACATTCTGATAATCTCCATTATCGCCATTATGTGGGATGGAGTAAAATGTATATTTGAATGAAACACCCAATGGACGAAAACATCTGATATAGTCATAGGGTCGGCAAACCTCCTCTGTATATAGAGGATGCAAATAATAAAATCATGCTGCATGGATTGTTTCTAAGTGTGGTCCTGAAGTGCACACCCTCTGCCTAATTCACAATATAGAGATGAAACAAATAATAAAACGTAGTGTTTTATAATGAGATTAAAATAACTGGTTAAAATCATGGAAATCTGACATCATAAAAAGAGTAGTGAGAAGTAGAAAAGACTTCAAAGCTACCATATAATTCTAAATTCTTGTAATATTGGGTCCTATAAGTCCAATGAATATATGTGATACAGTGTAATAGTGCTTCAAACAAAAAGGAATAGGTGGCAATATCACATATAATAGTTGTCAAACTGCGATTCGTCGGGCCACGTATGCTCATTGTGCAGCAAGAGCCAAGCATGCGCATTGCGCTCTGGCCACGTGCATGCGCATTGAGCACCGGCCCACGCATGCGTATTGTGCTAGTGCTAAATGTGCAAATATAAGGACCAATAGAAAAAATTATGGATGACGGTATAAGCTTGGAAAGAACTTGAATAATTAAAACCACTCCAAACACTCATCAGAAGGAGCCTCAGCAAATACAACCCTCTCCCTAGTATTGAATAATAAATATAGCAAAATTTCTTAGCATATTCTACGATACTAAATAGGGGATAAGGGTTAATGGATTAGATAAACTAGGTTGTGGGCCTGTAAGAGTGAACACCGAGGCTCCTAGAAGCCTGCACGTCGACTATGCGTCTGAAAATGACGTCATAGGTCAGCGTCGCGGCGTAGCATAGCGTGCAACCCGGCGCACGTTTCTAAGAGATTTCATCAGGGGTTACCAGTATGATGCCAGGGTGGCTGTTTAAGTTAACTTAGTTGCCATAGCAACAATTCAGATAAAAAACAAATGTCATGAGTATAAAAAAAGTATTAAAATAAGAATGAAGATGGGAGAAAAGATGCAAGTAGTTAATGGTGTGTAATCCAAATAATAATAATAATAGAGGCCTTAAATACCAATCTATAACAATAAATAAGGTGAATAGTAAATCCATAAGAGATTATAATACATATATAATGATGGTGATGACAAATTATATATGATAACGAGATTATAATACACTGGATCTAAATATAAGGTGGTAAATTTATTGATTGCTACATATATCATAATTATGAAAGTACCAGATATCTATTATTATATATCCTTTTATATGTACTAATAGTATATAGTAGACTTATGCAACCATATTATTTTATTTTTATATTTTTTCTTCCCTCTACCTAAAAGATTTCAGTTTGTTTTTCAATTGAGTTGTACAGTTTATAGGTCACATTAAAGGTGGAAAAAGTTCTGAAATGATTTATCTTTGTCTCATTTTTTTACAGCACAGAAACCTGACATTTTAACAGGGGTGTGTAGACTTTTTATATCCACTGTAGTCATAGGGTGGGCAAACCTCCTCTGTATATAGAGGCTGCAAATTTAAAAAATAATGCCGCAGGGATTGTTTCTAAGTGCGGTCCTGAAGTATGTATATTCATTATAATGATTATTTATAATGCTCCCCTCTTGTACAGTCACTTTACAACTTACACACAATATTTATAACTAGATGTTTGATCATTAAACACTCAAGAATACTAACTGGCTGTGTGTTATACATCATCTAGACTGTCAAAAGCTTATATTTCACTCAGCTGTATTTAGAATAGGAAATAACTGGGATTTTAGCCAACACTGAGCGCTTTAACACCTTTAGTGTTTTATAAGTCTGTGCTCAAATTTGAAAAATAAAGGACTTTATGGTCTAGTTTCTTAATTAGTTTTTTAATTAGTTTTTCTTAAATAGCAAACACAATTATTTAATTATTTATGTAAAAGTTTGTGTTTTTAGCAAAAGGCATTTCAGGAAGGGAAAGGAATATAAATAAAGTCTCTTAGGTTAGGTTATCAAATACTGAGTATAAATCTCTGCTCTAGGTATTGTACAAGTGCATATGTATACAAGGTGTTTTATTACAATATAATAGTTGGCCTGAGAGGCAGGTTTCTGTAACAATTTGGAACTAGTATATAACAAATAATTTAATGTAAAGCAGATTGGATCAAAATATAATAGGAAACTTTAGTCAATTGAATCACTAAAGCAGATTGGATCCTATTGTCTCATAAACAAAACATTGATTCCTTGAAAATTGTTAGGTACCCTTCAATCATTATTAAGGGAAAATAAAAATTAATAAACATGGCTATAGACCAATGACAGGAAACATATCTTACTTAAAGCCCTGACACTTCTTTAAACATGTTTATTTTACTTATATAAACTAGTGAAGTGACTGTAGAAAAGAAGTGGAGGGGGATTGGTGGTAATCACATATATAGTTGTGAGCATACGAGCCGTTGCTCATGCTTGCGGGCTCGCAAAGGCGGTCCTTGCCAGCAACTGCGACCCTCGCAAAATTTATGAAGGTCGCAGTTGCTGGCAAGGAGCGCCAAAGGGGCTCCTTGCCAGCAACTGCGACCCTTGCAAAATTTACGTCGTAACGCAAACAAAATACGAGACACGTTACGACCCATTACGACCTCGCAAAAATCGCCAGCAACATCAAAACATGAAAAATACAACAAATACATAAAAAGCTTACTTACAGGAAGAGGGAACATCCAGGACCTCGAAAACTAAAGTTACACCTCAATTTAAGTCAAATTAAAAGAGTTTAGACACGAAAAAATTCTTTAAGCGAGAGAAAAAACGAAAACGAGGCTACAGCAGTCTAAAGATGCAAAACACCCACGTATTTGCCGAAAAATACCTACGAGATTAGAAGACAAGGACGCAACCCGCGCAACCCCAAAAACATTACAAACACAACAAATGCAAGTAACAAACACATAAAAAGGTTACTCACAGCAAGGGGGGGGCACCGCGGACCTTTGCTAGTGAAGTTACACCTCCATTTAACCACAAATTTCGGAGTTTAGAGACCCGAAAATCACCTAAGCGAGAGAAAAAATGGCCGCTGAACAAAACGAAAATGAGGCTAAAGGTCCCTAAACACGCAAAACACCACCAAACAGCTACAGATATTCCGAAAAAGCCCACCAAACAGCTACGGATATTCTGAAAAACTCGCTGTCATTTTTTGACGGGCAATATTCTAGTATTTGATAATTGACAGAGTAGTCTCAGCAAAGCACTTTGCGGCCTTTGCTAAGGTTATGAATCTACCCCGATTTCATGTCCAGACCTAAACAGGCTTGTCTATTTTAAAGCACATGATGATGTAAAGTGAAAACATAACCTTTTATTTTTCATTGATTTTAACAGAAACATTTTGATGGTGTCCTAAATTTTGGAGAAAGGTGAAATGAAACCAGGCTCACCAAGCTTTTAGAGAAGAATTTAGAGATGTATCTTTTGAAAGTGGAGTTTGCTGAAAAGCATCATATAACTTGAAAGTTTACCTCACGGAAAATCTCCATGTGCAGTTTTGTTTTATCATTTTAGCTTTTAAAAAGTGCAAAATATTATAAACCACATATGTATTTGAAGAATGTATTTTTTTCAAACAGGCCAGAGCTTGTAAAGTTCCAACACTAATTAAGTTATTAGCAGTAAATGATAGGGGGTCCTTGTGTATTTCAACACTACCGTGTATAAGATCTATTCCTCTTCCATGCAGGATATTTATGACATTCCATGCTGGAGTGTGTCATGAAACACAGTGTTGTAACACGTAAAACATCCTAATCACTTACTGCCAACAACTTCATTTGTGGTGGAATGTATATTGTTCTTTTAACTCTTTCTTTACCAAATGACCTTTATCTGAACTTAAGAAAGCAGCAAAATATTTACCCTCATGCGTTTGTTTATCTAACTTTTTCTATCTATCCATCTATCTATCCATCCATCCATCCATCCATCTATCTGTCTGTCTATCTCTCTACCTCTCTATCTATTTATGTGTCCTGCAGAGGAGTTTAAGCCCCTCTTACACATGCAGTCTTTACAAAAGGACCATGAATGCCTCTAGGGATCTGCAGAGGTATCAGATTTAAAAACAAGCTTACTGACGATTTCCCTACCTAATTATTTTCAGACTCAAATTTTTCAAATATATATTTTCCTCATCATATAACCTTTAATATACAAAACGGCAGATTGTTTTATTAAACATCTCATTTCAGCCTATCAAATATTTATGTCAATGTTAGAACGCCGTCCTATAGTAGACAGTTTCGTGCTGAAGTGAGAGATTTCCCCCATAGTCGTTCAGCAGTTTGCCATGGTTATGGATGAGAGTGAGAGCGTCTGCGTGTGGTTATAGGGCAAAAGTGTCAAGGGTGGGATAGTAGTGTGAGGTGGCAGTGTCAGGGCAGGTGAGGTCAGTGAGGGTGGCTGGGAAGGGGTTGTTGCACAACAGAAAGGTGTTTCAAGTCCTTACAGGACTAAATATACCGTTTCTATGGGTAATGGCGGCTGGGGTTGAAGAAGGACAGTGAGAGGAAGATGTGGTGAGGTTGCAGGTTAGGAAGTGGTTGTGAGATAGAGGGAGTGGTTAGATGACAAGGTTGGAGATTGTGCAGAGACTGATAAAAATAAAGTCAATGGAGTGTCCATCATGATAAGATTAGGGATTTTGTCAATTGTGAGAGGCCAAGGGGACAGGTAAATGAAAGTAGTTTAACGGCTGTGGGGAGGTGGGCGTGCCAATTGCAATGTTGAAGTAGCCAAAAACTAGTGAAGGAAAGTTGGAGGAGAGAAAGTGAGGGAGCCAGGTGGCCAAATGATCCAGAAATTGTGAATAGATCACAGCAACATGTATAGAGATAGATGTGAAGAGGCGGATAGTTTGAACTGTGAAGTGTGCAGCGAGAGGAAGGTAATGCGCTGGGTTGGTGTGTGACGGAAGTGAACGCCACAATCTAATAGTGCTGCAGGAGATGCAATGTCTGACAGAAAAAGCCATTTTAAATGAACCAGTAGACTGAGGAAGTCAGAAATAAATAGGTCATGAATAAAAGTGAGTTTATTGTAAATAGACCTTGCATTCCAGAGGGCACAGAAGAAGGGTCAAAGGTTTGTGACAGGTGTTGGGTGTCAAATTATGGGTGTTTTCTGTGTTTACTGCCCTTGGTTGCTGACAGCAGGTGGAAATGAGTGAGGAGCCTGGGTTAGGTTGTATATCTCCAGCAGCAAACAGAAGAAGGAATGAGACTGAGAGGGAATGGGAGTGGGACTTACGACAGTGTTTCTGCTTTTGAGCTTTAGGGCAGGGATGATATTGTGACGAGGGAGGAGAGGAGCTTATAGGAGCATAGAAGAGGAGACGAAAGCAGGGAAGGTGAGATGATTTATCTTGTTGGAGACATGATGGGAAGAAGCTGCGTAGGAGTACATGAGAAAGAGGCAGGAGGTTATGAGGAAGAAGAAGGTGTAAGAAAACATTGTGACACAATGTGTAAGGCTACGGCGCTCACTCTGCCAAAGTCATAAGGGGTAGAATAAATGAAAATGAAGGTAAAGTTGCTTGCTTAATATATTTCAATGATCACATATATAGTTGTGAGCAATAAAGGTTGTTGCTAACGCTTGTGGGCTCGCATACCAAGCCCACCGAAACTGCGGCCCTCGCAAAGCATGGGCCGCAGTTGCTAGCAAGGAGCGCCAAAGGCGTTCCTTGTGCTGGTGGAGATGAGCGCCATAGGCGCTTATCCCTACGACCCCTTATGACTTTGGCAGAGAGCGCTGAAGGTGCTTACTGTGCTGGTGGAGATGAGCGCCATTTACCGCCACTTAGAGAAAAAAAAAATACGACCCGCAAAAAATACAAACTTAACGGCCGACCTGTCACTGAAAAAAAACGAAAACAAAATAGACTATTAGGAAGGACGGAAAATGCTCGACACCCGCCTAACACATACTTTACACAACTTTACACAACTGTCTCTTCCCCCTCTCCCTTCTCTGTGTTTCTTCCCCCCACTCCCTTCCCTGTGTCTCGGTCCCTCCCCTTCCCTTACCCCCCTCCACAACCCCCCTCCTCATCCACAACCCCCCTCCTCAACCCCCCTCCTCATCCTCAACCCCCTCCTCAACCCCCTCCTTATCCTCAACCCCCCTCCTCATCCTCAACCCCCTCCTCATCATCTACCCCCATCCTCATCCTCAACACCCCATCCTGAACCCCCACATCCTCAACCCCCATCCTCAACCCCCCTGCTCACCCCCCTCATCCTCAAACCCCTCATCCTCAACCCCCCCAACCTCAACTTAAACCCCACATCCTGAACCTAAACCCCCCATCCTCAACCTAAACCCCCCATCCTCAAGCCCCCTCCTCAACCCCCTCCTCAACCTCAACCCCCCTCCTCAACCTCAACCCC
Organism: Discoglossus pictus; assembly: GCA_027410445.1. Taxonomy (NCBI): domain Eukaryota; kingdom Metazoa; phylum Chordata; class Amphibia; order Anura; family Alytidae; genus Discoglossus; species Discoglossus pictus. The sequence goes on from CM050163.1 coordinate 447,848,168, forward strand.
CATCCTCATCCTCAACCCCCATCCTCAACCCCCCATCCTAGACCCCCCTCCTCATCCTAAACCCCCCTCCTCAACCTCTCTCCTCAGCCCCCTCCTCAACCTCAACCCCCCTCCTCAACCTCAACCCCCCATTCTCATCCTCAACCCCCTCATCCTCAACCCCCTATCCTCAACCCCCTCATCCTCAACCCACCATCCTCAACCCCCTCATCCTCAACCCCCCGATACTCAACCCCCCATGCTCAATCCCCTCATCCTGAATCCCCCCATACTCAACCCCCTCATCCTCAACCCCCTCATCCTCAACCCCCTCTTCCTCAACCCCCCATCCCCATCCTCAACCCCCTCATCCTCAACCCCCCAACCTCAACCCCCCATCCTCAACCCCTCATCCTAACCCCCCCTCCACATACTAAACCCCCTCCTCATACTAAAACCCTGTCCTCATACTAAAACCCTCTCCTCACTTTACCCCTCTAAATACCTCCTCCTCTCCCTTTCCCCTCACTTACCTCCATCTGCAGCTGCTCCTTCGCTCCTTCCTGCTGTGTCTTGACCCGGCCAATGCTAAACGTCACGTCATTAGCATATGCTGGGTCCCGACGCAGACGGAAGGAGCGAGGAGGAGCGGAGGAGCAGCTACAGATGGAGGTAAGTGAGGGGAAAGGGAGAGGGGGAGGTATTTAGAGGGGTAAAGTGAGGATAGGGTTTAGGATGAGGAGGGGAGTTTAGGATGAGGAGGGGGGTTGAGGATGAGGAGGGGGGTTGAGGATGAGGAGGGGGTTGAGGATGAGGATGGGGGGGTTGAGGATGATAAGGGAGGGGGAGGGAAAGAGCCACGGGGGGGGAGGAAAGAGAGCTACGGGGGGGAGAGAGCCACAGGGGGGGGGAGAGAGCCACGGGCGGGGGATCTGGCTGGGCTGTCCTAGGTCTTTGAGCCTCGCTTTCGTTTTTTTCGGTGGCCATTTTTTCTCTCTCTAAGGGGATTTTCTTGTGTCTGAACTCGGAAATTTGGACTTAAATGGAGGTGTAATTTCACTTGCAGAGGGCCTTGGTTCCCCTACCCTTGCTGTGGGTAAGCTTTTTATGTGGTTTTAGTGGGTGTTTATTGTGTTTTTAGGTGCGCGCGGTTTGCAAGGTCATAACAGTGCCACTTGTGTGGGTGTTTGTAACCGAGTGTGAGGCGCCTTTGAGCCTCCACCTCCGCAAATGCGGCCGCTCGCTCAACCCCACTCCTCATCCTCAACCCCCCCTCCTAAACCCCCTCATCCTCAACCCCCCTCCTCAACCCCCTCCTCAACCTCAACCCCCCTCCTCATCCCCAACCCCCCTCCTCAACCCCCCCTCATCCTAAACCCCCCTCCTCAACCCCCATCATCATCCTCCCTCCTCTATCCCCCTATCCTCAACCCCCCCTTAACCTCAACCCCTCTCCTCAAGCTCCCTCCTCATCCTCAACCTCCCTCCTCATCCTCAACCTCCCTCCTCATCCTCAGCCCCCTTCTCAACCTCCCTCCTCATCCTCCCTCCTCAACCCCCCATCCTCAACCCCCTCCTCAACCCACCTCCTCAACCCCCATCCTCATCCTCCCTCCTCAACCCCCCTCCTCAACCTCCCTCCTCAACCCCCATCCTCATCCTCCCTCCTCAACCCCCCCTCCTCAACCCACCTCAACCACAACCCCCCTCCTCAACCTCCCTCCTCATCCTCAACCTCCCTCCTCATCCTCTCTCCTCAACCCCCCATCCTCAACCCCCTCCTCAACCTACCTCCTCAACCTCCCTCCTCAACCCCCCATCCTCATCCTCCCTCCTCAACCTACCTCCTCAACCTCCCTCCTCAACCCCCCCATCCTCATCCTCCCTCCTCAACCCCCCATCCTCAACCCCCTCCTCAACCTCCCTCCTCATCCTCAACCTCCCTCCTCAACCCCCCCATCCTCAACCTCCCTCCTCAACCCCCCTCTTCAACCCCCCATCCTCATCCTCAATACCACCCTCCTCAACCACCCTCCTCAACCACCCTACTCATTCTAAACCCCCCTAAATACCTCCCCCTCTCCCTTTACCCTCACTTACCTGCTTCTGCTCCGGTCTCCGCTCCTTCTTGACCCGGCGCGCATGAAGGGGGTTTAGTATGGGGGGGGGAGAGACACGGGGGGGTTAGAGAGACACAGGGGGGTACAGAGACACGGCGGGTAGAGAGACACCTGGGGGGGGTTAGAGAGACACGGGGGGGTACAGAGACACGGCGGGTAGAGAGACACGGGGGGGGGTTAGAGAGACACGGGGGAGAGTGCCTCGAGTTTAAGCCGAAAAACTCGGCTTATACATGAGTATATACGGTATGTTAATTGCTGAATATTGGTAATATAATTTTTCTTTAACTATAAATTATACTGCTATTATATACTACTATGAATATCAGCATACTGTGTAGTTAAAGGCCCGATTTGCGTCTAGTAAATGTTATACTAAACTTAACACTCCCATTAAACACCCCATTCACAGTAACATTGAGATTAGCCACTTATGGCTTGCTTTTACAAAGTAACACTTAAGCATAAGTGACTAGGTACGCAAAAATAACACCCAAAACCAATCACCCCTTCCACCGGAAGAACCTTTAAATAACTGCCTACACAAACATAAGGACAACAAACACTGGTTCTGGCATATAAAACAATTAATTGGCTCCTGCCTTACTGATTGTTCTTAGATCTGCGTAAACAAATATTTAATGACTACATCTCACAGTAGCAAACTACTCATTGATGATTTCTTTGGTGCCACTAATTCAGAGATTCTGAAAGCTCCAAAAAATGCAGTGAAAAAAGCCAGTTTTAAGTAATAAAATTCCTACTCAGTAGAGTAAATCGGCACCGGGCAATAGGAGGTGTTCCCTGTACATGTTTATGCAATATGAAATACAACAATACCTGTAGAATATCTCCATGAGCCTCCAGAGACATGGCCCCCTATAAAACTATCCCATTCATCCCATAACTTGCTATAATAGTTCCATGTAGCTGGGTCCAAAGAATTATGTTTCAAGAGGCCTATACCTGGAATCCTAGATCCCCAAATTTCTGAGCCTTTGGTGTTTTTGAAGATCTGGAATATGTACCGCCCTGTAATGGTAGACTAATGACAGACTGACCACTACATTTAGAAAGAAACAATAGCCACACTTTCAAATTTTGCTCAGCAGTAACACTAATATGATGGTAAGGCTGACTCACCCCCACTATAGATAAGGATAATCTCCTTGACAAATTCTGCCTTATGGACATGGTCCGACATGCAAAATTTCCCAACAAAGACTGCATGTCACAAAGTGTTACTTTCTAAGCTCCCATGACCCTTTGACAGACACCTTCAAATCAATGACTTTATCAAACGGTAACCTACATTCCATCAAATGTGTATCAATTTGTGTTTTCTATACCATTGTTATCAGAACGACCCGTTGGGTAGGATAGCTGATAGATTAAACAAAAATAGCCCTCTTCCTTCTTGGGCATTAAATCTAATGGAGAAACCCTCAAGTTTGTAAATGCAAAATTGAATCTGCCATCTTACCCATGTCCACTTCCCCAAATCATTTCTCAAATTCCAATGAGATGACTTCAAATTAGGAGGGCATCTGGTACCGTCCAAAACAGAGAAGGGAATAACAAGCCTTCAGAAAACCTATATACAAAAGATAAGCATCTGCCTCTCGTACTCTAGAGTATGCTCTTAACCATGGCAGCATTTTTTTTTTGCTCTCTTGAAGCATGACGGCCCACATATGAAAAACAAAACCCTTTTCCTGAAATGGCTGTATTTGTTTAGTTAAGTGTTTCTGTGTTGTCATCCCACATTTTCCAGGCGATATTAGTTTTCAGTGGTGTATTCAAGTTAAAATCAATTAAATATTTTTTGATAACTCTACTTCTAGACACTACCAGCCTTATTAAATTCCAGCCTCATAGATACAACATTTCAACTTAAACCCTATGTGCTGCAAATTTTGAAAAGTTACAATGCTAGTAAATTAGCCCTTCTGCAAGCAACTTGTGAGCTACACAGCACGGCCGTCCGTGTCAACACGGAGAAAATGTACATGAGGAGTGACATACTGCGGGATGATCTCGCAGGCTCCCCCACCTCCTCAATTGCCGCAGGGGTCCTGAACAAGACCTTCGCGGCAGTCCTAAATACAAGCCCTGCCGTGGCGGGTACTCCAACTACCCCCCGGCACCTAAAATTAACCACCCTCTATGCTGAAGGACCCTCATGGCACTTGTAGGGTTAACCTAGGGGTTAATAGTGTCCTATAGGGGTCTATATAGACCCCTTTTGGACAGAGGGGGGGTAATTGTAGTCTCATGGGGCTCTGTATAGAGTCCCATGAATGACAGGGTTAATTAAGGGCTCATGGGGCTCTGTATAGAGCCCCATGAGTTATATGGTAATTTAAGTGCTCATGGGACTCTGTTTACAGCCCCATGATTGATGGGGTTAATTTTAGTTGCCTTGGGTGGTAATTATAGTACCCCCGTGGCAGGGTTAATATTTTTTAGCGCGGGTCCTTTCAGGACCGTTACGTTTTTTTAAGGTGTGAGGTGGGAAATTTTAATTTGAAAATGCAGTGGGGTCACGATCGGTACCAATTGCAGCCCCCGCTGCAATGGGTTAATGTGGGGGTCCTGCGGGGGTCCATATGGACCTCTGCAGCAAGGGGTTAATGTGGGGACACTTTTGCGGTCCCAATGGGGTCCTTCAGCATAGAGGGGGTTAATTTTAGGTACCGCGTCCTGGATTGGTTCATAGTGTGCCGTGGGCCCTTTAGGGACCCACGGTGGGAAATTTAAAAATTTTAAATGCAGCAGGGACCTGATCGATGCCGATCGGGGATCCCCTCTGTAAGGGTTTTATATGGGGATTCTGCAGGGGTCTCTATAGGAACCCCTGCCGCAGGGGAATGTGTTTAGGGAGAAGGGGGAAGCAACAGACGGGTGTGTCGGGCTGCTCAGAGGCAGCACATAAAGGCTTCAGGATTCCTTGCTGGTGCTATTTTGTGCCCGTAGGGATTCTTCCAAGGTGCAAAGTTCACCTCATAGATTTACGGCTGCGTGTTACTACGTAGCTTTCTCTGAGCCTATTCTCGGCTGTTTTTTGGTGACATCTCGTAAAGCAGACTGCAATGGACGTATTGAGGAATCGGTCCTCGCAAACAGCAAAATACTGTCTTTTGCAAGGACCGAGGGAGCTACAAGGACTAATTTAATGAGGGCCTATATCTTTTACTTCTCCCCACGTGGGAAAAGTTTTTATTTTCCAATTTAAAGCGATCAGCCATTTCATGGTTGATAAGATGTGAACTAAGACGTATTTAACTTTACACAAATTCAGGTGTAAAATCAATGTCACACTTTACAATCTTTTTCATATTATCTATACATGAAGACCAAAAAATATGCACAATTTCATATTTCCACCATATGTGTTCAAAAGAACCTGTTTTAGATTCACATCTCCAGCAAAGATCTATATAATTTTATTTACTAAATTTGGAGATTTGGCTTGGTACTAAGTGCCATCTTTGGATAACTTTGAAATACGTTTATTTTAGATTTCTATTTCTTTCTACATTTTAGATTATTGGCAGTCACCTCAAAAGCTTTAGACCATGAAGTGTGGCTCCATTGCTTTCCCAAGTCCAGAGACAGAGCAATTTTCTCACATTATCTGTGCCTTTCCTAGTTTTAATAAAACCTGTAGGTCCACATCAATTAATTCTAACAACAGAGGATTCAGTCTTGCTGCCAGTACTTTTGCATAACAAAATTGGGCGGTAGTTCTTATAATTTAATTTGTCTTTACCTATTTTGGGAATTGTAATGATGGCAGATTCTAGCATTTCTAATGGTGGTTTGCCAGAACCTTTTATTTTATTAAATGTATCTTTTAAAGGATTACTTAAAACATAAGAGAAAAATTTGTAGAATAGGTTTCAAAAAACCTCCGGTCCTGGGGACTTATTGAGTTTAAGTGTGGTTATGGCTTCTTCTGTTGTTATCTCTCTCTCTAATATTTCACATTGTTCTTCCTTAATTTTCAGGAGTTTTAATTTAGCCAAAAATTGTTTAATTTGTAACTTAGTAGGTTTTATAACTCTTGGATTTTCTTCCAGATTATATAATATCATTTGAAAAATATATCACCAATTTCTTTCATCTTAATACATTCTCTCCCATCTTGATCTTTTAATTTAGATACACTTTTATAAATATTTATTTTCTTCATCTCTATAGACCCCTACTGGACAGAGTGGGGGGGGGGGGGGTAATTGTAGTCTCATGGGGCTCTGTATAGAGCCCCATGAATGACAGGGTTAATTAAGGGCTCATGGGGCTCTGTTTACAGCCCCATGATTGATGGGGTTAATTTTAGTTGCCTTGGGTGGTAATTATAGTACCCCCGTAGCATGGGTTAATATTTTTTAGCGCGGGTCCTTTCAGGACCTTTACGTTTTTTTAAGGTGTGAGGTGGGAAATTTTTAATTTGAAAATGCAGTGGGGTCACGATCGGTACCAATTGCAGCCCCCGCTGCAATGGGTTAATGTGGGGGGCCTGCGGAGGTCCATATGGACCTCTGCAGCAAGGGGTTAATGTGGGGACACTTTTGCGGTCCCAATGGGGGCCTTCAGTATAGAGGGGGTTAATTTTTTTTAGCGCGGGTCCTTTCAGGACCTTTACGTTTTTTTAAGGTGTGAGATGGGAAATTTTTATTTGAAAATGCAGTGGGGTCACGATCGGTACCAATTGCAGCCCCCGCTGCAATGGGTTAATTGCAGCGGGGGCTGCAATTAACTCATTTGCCAATACTTTCCCTACCTTATTTCCCAGGTTATAGTTTATTTTTGCTGAGTAATCCAATATATTGTTTTTGTAAAATCTTCTTAATTTTATTTTGAATTATATTTATTTCTGAATCACGATCTTTATCTGGGACTTGCTTATTCACCCTTTCTAGCTCATTTAGTTGAATGTATAGACTCCTTAATGGTGTTCCTCTCTTCTTCTTCTTCTTCTTCTTCTTCTCATGTATTGCCCAAGAGGTAAGTAATCCTCTTATATACGCCTTATGGGAGCTCCATGTGATTGGTTTAGAATCAATAGAGTTATCATTGATATTAAAAAACTCCACTATTTTGTTTTTCAGAATATCCCTGTTTTGCATATTTTTCAGCAGGGTAATATCAAAATTCCATTTATAATTATAGTCTTTTTGTTAAGTTTTGTTGATATGGATTTTAATTATGGCATGATTGGATCAATCTATTGGTCCAATTGTTATTTTACTTAAATTTTCTACTGCATCGATCAAAGGCAGTAATCTATCCTTGTGTATGTATTGTGTCTGTTTGAGAAAAAAAGTGAAATCTCTTTCCTCAGGATGTAAAACTTGCCAAGAGTCTTATAGCCCATATTTCATCAGTGTGTTATTAAATTGTTTTGCCAATGTCTACATTGTAGCACCTGGAACTGAGCTTTTACTTGATTTTCAGTCCATATCATAGTTTGCGCATACATTTAAATCCGCACAAATTATTGCATAGCTTGTTTTAATCTTCTGGATATTTTTTTATATTTTATTCAAAATTTTGTTTTATTTTATGTTGGGGGCATATAGGTTCAGAATTTTATAAGATTCATTATTAATGCTCCCCATCCAAATGATATATCTTCCATCCAAGTCTAATTCTTTATAATTATATATTACTTTTGATTTTTATTAAAGAGAATTGATACACCTCTCACTTTTTTCTTGAAACTGGCATCTTTTATACTGCTGTATATTCTATCTGGTAGTAATGGTTCTAATCCAGTGGGTCTCCTGCAGGCATATTATGTCTGGGTCTTCTTTCTGAAAACATTTCATGGCAGTATGTCTTTTAAATATTGTGATAAGATTTTTTACTCATCTACATTGAGAAAAAGATTTGTTATAGAATGACATATTATTACCCCCTCTCTCCTCTACTTCACCCTGTAAATCATAGTCATAGAATTTGATGGAAATTATATATAATACAACCAATAACAAAATACAATTTAACACGTCCACATCCATACTAATAGAGATTTTCAATCTCAAATTTTCTCTTAGGACAGAATTATGATGTGAAAAGCTGTCTATTTTTAAAAGCTGGTATATTTCTGTCTAGTCAAAAAAAAAAGAAAATAACTGACCAGACCTGACCGATTAAGTGATCCTATAGCGTGTATATCCATTATTCTCGCACTTTCACTCCTGGATTTCTACTTTTACCCTTCTTTACACTAGTATATCTAGTAAGTATTAAACGCTGATAACTTTGTTGATCTGCTATAAGAAGGCCCTAGTGAAGCCTCCGCACATATTCTCTCACCTCCTCTGCCCCCTCACACCCCAGAAAATTCTAATGATCTTCAATTACCAATTTACCAATTATTTTTTTTAACAGATGATTTTAACACACTTCAGTTTTGCTATCTCTTATAGAAGTATAATATCATTAAGACCAATAAAAGTACTCTTGTAAAAGGAGACGGGTAAAGTGAGGAGAGGACGAGGGCCGAGAGGAAGAGGCGAAAGAGGAAGAAAGAAAAAAAAAGAAAATGGGAGGAGGGGGGCAATGTTCCCCCCTCATTAATTTGAGGGTATCTACTACTCCCCTTGTGAGCAAATGTGTGTAATTTCTTTGGAGCCATTAATAATTACTTAAAAATTATGTATTTTTACTTCTCAAAGTGTGATATCCTACTTAACTGTATGTATAACATTTACAAAATACCATGGTATAAATGTGTGTGTTTATATGGACCATGAGATAATTCTCTCAATAATAATTGTGCTATTCCTTGAAAATAAAACTAGTGCTCTTTAAAAAAATAAATCCTCAGACCCTCAACTCAAACCCTCTTCCAAACCAAGGAGGCATCAACTGCTGTGTTCATGTCTCTCCTAGCAGTAGAGGTGCATGGGATATTCCACGTTTCTAAAAAAAAATCTCCTTCAGTCATTGTCTTAATAACATTTTTAATAACGTTACGCTTGAGAGATCTGCAAAAACCTGTATCTTTTCATATGGTTTACTAAATCCCCTTGTTTCTTTGAGTGCCTTCATTAAGGCCTCTTTATAATTAAGGTAATTGATTTTTACTATCACGTCTCTATAAGCGTCATTTGTGGCATTTTTTGGATAGAGGGATCCTATATATACCATCTATTTTGTCTTCTCCTTGTGGGCTTAAGCTCATTAACGAGTTAAGGAAAGTAATAATATACTTAGAGAGTTCCGTTATTGTAATAAATTCAGGTATTCCTCTCAGTCTAAGATTATTTCTTCTGATAGAGTCCTCATATTGAAATTATATATTTTAATCTTAAATCCCTGACTTCTTCCTCTAGATTTTGTATGTAGTTTAACATAATTTGATTATGTTTAATTAAAGTTTTTTGCTTATTTTCTACTTCTTCTAGACATGATGTCAAGTCATTAACAGCCTAAGTGTTTTTAATAATGTATTCAGTTAACTCCAATCTCCATGAAATTTGAAAATCTGTTAGTAGTTGTCTCATTACAATAGCTGTAAGCACCTTTTGTTCTGGAGTGCTAACGGTACTTGACGAGTTTGGGTGGAGATTGTTCTGTGACAGTCAAAGGGGTAATTTGTGAACTAGCAAGTAATTTTGCTGTATTATTTTCTTTGGGTGAGAAGAATATAGATGGGTTTTTCAAACCTATTTTTTTTATCCTTTTGTGAAGTTTTGTTTTTCTGACCAGGGGACTTTTGTATCCTGTAGCCATTTTGTATAAAGGACATGTAATTCCCTGTCTTGTCCACAAAATGTCACTGCAGGACGTTAGGGTAATTACAGGCCCTTTTTTCTATGTTGCCACTCAAGCTATGATTGGGTGATGCTAATCTGGGCGGGGGATTTGAATGTGTTAAGCTCACTGTGATGTAACTAGGGGAGGAAAATCTTTTGTCTGTGGTCAGTGTATTTCTTTTATAAGGATTGGTATGACTGCCGGTCATCGAGAGGCCCATTCTTTCAACGAAGATCGCCTAGTTAGTGGAGAATTCCTGTGATCAACGACAGGGAGTGTCTGTAGCTAAATAGATCCGCTTTTTGGGATCTTCACACCTTGTTTTTACTTTTGAGTAGATTTTGATCTTTTTTCTTCATTTTTAATACTCTCACTACTTCCTCTTTCTTCTCCTCCTTTTCCTTTCTTTTGTCCTCTCTTTTCCGTCCCCCTCCCTTTCTCACCCTTTTCCTTCCTCCCTTTTTACTATTCTTACAGTGTGAAGATAAGTGCACATTTGGTATACCTCTACTTATAATTTAAACAGACGTACAGTGGGGGGGGAAAGTATTTGATGAGTAAATGATCAGTCTATAGTTTTAATGGTAGATGTATTTTAACAGTGAGAGACTGAATAACAAAAAAAAAGAAGAAAAAAATATATAAATTGATTTGCAAGTCAGTGAGGGAAATAAGTATTTGATCCCCTATCAATCAGCAAGATTATATGTAACGACCTGACATTAGTAGCACTCTCTTAAAGGGAGTGCCCCTAATCTTAGCTCATTACCTGTATAAAAGAGACCTGTACACAAAAGCAATCAATCAATCACATTCCAAAGTTTCCACCATGGCCAAGACCAAAGAGCTGTTGAAGGATGTCAGGGACAAGATTGTAGACCTATACAAGGCTGGAATGGGCTACAAGACCCTTGCCAAGCAGCTTGGTGAGAAGGTGTCAACAGTTGGTGCAATTATTTGCAAATGGAATAAACACAAAATAACTGCCAGTCTCCCAAGAAAACAATTGGTAACACACTACGCCGTAAATGACTGAAATCCTGCAGCACCCGCAAGGTCCTCCTGCTCAAGGAAGCACATGTACAGGCCTGTCTGAAGTCTGCCAATGAACATCTGAATGATTCAGAGGAGAACTGGGTGAAAGTGTTGTGGTCAGATTAGACCAAAATCGAGCTCTTTGGCATCAACTCAACTCAACTGTTTGGAGGAGTTGGAATGCTGCCTATAACCCCAAGAACACCATCCCCACCATCAAACATGGAGGTGGAAACATTATGCTTTCGGGGTGTTTTTCTGCTAAGGGGACAGGACAACTGCACCGCATGAAATGTACAATGGACGGGGCCATGTACTGTCAAATCTTGGGTGAGAACCTCCTTCCCTCAGCCAGGGCATTGAAAATGGGTCGTGGATAAGTATTCCAGCATGACCCAAAACACACAGCAAAGGCAACAAGGGAGTGTCTCAAGAAGAAGCACATTAAGGTCCTCGAGTGGCCTAGCCAGTCTCCAGACCTTAATCCCATAGAAAATCTGAGGAGGGAAGGTTTGAGTTGCTAAACATCAGCCTTGAAACCTTAATGACTTGGAGAGGATCTACAAAGAGGAGTGGGACAAAATCCCTCCTGAGATGTGTGCAAACCTGGTGGCCAACTACAAGAAACATCTGACCTCTGTGATTGCCAACAAGGGCTTTGCCACCAAGTACTAAGTCAAAGGGGTCAAATACTTATTTTACTCATTGATCTGCAAATCTATTTATAACTTTCTTGACATGCATTTTTTTAATTTTTTTTATTCTGTCTCTCACTGTTAAAATACACCTACCATTAAAATTATAGACTGATCATTTCTTTGTCTGTGGATAAGACATTCGAAATCAGCAGGGGATCAAATACCCTCACCCACTGTATACTCTTTAACTCTATTCTGGTTGTTCAACTTCTCTTGTTATGTTAATACTAGCGACTTGCCCATCAAAAAGGATGGCAATAAAAATTGAAAGCTGGCAATGCTGTTGGCCACACTGTACAAGGTTAACCCGTAAGTTGCGGGCCTTGAAATGAGCACCTTTGGCAAGCCTCCCCCACCGTCTTCTTTACAGGCCTCATGATGAGCTCATTGCAGGCCTCGGCAAATCCGCCACTTTCACGTCGAAGGTGCTCATTACGAGCCTCTCCCCCTCTACTTTACGGGCCTCGCAATGAGCCCCGCAATGAGTGCTTATTGCAGACGTCGTCCAACCTGCCACTTTCGTTCTTCTAGCTGAATGCCTTCGGTGCTCATTGCGTGCCTCGCAATGAGCACCTTCGGCACCCATTGTGAGCCTCTCCCCCCCCCCCCCTCTACTTTACGGGCCTCTCAATGAGCGTCATTGCAGACGTCGTCCAACCCGCCACTATTGTGCCTCGCACTGAGCACCCAGCGATGAGCAACTTCCCAGCCTCTCCCCACTCTCTGACTCCTGTGTCTGTTTCCCCCTCTCCCTTCCATGTGTCCCCCTCTCCCTGCCATGTGTTTTTCCCCTTATTTCCCTCCCCTGTGTCTCTTTCCCCCCTCTCTCACCCCTGTGTCTCTTTCCACCCTCTCCCCGCTCTCACACACCTGTGTCTTTCTCCTTTCTCTCTCCCTGCTCGAGTCTTGCGTGCCTCGCGATGAGCGGCGTCGGTTATTTTTTTCAAAGTCTTGTGGACCTTGCGCTGATCTCACCAGTTTACGTACCTGCATTTCTTTAGTAAATTCCCCCCCATTATTGTAACTTTTTGTGCATTTATTCCATTACAATTCAGAAAGTAAGTCATTGAGAAAACCCATGTCATTCAAAACTACTACAATATGTTACTCAGGTAAACTGTAAAGTCTCAATATATTTTTGTTTCCTCTCTAAATTCTACTACATTGCTAAGCGTCTGTGAGACCTGAAATGAGATCCATCAGAATTTGCTAGCAGGCGAAATGTAATTGCATGATCGCTGTTAAAATCCTGGTTACCAAAACAACTGGAAAACATTGTCATACTTATCACACATTTAATTTCAACTGTTCTGTGGGGCTTCTGATTTCAGACACGCATGGACTGGTTTCGTGTTAACTGTTCAGAAGGTGTAATTAATAACTTAAATATTTGCATCAATTCCTCTGAGAGGCAGTGAAAACAAAAGAGCACTAGAAGAAGTCTAGGGAGGGGGCGGCCTGAAAACTTACTTTAATATAAGGTAAGAGGGGGGTTGAGTATAGCTGCAATTAACAATGGAGACACCAAGCTCAAGATTATAGAAGACTGTCTGTTTTTTTTGGGGGGTGGATATGACCTGTAATTCTGAAGCATGATTTTTGTTTTTCTGTAAGGTGAGCAGGTCACTACCCAGAATAAAAGCATGACTGAATAGAAGAGACACTCCGGGTCATAGGGTGAGCCAATCTTAATTAAAAAGTCACTAGCTGTCATATTATAGACATTGCATTGCGATGGAGCAGAGATAATGGGCCCAGAGGCTAGAAAAAGAGATATTATGCTATAAGGTATTAAGCTATAGACACCGAGTGTGTGTGTGTTTGTGTGTATGTGTATATTTGTATGTATGGAGACATTTGTGGGCACGTTTGCATGTCCCAGCTCAGCTTCCCAGAATGCAGTGTAATAACTGTTTTTCTCGGAACTCTGAGCTGGAAGCAGGTTTTTAACTTGCTTTAGACATTCAAATGTGAACACAGATGTACTTTTTATTTACTATATATATATATATATATATATATATATATATATATATATATATATAAATATATAAATATATATACATATCTATCTATTTATCTACGAATCTAGAAAATCCTCTACTGGCATCTAAATATGTTCTAGTAACTATAATGTATTTCTATGAAATTTAGAAATAAAAAAATATATTTTACTTTTCTGCAGTTCTTTAAAGGAAAATAAATACATATTTCAGAATCATTTCGGAATCATTAAAAAACAAAAAGATCAATTCCAGGAAAAGCATTTTTCTTTCACCTGCATTCCGTTTTGTTGTTACATTTCTGCATTGCTTATCTACAATCTCATAACTATTCTGTCAAAAAAAGCTACAGTAAAGATATTTTGTACAGAAATATAACTCACCCGACTGCATAGGGCTGGGTAAAATATTGGCACTTTATAATAACAATAAAATTAATGTACATAATAATTTGTTTAGTAAAAGATAAAAATATATGTAATAGACCAAATCACGCCTATACATAGCATGTTTATTGTGGTATTCCTATCATAGCAGGAATATTTTGTGGTTGCAAAATATGCTGAAAATAAGATCTGTGTGCGGTTTTAGAAACACTAGGGAAGATTACAACTTGATGAGGTAAACCACCCACAATCTGAAATTAAATTAAATTAAAAAAAGTAGCGTCTATACCTGTACAGGGTTACTGAGTTAATTGTTGTTGATTGGTGGGGAATCCAAGCCTTCTTCTAAACAATTTGTTAGAGAAAGATAGAGCTGGAAAATTATTAACATGTAAAGTCGGCATGAAAAACAAGCGAAAATGTTCTATTCAAGAGGAAGCAGCAGAAGACTGACCATCTTACATATTGCACACCATGCGTCATGCATTACATACACTCACTGAAACATTGAGATATGTACTTTTTCACATGTGCCTTCAATTGAAACATTTTACCTCATGCACAGATAAATCCCATTTCCAGATGTGGTAGTACTAATCACCTGAGGAATGATATTGCACAGTAGAACATCAATCAGGAGACTGGTCTAGATGTTGGCTTCCAAGATGTTGGCCAGCAACAGGTATAGCTAATTATCTATGTACACAGCAATGTCCATACACAGTGACATTTCTGTGCGTTATTCTAAAACATTTGGACATACTGTATATATGTGTCCTGTGATGAGGACGTATCAAATGGAAAGGAAATGTAACAATGCTGGTCCTAAACTTGAATCGGTCTAAGGCAGAATAAATACTAAGGGCCTCATTCTATTAGCGGCCGCAGCCGTTGCGGGGCCGCAAGGACCGGCCGCAAGCTATTCGGCTATTCTATTCCCCTCCGGCCGGGGATTCCGGCAGGCTTGCGGGCGGTGCCTTGCTATCTCTTGCGGCCGCTCGCGCCGGAGGAAAGCCTTTGATCTAAAACGGCCGCAAGAGTTTCGGACGTAAGAAATTCCTATTTGCAATTCAATTGCTCCGGGAACCCTCTCTGCAAGGCTAAAAGCGAGCCGCAGCTTACTTGCAGCAAAAAGGTCCCGCTAGCACCAATTAAGCACATAAAATAGCTCAAATAAAGCCATCCTGCACTTTGAGAAGACTATAAAGGGATTTTAGGTGTTAGAAAAAATAGCACATAATTATCCTATACTCAAATCCGTAAAATATTTTATTTTTTATATCCGTAAAATATCCATGTAAAAAGTCCAGAGTGCTTGGAGCACCTCAGACACGCCCACGCCGCAGCCGGAAAATAAACAGTTAATTTGAACTCGGGTTTGGGCTGATGTGCAAGCTTGAGAGTGGGTTACTTTTAATCCTCATGTCCCCCAATATGATCCCTAGCATTTAGAGAGCTGTACAGTGCAGGAATTTATTTTTGCGTTTTTATATTTCTGAGCTTACGGTTCCAAGATATGCGGCCGGCCGTAAGAGGAGATCCTTGCGGGGCCGTATAATAGAATCGCGAGTTAACAGAACCCCCGCAAGGAATCGCAGCCTTACGGCCGATTTACAGCCGATAATAGAATGAGGCCCTAAATATGTCTCAGTATACAGAGCTTATTTATGAGTGAAAAACTTCAGAAGCCTGGAAAAAAAAACGTAACCGAATAAGTATAATTTAATCAGCCACTGTTGGCCAAAATGTGCTATCCTAAGATAATAAGATAAGATAAGAAAATAAAGATTTTGTTGCCAACATGAAAACCGATTTTTTAATGAAAATGAATTGGTCTAGAATAATTACATAAAGTGAGACAGGACAGTATTGTTCTCACGCCCTCTGTACAACCTTGTACCTTTATCCACATTGTTTGCAAATTAAGATAATTTAATTAAACCAATATAATTTGTATAAAACCTAATATTTTAAATGCCACTAGAATTACCTTTTAATTACCTTTAACAAATAAACAACAGTACATGCACTGCAATGAAAGTAAGGTATGGTGCTCTGAAGTAACCCAGCTTCACTGTAGTTCTGTTATACACATTTTATCCATTGTGAGCTTCTTATATTTGAAATCATATTTATTTTGGATGTATGTTATGATACGGTTTTTGAGGAATTGCTGCCACTAATAATTTTGTAAATGGACTCTGCACCTTTGATATAGAAGGAAGACATAATTAGCTGAGTGACTGATAAATGTCTTTGGTCACAATATTTCTAAATTATATTTCAGTCTTTGATGTAACCTCAGGTACAATCTTCACTTTTCCTTATAAACTGTCCAAAATCCCCTAACTTTCCTGGAGGGGATGAAGAAAAAATAAGCACCAGTGCGATTTGCATGTTTCATGTCGACGCGGAGGCTGCACATGCTCCTTGGGTCAGCCCGCAGCGTCTCGTGACTCAGCGGAGCCTGTAAGGCAAACCAGCCAATCAGAAGCGTCGGGGGCGGGACTTCCGCCGCATTCGCGCGCCGGGAGTCAGTTCGGCGCGGTCTCCGTGGAAAACGGACGGAGGTCTGAGGGCTCCTGCATTAAAGTGCAAAGTAGGAAGGTTAAAATTGAGATACTCCCCAGCTACAAAAAGCATATAAGGGGCAAAGTGAGAGTGCCTATCAGTGTGTGTGTGTGTGTTTCTGTGTTTTTCTCCCTGTCTCGCGGTCCGTTTTGTTTGTCAAGGGGGGGGTCTTGTGTGCCTGGGGCATGGATGCTCTGGAGCTAGAGGCCTTGCTGGCTGATGTTAGGACCCGGGCCCTAAGCCAAGGGGTCAGGTGGGTGCAGGGGCCCTCCCATGCCTTCTGTAGGAGACCCCCGTTACATTGGACAGGCTCAGCATGCAGTTGCTGGAGGCCTAGACAATATCGGGGGTGCCATTGGGCTTGTCTCCCATCCTTTTCATGCAGAGCCAATAGACCACCGTCCAGTGTATAACCAGGTCACGGGTGACAGGGGTAATACGGGGCAGGTTAGCCAGGACCCTTTACCCCTCAGACAAGAGAGAGCCGGACCCACGGGCGGTGAGGGTGAGGGCCTAGAACTCCAGCCACCACCAGTCATTTTGCCTAAAGGGCTCCGGCCGCAGCAAAGAGCAAAGAACACCCCGTTACCACGACAAAAAGGGGGCGCAGGGGTTAATAAAAAAGACAGGAGGCGTACAAAAGCTCCTGCAGACCCTAAAGGTGCCAACCATGCGGTCCCCTCTAACTCCATTAATAACATCGCTTCTGGTGCTTTACAGGGACGCAGCCACGGCAGAAAAATGGACATGGGTACCACACGTGAGAGAATAGACAGAGTGGTCAGAGAGATGAATAGCCAGGACAGCATGGTCATGATCGATGACATGCCCGTAACAGCGGTGGTGGCGAGGCCGGCGCGCCCCACCAGAGCTAGGAAGACCACAAGCAGGTACAGCCCTCTGCTATTTACCCATACCCCTCTAAGACGACAGAGGACAGAGACTGAGGGTGTTACGGTTAGGCCACAGGAAAAAGTGACTAATCCTGACCCACAGGTAAAATTTGCAACGCCCCAAGCAGTTTCAAGGGTACTGGTACAGAGTGCGGAGCCCGCGGCACTAGCCCATTCCAGCCGCGCAAGCTTAGGTGACCAAGACCAGTTTTCAGGGGAGGAACAAATGGTATGGGCACTGGCATGCAGGTCACGGAGAGCTAGTGACTGTTCCTCTTGCACCCATAGGTCTGAAAGGCGATCAAGATCGAGGAGCAGGAGATCCTGCCAATGCAGCTGTGCCTGCGGATCGGAAAGAGGACGGAGCCCGCGGAGGGCCAGACGGTCGGAATCCCCAGGACGTCAGGAAAGACGTAGGGACACCCCGTTGGCAGTATCCACACCGAGGCTCCCAGAAGCAGGTGAGGCAGTTGGTGGAGTAGAGGAAGCAGACAAATGCATACTGCCACACACTTAAGGGGGATTTTTGGGGTCCCTTAAGGCCCTCTTAGCCACACATAACATCGCGGTAAGCGAGCAGGAGATGGGTGCGTGGATAAGAGGGCTAGCCAGAGGAGCTTGGTCAGAGCAGTCCAATAGCATAAGCAATGGGGAGCTGGTGGCACCAGGTCCCCCGGTCATCATGGGCAGGCCGGGCCGCAAGCAAGCAGCACCAAGGCAGTAGCCTCAGACGGAGCCATGAGACCAATCGTCTTGTGTGCGCTGGACAACCTGGGGGCGCATCTACCCCAGGGAGTTAAGGAAAAAATATGGAGGAGGGAATTTGTCGAATTGTTCTCTCTGCTGCCTATGTCCAGACAAATGGACTCAGGCGAGAGGAGTCTACGTGAAGGAGGGTCTTATAGGAGGTTGCCCAGAACCTTCGACACGTGGCTACAGGTCTTTTCAATCATGGCATGTGTGCTATGCGAACGGCACCCTGAGCAATGCCCGGGCTGTTCGTATACATAGACGAGATTCGCAACGCCCACAAGGTGTATGGGGGCACGGCATAGTGGCGGTACGATGAAGAATTCTGCCAGTACCTGGCATCTAGGCCAGCTATGGCATGGAGCGACAAAGCGGTGGCATACTGGCTTAACATTATGACACCCATGCGAGTCATGCCGCCCTTTCGGGCCGGAGGGGGTGGGGTCAGGAGCCCCACCGCCAACACGGCTGCTGGTCTCAAGACCTGTTTTGCCTACAACGAAGGGGTATGTAAATGGGCCCCTAACTGCAGGTTCAAGCACGTGTGCTCCAACTGCAGTGGTGAACACCACCTGGCCAGATGCGCCAGGCCAAAGGAAAGCAGAACAGAGCCCCCTGCCAAAGGGCAGGACACCCATGCGCCTCCCCGGCATGCTGCCATGGCTAAAATGCTACGGTAGGACGGCGGGCAACGGCGCTGTGGCTCGCCTCCTAGAAGTGGGTTTCCAGGAGGGATTTAGGATCCCATGCACAACAGAATTGCGGGGGTCTACGGCTCTGAACTTGCGTTCGGTGCAGCAATTCCCGGGGGTAGCAGAAGCTAAGGTGCACAATGAGGTGCAGCTGGGGAGGGTGGCAGGCCTTATCGTTTCCCCCCTAGGCATCGTTCCCAAAAAAGAGACTGGGAAATTTAGGATGATCCAGCATTTCTCATACCCGAGAGGCGGGTCAGTTAACGACGGCATCGCAAAGGATCAGTCAGCTGTATCCTACGAATTGTTTGACCGGGCCACCGAAATGGTCAGGTCTGCCGGCGCAGGGGCGCTCATGGCAAAAGTTGACATTGAAGCGGCTTTTAGATTGTTACCGGTGCATCCAACGAGCCACCGGCTCCTCGGTTGCTATGTCGATGGCAACTATTTCATCGACCTATGTTTACCTATGGGGTGCTCCATATCATGTGCCTACTTCGAGGCTTTCAGCTCATTCTTGCAATGGGTTGCACGCAAGGAAGCCGGGTACAGGAGCATTAGCACTATCTGGATGATTTCTTGTTCGTTGGTCCGGCAGGGCAAGACACCTGCCGGTTCATTTTGGAAGTGTTCACCAAAATCTGTAGGGATTTTGGGGTACCACTGGCCCACAAGAAAACTGAGGGCCCCACGACAAAATTTACTTTCCTGGGGATCCAGATAGATTCCAAGACAATGGAATGCAGTCTTCCCCTGGAAAAGGTAGTGGACATGAGAGTGGAATTCAGTGCGCTAACAGGAGCGCGCAGGGTGAGCCTTGCGACGGTTACAGTCCATTATGGGAAAGTTAAACTTTGCCTGTAGGATTATTCCTATGGGTAAGGTATTCTGTAGGAGAATGTCACTTGCGACTGTGGGCATCATAAAAGTGTCCCGGGCCATGCGGGACGACGCACAGGTGTGGTCGGTCTTCCTGGACGATTTCAATGGTTCGGAGATTATTCAGAATTAATCGGTCTAATAGCGCAGATCTGAAGCTGTTTACCGGGGGGTCTGGAGCAGTAGGGTGCGGCGCCTATTTTCAAGGAAAATGGTGCGCCGCACCATGGCCAGACGAATGGGAGGTGGCCGGTCTCACGAAAAACCTGACATTCCTCGAACTCTTCCCCATAGTAGTGGCGGTGCACTTATGGGGTTCAGAGTTTAGAGACCAGCAGGAGTATTTCCACACGGAAAGTAGGGATGTTGCACAAGCAGTGAATAACCTCAAGGCAACTTCCATACCCGTGGTGAGACTACTACGGCACCTATTGCTGTGTTGCCTGCGCCGGAACATATGGTTCCAGGCGAGGCAAGTACCGGAGTTAGAGAATGGCATTGCTGACGCCCTTTCTCGGTTTCAGGAAGAACGGTTCAGGGCTCTGGCCCCCCGGGCGAACACGCTGGGGGAGGCCATTCCCGAAGAAATCTGGGAACTTGGAGCAGCCAAGTGACGAGACTCATCAGACAGTCTGTCGCCCCGGTGACGTGGTCCGCGTATAAACGTGTATGGGCAAAATGGAACGACTTAGTAAAAATGGCTGGTGGGTCGACATCAGAGGATAAGACCCTAGGGATACTGCTTTGGTTTCTGCTGCGGTGTGTCGAGGAGGGCGAGAAAAAAGTAGTAGTCGATAGACAGGTCACGGCCCTGGCCTTCATGTTTAAACTGGCGGGGCAGAGGGACCTTACAAAGGAATTTATAGTGCGCCGATCACCTTCTCTTTGTTACTGCGAATGGCGCAGGTGTTGCCAGTAAAGTGTAGGACCCCTTTTGAATCTCTGCTTTTCCGTACGGCTTTTTACCTGGCGTTCTTCAGAGCATTCCGAATAGGGGAGTTAGTCGCGAACAGTAGATACGGGTCCGGGGGCATACAAGTGGTGGATACCTGCCTCAGGGAAGGCACGGTGCTGGTGTGGCTCCGGAGGTCTAAGACCGACCAATGGGCAAAAGGTAAAGAGGTGGTGCTGCACCGAGTAGGCACGGAGTGTTGCCCCTACTGGTGTATGGTGGAATATCTTGGTCAGCGACCGGTGGGACGTTGTTCGCTGTTAATCCACGCCGACGGGACGGCGTTATCCCGGTACCAGTTCTAAAGGATGCTAAAAGTTGCACTACACAGTTTGGGCCTGGAGCAGGCAGAGTTCGGAACACACTCGTTCAGAATAGGGGCTGCGACCGAAGCAGCTAGGTTAGGCTTACCCGACGCGGCGGTCAAGCGGATTGGTAGATGGGAATCAGAACGTTTTTGGTCTTACGTAAGACCCAAGGCTGTAGTCTAACGTATGTTGCTTTCTGCTTTCAGGATGACAGAAGCAACTGTGGATTGTGGGTCACTCGTACGCGTACTGGGCCAACAGGTTGGCCGCAGTTACAGAAGGAAGGACACAACTGGGTTTTCCTGTTACGGACTTACACGTGCGGTGGCTCGTGGTTCGAGGCCTGCGTGGGCACAGTTGGATGGGTTGTTGTACACTTACGGTCAGCGGTATGGTCAACCCACGTTAATAATAATTCACGCCGGCGGTAATGATCTAGGAACGGTTGCCATGCGGAGAATGCTGAAGGTTATGAAGAGAGACGTGGAGAACTGGACCAAGAAGTTCCCAGGTACATTCCTGATATGGTCAAAAATGATAAAGAGAAGATCCTGGCGGAATGCGCGAGATACCGTCGGTCTGGATAAAGCGAGGCAGAAGATTAACCAGCAGCTGTCGAGTTTCGTTCGAAAGTTGGATTTCATCGCCATTCGATACAAAGAATCCGGTGCCGAGGATTTTTTCGGGAAAGACAAGGTACACCTCACGGAAATGGGGCTGGAGTTAGTTACGTTGGAGTTTAGGGAGAGTTAGTTACGTTGGAGCTGTTCGGGCCTTGGCTTCGATGGAAAGCAAGGGGGGATCGCAGTCTCGGGAGGAGTCCCTCGCGTGCTCTGTGGCGGGAGGTGAGTTGCCCGGCCCACTGGCCTAAGTGGGCGTGGCCCTACCTCACAGGGCGTGCTTAAGATAAGCATTGGGGCTTTGGTTAATTGGTTAAATTATAATAAAGCTGTGGCCCGTGTTTTCTCCCAAACAATCGATGTGGTGTCAATCATTTTAAGATAAGCCTAAATGGATCATGCTTGGGTCATGGTATTTATTAAGCTAGTTTCCCAGTAAATCCTCACACCATTCTCAACCATTCATCATGGGAACATATTAAAGGAGTGTTAGGTATGTGTTGTATGTAACCACCAGCTGTGATCACATCACACTATTTATTATTCTTTTTTTTTCTTCTGCACCCAAACATCTGAAATAAGAAGCTATATTATTTTATTTTAAATTCTAAAAACTTTTAGCCTATTTTCCAGTATAGTTCTTCAAAAGAGTATATTTTAATGTATGACTACATTGATCCTTTCGTAAATTCTCTGAAGAATTCTGCCATGAGGAGACCCCTAAAGCAGCAATGAATACCGGCCATTGACTGCTGGGCTTAGTGAATCTAGCCCTATGAGCTTTCGAAATACAAAATCAAAAGGAGAGGGATTAAAAATGAATTGTACAAGAAGACAAAAGCTAAATTTTACGACTTCAAAATGTGTGCATGTTAGTCAGAGTTTATTAAGCATTAATGTGTACAAGATGTACAGTGTCTTGTCACAGCTTGGTCCTGGATATGTGATACATGCAAATATTAAACAGGCAGCAGGATTATATTAGTGCACTTTATAGACAATTGTGTTTTTGTTTGGCAAAGGAAAATTTGGGTATCCCTGAGCTATTTTATTTATTACTTTTAGTGGAAAATGTTGCAGCTTGGTACACAGATTGCATAATGTAAATTAAAAGCAGTGTGTCACTAATAACTGAGGCTGTTTAGAGTTCATTATTGAGAGACCAACTGAGCTGAACAGTGTACTTGTATGTTGAATTGCTCTGTTCTTTATAACATGTAAGTCATTATTGGAACTCTGTGTTGTGTGCAGTAGTAAATAATTCTATCTGCTAAGGTAAAGGAAAACTTCTATAATTTATGTCTATACCAACAATATTCAGGCTGAGTGCAACAGGTGGTCAGGTGCAGTGCCATGCATTAGTGTGTGCATATGCACAGAAATGTATATAAAAAGTAATATGCCACTCGAATACACTGAGGGGAATTTACTAACACATCACAGGTGCTAACATGTTCACAATAGCCTACATTTTAACTGCAGTTCGGATTCCCTCTTTATTGAAGTCCCTTCTCCCCTGTAATACCAGGACAGAGCTACCTCCAGTGCAGGCGATGCAAGGCACTGGGGCCCACTGCGATGGGGCCCCAGTGCAGTCATATATATTTTAAATATTAAGTTTCGTTTTAACTTCAAAACTTGGTAAAACATCTTAACGCACAAACAATGCACATCCACACACATTAGGTATTGGATTTACACCAGATTCTATCAACTCCTGCAGCCTTGTTATCAGCAAGGCATCCTATTGCCCATCTCACCCATTTCGCCAAGATGTCTGTAAGCAGCTCATTGGACAGAGTATTGAGGTCATTACTGCTATCAATACTCTTCCTGTATAGATCTTCTACATCTTCTTTATCTTATATTTTTCCCTACCATTTTGATCTTTTATCCTGCCCACTATGGCATAAAAGTTTCCTTTGAGATCCCCAATTATCTTGAAGAAATCTCTGGCCTTTCCCACTCTGTGAATATTAGTTATATAATATTGTATATATATATATATATATATATATATATATATATATATATATATATATATATATAATATAAACTGCTATAGGGACATTGAAACGTTTTGGGGCCTCGAAGTATAAACATGAGGTTCGTATGGACCTCCATGGCACCTAATATTACCATTCATTGTGTTGATTTTAAGTCAGGAGTTTTACGTTTTTTTATTCTGTATTCTTTATTTAAAGAATCTTGATTAATTTTAAGTTTGTGCTTATATTTTTAATTAATATGAATATGAAATGAATGACAACTAACATAATTATGTACAAGGGGTAACCTAATTTAATGACAATTTTAGTATTGTTCGTGAAACAGCTTTGAACCTTTAGATCATGCATTTATATGTCATTCTTGAGAATGTTTTGGCCATAATTTTCTTCTATAGATTTTGGAAGTAGATCTAGGACTATTTTTATTTTCAGTTCTACACATTTATTTATTCTTTCAAGGTCTCTATTAGGTTTGTGATATACCATTGATTATTTACAAAAAAACTATATATTCTGCATGAAGGCACACTTTTTGTTTTTTTTACATAATACTGAGTTTGAGGAAGTATTTAAATAAGGACTTCTCTTCAAAATAAGATTGGACATCAACTCTTGAAAAAGACTCCAAAGTGGTTTGAAATGCGTTGGGCTACTTTGATGTTATGTTACTGGTGTACCTGGTCCTCTGTAAGTCTTAACTAACTATCTATTCCGGGCAGGTTGTTGGGGTATTAAAAAATCCAATACCAAATGTGTGTTTGGGATGTGGATGTGTGATGTGTGTGCATTAAGCTGTTTTACCAAGTCTTGAATGTAAGTGCACATATGTTTTTATCCTATTTAAGTAAATAAAAAGTACATCTGTGGTCACATTTGAATGTCTAAAGCAAGTTAAAAACCTGCTTCCAGCTCAGAATACTGAGAAAAATGCCTCGCTCTTCAATCCATAGCCATTTGCAAACATGTCTATGGATTGAAGACCGAAGCATTTGTGGGCACATTTGCATGTCCCAGCTCAGCTTCCCAGAATAAAAATATAATAACTGTTTTTCTCGGAATTCTATAAAGATTTTAATTTGAACATTTTCTTTTCAGTCTTATCAGTCATGAACTCTTCTGCTTTAACAACTTCATCATTAATGGATATAGAAAAAGGTCATAAGTAAGAATATAACATTCTGTTCCATAAATAGGATTATTATGACAGACTTAATGACAATGGAATATACCACCCAATAAATCTGAGCCGTGTAACCTGTTCCATTTCTTTTACTACATCTAGATGGTATCTTCTTTCAAAATACTCATAGCCTTCTGTTTACATTTGAATCTCTATGATATTTGACTTTTTGACTATTACCCAGAATTCTACAGCTATAAGAAATATGTTGGTTCATAAAAAAAAAACTAATAATAGTAAAAATATTAATATTTTTCTACAGAACAATCCTGACTGTAAATTGCATATATATACTGTTAGTCTAAACTGCCGATCACATATATAGTTGTGAGCATACGAGTTGTTGCTAACGCTTGCGGGCTCGCATAGCGAGCCCACGGCCCTTGCGAAGCGAACCCCGCAGCTTGCGTAGCGAGCCGTGGCCCTTGCAAAGCGAGGCCTGCAGTTGCTGGCAAGGAGCGCCTTGCTCCTTGCCAGCAACTGCGACCCTCGCAAACTTTACGTTGTAACGCAAATAACACAACACAGCAACTGCGACCCTCGCAAACTTTACGTTGCAACGCAAACAACATACAAGACACGTTACCACTCATTACGACCTCGCAAAAATCGGACGCAACCTGCAGAAAAAATTAAAAACACAATAAATACACACAACACATACATAAAAAGCTTACCTACAGCAAGAGGGGGCATCCAGGACCTCAAAAAATGAAGTTACAGCTTAATTGAACTCAAAATAAAAGAGTTTAGACACTCGAAAATTCTCTAAGCGAGAGAAAAAATGGCCCGCCGAACAAAACGAAAACAAGGCTACAGCACTCTAAACACGCAAAACACCCCAAGAAACACGCAATACACCACAAAACACCTACGGATATTCCGCTAAGATGCATACCACACATTTGCCGCCATTTTAATGCGGAAGTACACAGCTACGGTAACGGTTTGATCCCGCGCACGCACACTATTACACTGCACACATTCATCAAGCTTACACAGCAGCTCCACACCACTAATGCTGCAGCAACATCAAAACAGATTGCCAGCTCTTCAACACAATGCTTCAAAATAGGTAAAGTATATTCATTTATTAATGTATTATATATTTCATTATAATACACCAAACAGCATTAGCTACCTTACAATTTCATTGCCGTCATTTTTTGACAGGCAATCCTCTAGTAAAAAATAACAACTTGCTTTTTTTTAAATTGCCTAAATAGTATTTTGAGGAACATCTCAAATCTGCAACTATAAAACAAATTCCCAAACAATTAAGTTGCTATTTTTTTATCTACTAGTTAAACTAACAGCAGCCAAGGATATTGACCATATCTATTCTTTTTTAAGCTTAATTTTAAAGAAAGTCTGAATAGCATATGGGAGGACAGTCTCATAACACCCACTTGCTATTGAAATTATCTTTAAATTTCAGCAAGCTGAAAATAAAATATTAATAATAAATAATAAATGCATTGTTTTTAAGATTTTAATATTAATACCGTATTGGTCCGAATATAAGCCGCACCTTTTTTCAGATTTTTGAGCTTGCGAGTTAAGGGTGCGGCTTATATTCGCAAATATCAAAAAATCATACTGCTTGTAACGCGTGCGACTTCTATTCACGAATGCAAAATTACTGCCAATTTGCGTGATTGCGAGTTAAGGGTGCCGATTTTCGTGCTTTAGACTGCGGTATTGAATAGCGATTTACGGTTTCAGTGATTCTAACATCCTGTAAAGCCTGTAACCTGCAAAAAAAGCTACAGTGATAATTAGAAACCCTGTTTCTTGCAATGGCTGATCACTTTGAGAGTCTTTTTCTCTCCAATTTTACGGGTGTGGCTTATATTTGAGTACTATATTTTTTCTATGTTTTCCCCTTGAACTTTGCGGTTGCGGCTTATATGCGGGTGCAGCTTATATTCGGACCAATACGGTATTAAACTGAAAATTATAACTTTAGTAACCCTTTAAATGTAACCCTAAAATAAACTGGGGGGAATTTAATAATCACTATCTCAACGACATTGTTGGTGGTAAGACATCCGCATTAACCCACAATCCAGCTTCTCATCTCATCATGCTATTTATTAAAGTCTGTCATACCCAGTAATACCAGCTCATCACAAGGTTATTGTGAATGGGATATGTGATGGGTATGTTATGGGTGTGCCACACGTGGTTACTTTAAAACTTAAACATCTCTGATTTTACTATTATTATTATTATTATTATTGTTGTTTATTTGTAAAGCGCCAACATATTCCGTAGCACTTTAAATACGTTGTGATCAAGGCAAAACAATATTAACACAACCCAAATGATGGAGGTCCCTGTCTTTGAGCTTAGAATCCAATGTCCATAGTGCTTTCCCCAAAGCACATTGCAAAATTGAAAACTCGCAAACTTACAATCTAAATGGTTTACTAAACACTCATCCTGATTTTTATTACCTGTGATCCTGATATTCAGCATCACATGTTTCAAACCCATGTTAGCAGTATGTTTAATGTTAAAATAATATTACCAATCTTCAGTTATTAACATACAACATATGCTGCTAGGGGACCTAACATTAACCCCTTACCATGGCAACCTCACTTATATTCATGTGAGCCCCTACCACTCCTTTTCTAATTCATTAGTATTTCAACCAATCAGAATGCAAAGATACAAATCTGTTTAATTAGCCTTGGAATTTCAGCCAATGAGAATAAGGTTTCACTCTAGTGTTACTATTCTCTGATTGACTACTGAAACAGTACAGCCATGAAGAGAAGAGAATATTAGGTGAGAAGAGTGAGATAAACTTGAGATGCTTAGTAAATTCCCCCCACTGACCTGTAAAGTAGATTGTATACTACTTATGCTTGGATAGCGCTCAAAAATTATTAAAGCACTTCAGATGTAACAGAAGGTTCACAGGAGCAATCAAGACATGTCACAGCACAGCATCCACTATTACACATAAAAGAGCAGATGAAATTATGTTTAATTCAGATGCACCAAACAGGTAGACTCTGTGTTTCAGTTTATCCAATTTGTGCTGGTTAAGAAATGAATATTGTTAATTATTTCTGACCCATTTTTCTCCTTTACTCCTTTACTTCTCTGCCTCTCATATCTTTCTCCATTTCCTTTGCTTCTATTTTTTCCCCTTTCGCCCCTTTACCCTTCTTTCCTGCTTGCCTCTCCCTACTTCTTCTTTCCCCTTATCTCTTTCCCCTCCTTTCCCCTCCCCTCTCTCTGCTGCTTGTCTCCTGCCCTCTCGCTCTCCCTTCTCCCCTTTTACCCTGCTTCAACACTTCCTCTTCTCCTCTACAGTTCTCCCTCGCCTTCAATATACCTTCTCTCGTTCCCCCACCTTCACCTTCACTTGTTCCCCGTCCTTCTCCCCTCCTACCTTTCCCCTCCTTCTCCCCTTCTACCTCTTTTTTCATTATTTTCCCTTTGTCCTTCCCACTCCACTTATATCCCTCCCATTATCTTTCCCTTCTCACCTTTCCCCTCCCAACTCCTCCTCCCCATCCCCGTCTCCCTTGCACCTCTCCATCCTCCTTCTCTCCTTCCCCATCTCTCTCTCTTTTCTCCTTTGGCCTCCTTCTCTTCTTCCGCCTTTTCTCCCCTCCTAACTTTGGCAACTTATCCAGTACTTAAAGCAGGTTGCTCTATTCTTCCATCACCACCTTGTACTCAAGGTATTAAAAGGCTTATGTTTTGTAGGTGGTTGTAGAAGGAAAGAAACAAGGGGGCCTGCAGAGGAGATTAGGGGAAAATGAAGGAATGAAATCGGAGTGAGACTGTCCGAGGCCTAGACAGACCTCTGCTACAGCTATCTGCTTTACTGTCCCTATGAAGCATAGTGAATCTGGAGGATAGTCTGTTCAGTTGCAGATGTTGTCAGAAATGGCACATTAAACTATAGTTTTTTTGTCACAAAAAAGAACACATGCTAGAAATACAGGGTTCCATGAGTGTTTTTTGCGAGATGATGTTCAGCCATCAAAACCTGTCGTGTACAACATACTCCAAATACATAATGAACACACCAACATTACCATTGTTTACTGCTCTGTCAAACAATAAACTAGAGGCAAACCTCTAGATTTGCCAAGTTTCACAAGAGCTGTGATTGAAAAATGGTAAATTTCTCATAGGAAATAAACATAGAAGCCACCACCAAGCTGCTTCACAGACCCTGCAAAGATTAGTGAATCTGGAAATTCTGTATGATTTCAATCTATTATTACTAGATTGCAACCATACAGTAATATATGTTCCTTTGTATTACTCATGTGTGGACTGAGGGGAGTTTAATTAGGAAAGGTATGTGAGTTTCTGTAGAAATAGCAACAGATTGTAAATCACTACAGTAAATAGAATCAAACGGCTAGTACAATCTATAATGTATAGCTAGTTTTAAAGCTCTTTAATAAGAAATCATGGTCTCAAACATAACAGGTGTACTTTAATACTTATTTAAAATCTCATCTAATTGAATTTTGAAAAGTTTTGCATGTTTATTTCACATATTTTATGGCAATTATAACTCCTTTACTGACTGCTGAACTAACTACAAAGGAATGTTCTAGTAATTAACAGTAAAAACTTCCATTCTTAATGCTTTCGATACACTCACTGTATAAATTATCCTTACTATGCCATTCACACGGTTTACCATTGCAATGTGATCTGTTGGCACAAAAGTGAAAATAAGTTAGTTGTGAATGAATGTTTTAGTTCTTGCCAGAACCAGTTCCATCATGATAAATGTAGTTATAAGTATTGGATGCCAATGCACAATGAATCAATTGTTACTATATGTCCTTTCTCTCTTTATCTTCTACTACTATATGTTTTGTTGTCTCTGCTTCACACTCTGGTGAAAACCCCAGCAATAAATTAATCTACTGTATAATAGGCCAAACATGTCAGGGCTCCCAAAATACCATCCCACGTACCTTAATACACTTGTATTTGTCTGTCTCTATGGTGAGGATTAGACTGTACACGCACCCGACCCATCAGTTGTGCACTGCAGAGCAGGATTAGAACAGCTGGAGCAGCCATGGGCCTGTTCGCTCTTGTACCTTATCATCACACAGAAAGAAAACAGATATACAGAGAGCAACAGGACTGATCTGTGGAAAATACATGGAGAAAATAGGATCATATACATTAAAGGACCACTGACATGTCATATTTATAGTATGCACTTAATTATTTTTTTAAAGTGTAACATAAATGAATACAACCTTTAATTTGTAACCATTGTATTAACTTTTGCTTTAATGGCAGCATATGTTTTGTCTTTCTTCCTAACAGGATTAGACACCTTGGGGGAACTGTGGATTTATTAAACTGGTTGGTTTAATCCAACTCTAAAGAGAACAGTGGATTTATACAACATTTCTATTCAGTTCTGTTGAAAGTCAGCAACTTTACATAACCACTTGACAACAGAACTAATTAGCAGAGCAACTCCGTGTAGGGTAACCCTGCTCCAAAAGCCCCTAAAACGTAAGCTTCAGGATACCAGCAGTCTTCTTCTCAAATATACTTTATGGCTCCTTGCTTATACTAATGTTATTCATTTGTTACACAGTTTGCAAACATATAGTGGTATTTTAAAGGACCACTGTGGTCAAATGTTTTCTATATGGTCTTATAAATTAGATACTCTGCAAAATGTTTTTCTTAAGTAAAACTTTAAAAAAAACACAGCAGGTGCAGTTTTTTCTTGTAGATGCAAATAGGAGGTTCTTGTGGAATCTGTCACCTCCACCTGAGTAAAAAAAAAAAAGTCCATCCTACAACAGGATAATTGTATATAAAAGGTGATATATTACAGGCTATTATTTTATTCTCCATTCTAAAAAAACATGTTGCATATTTTCAAGTGTAGGTTATATATTTTGAATGTATGAACACAGTACTTTATCTGCTGTTTTGTTTTGTTTTTCAGCCAGAAATCAATCAAGGTGAGATGAACAGTCTGCTACAATCCATATTTTATATCATGAGTTTACAAAAAGCCTGTTTTAATATTGAAAAATATTGTTTCTGAGTAATCTGAGTAGTCTGTGGGATGGCTGGAGGGAGGGAGACTATCATGGAAGCCTCAAGCTGAGAGAAACACAGGGGCTTTCATTAATGGGGCATTGAAAATAATTATTTTCCTTGTTGTATCTGAAACAAGGTATTTGGTTATCTACCACTGTGTGTTTTCTTTTTCAAATGATGCTCTCAATTCAGAAAAATACTGATTCAAATGTCATATTTCTCCACCAATGAAATCTACAGACCTACATATGCTCTGTGTACTTTCTGTTAGTTTCAATTAAGTTTAAACAGGGTTTTCTTAATATTTTTTCATGTTTATAGCATACTCTTGTAAATACATGAAAAACAAATTGTGTTCCATGTCCCTTTAAGCTAGATAGAACCTTTAAAGGACTGTGACTTGTTTTACCACTACAGTGTCTCTTTAAAAAATGTTTATTTATTATGTTAATGAACACATTTAATAAAAACTAACTGAGCTATACAAATGTTATATTTGTGGTAATGTACTTTATTGCAAAAATGGGCATGCTATACTCAAAAGATAGAGTCAGATACTTTTCTGACTGGGTTAAATAAATAAAAAAGTTAAAGGGTCACTTTAGTGTCCTTAAAAAGGAAGGGCCTGGAGTGAGAGGGGCGGAGCTGGCGTCCGGCGCATGCAGACGTGTTTCTGTGAGCTCCGTGTAGAGCTCCGAATTGGGCTTGACAAACTGCCCTAGAGAGGACTCTGGACACCTTTGGGACATCAGGGGTTCCTCCGGAGGATGTCCCTATCCCCCGGGGACTGATCTCGGGCTGCTCTGGCGGCACAGCAGCACAGGAGGCCTCCGTCTTGGGGGCGATACCTGAGGCCATAGGAGACCTTCGGGTCACCTCTCCCAGCACCTGGGAAGGAGCTGGCGCAAACCCTGGTGGCGGCAGGATCCGGCCGGGGTCCCAGGGAGATCCCTCTGGCCAGCGGTGAGGAGGAACGGAGACAGGGCAGAAATCCAGCGGAAACGCGGCCGCCATCTTGAAGGGCGCCCGACGGAGACCTGAAGGTAGGGCAGATCTTCCTGGAGGGGTGTTGATCCCATAGATGCCCCTAATTGTGGAGGCAGAGCACCCAGAGCCCCTGGATGGCTGTGTAGAGAGCAAGAGGGGAACAAGGAGCAGAGCACACCCCACTAGTGAAGGGCTGTGATAGTTATAGTGCAAAAGTAAAGAAATAACAGTGTGGTGTAAGAGGGAAGCTGTGAACACCCTCCCCAGCTTACCCAGCACATAACACCCAACTTATTGTTACACCCCCACAAAATCTTGGGACTTGAGGAAAGCTGGAGTGAATCACTCCCTAAGCACACTGCTAAGGACTGAGCCTTTGATACTGAGACCTTGCCTCACAGAATTGCCTGAGGCTGCATTGCACTATACCTGGGGGACCTATAGGTGTCCTTAGTCTCAGGAACTAACATCATTAGAGGCACTTTTGTGCAATATATATACTCCAAATAAAAATATTGTGTCCACCTATACTAGAAATCTGCGCCTCCACAGGCAGATATATGGACTGTGTTAATTAATTACAGCATTAGCACGTATGCTGCCACCCTGTGGACTTTTGCAATACTGCAGATGATTACTGGCTTCACACGAAAAACATAAGATTGGAAGCCTCCTTGCCATTCATTACTGCTCCCTACTCGCACTGACCTATTCTACAGCTGCGCTCTACCTAGCAAGCTCCTATCAGCAAAAATAGACAGGCTACCCGAAGAGGGTACAACTTTCTGAGTCACTCCTCTACCAAGGAACTACTCACTGCTTGAACTGATTTCCGAAGGCTGCCTCAGAGCCCCAGTTGGGGTCTACACTTATATCATGGAATAAAGAGCCAAATGGGGATCTAGCCTGGCAACACAGCCATCAGCTGCCTTAACTAAACTCTATGAACTGGACAAACTCTACTAACTGTATCAGCGGACTACCACACAGAACGCTTGGTGCACAGCCCTTCCCTATATTATAACTAACTGATTCCACAACGGATTCTCTGCTGACTTCTTCAGCCCGCTCTTCAAAATGCCGAAACCCAAAAGAACAACTTCTGTGAAGGGCATACGGGAGCACTTCACACCTAAAACTGCCCGATGCTCCCTCCCTGTGGAATCCGCCTCAGAACACTCGGATTACTCAGACATGGAAGGGAACCCTAACATTCCTAGCCAATGCTTGGACCTATCGGCCAGGTCAGTGGTTACAATTGAGCGGCTTCTGGCAAAAGCTATCGAACCTCTGAGACAAGACCTGAAGGAACTGGGGCAACGTACCCAACTATTGGAGGAAACAACGGATCGGATAACCGGAGCACAAGAAAGTGATCGATCCTCTATTGCTCAAAACACTATCCACATCTCTGACCTCACCGATAAGATAGAGGACCTGGAAAATCGGTCCCGCCGATACAACGTCCGCATCCGTGGCACCCTAAGAGCGATACAAGACCTGTCCGGCTAACTGAGGGATACAATCCCGACAATCCTGCCTAATCAGCCTGAAAATGTATGGGAGATTGAGCGTGCCCATAGAGCCTTGGGAGGCACGAGAAGCCCGGATGCACCCAAGGATGTTATTGTCAGATTTTTAAGGCAACATGCCAGGGACCTTCTACTATCAGCAACCAGAAAGCTGCACACCATCAAGGTTCCGGACGATTCAACCCTGCAGTTCTACGCGGACCTGTGTCCGGACACCCTACATAAGCGGAGACTTATGAAACAGGCTATTGCTATCCTTCTTCAGCACAGGATCCAGTACCGCTGGAACTTTCCGTTTGCTCTATCTTTCACCTTCCAAGGCAAGACTTATACCACCTGTTTCCTGGAGGACTGCTTAGCAGTGTTGCAGCGACTGCACCTATGCCCAGAGTCCACGACAGAAGCAAACCAAGAGCAACCTGCTTCGCCTATCCCTAAGAGGCAGCAGACCCCAAAGCCAGCACAAGTCCATGGTAAACAAGTTCCTATCCTGGAGGGGCCCAGCAACTTTTGGGACAATGCAGGCGACCTACAAGACAAATGCTTGGTATACACTGCAGACTCTGGCCTCTCTGCCACTTCAAAGCCGGGCCCACGACCTGATAGGCCTCCTATCTGGACTTTGACAACTTTTTGCTGATTGCCTGATGTTCACTTCTCGTTATTTAAAGTTCTGATATAATGTTACTAGAATACTTTTAACTATTACCATTTAGAATAACTATAGTTTGCGAGATTATTTCCCCACATTATGTGGATTTGATTTCTCTTTTTTCTCTAGAGAAAGAGACAGAAGGTTTATGTGTAAACGTTTGTTTTATGCTTATTCTACTTGATTTTTGTAATTTCAGCACGAGGATTAGACTTACTGTAAACTTACTGTTTTACTACCCTATTTTTTTTTATTTTCTTCTCTCCCTCTCTTTTGGTTTCAAGTCTACCTACCTCTCTGATATTAAACTACCTTTCTCCCTTCTCATTGATCTCAGCCCTCTTGATAAAAGGAAGACTCTTTTGCCGCAACAGCATATCTTCTGGGACTTCTGTTTGCTCTCCGGGCTCCTTCACTCCTTGTTACTCACAAGCTCAACTACCAGGTAAGGTCGCATACATCTAGGACTCCACACCCAACTTCCAATGGCTACCTCTAACTACACCCTAATAACCCACAATGTGAAGGGCTTTAATTCCCCCTTTAAAAGGAGGAAAGCCTTTGCATTCTACAAAAAACACACTCCCTCTGTCATTTTTATGCAGGAGACCCACTTCTCCCTCGACAACAAACCTACATTTTTACATAAGGATTTCCCCACCTACTATCTGGCCTCTCTCCCCACCAAGAGAGCTGGCTGTGCAATTTTATTGCATAAAACCTTCCCTTTCCAGGTAGAGACCACTCGGGTAGATGAGGACGGCAATTATGTTATGGCAATCGGGACTTTAAGAGGGGAAAGAATAACGCTAGTCTCCCTATACTCTCCTACGAACTCTCCCTACACTGTCCTCATAAACCTGCTGAAAAAACTAGAGACTCAGGACTTGGGGAAATTGATAATTGGGGGGGACCTAAACCTGACCTTAGACCCGACCTTAGATAGATCTGGAAAACCGACCAACAGACTACCCAACAAAACTAATCAGATTAAATCCCTACTAAACAGACTGGGGCTAGTCGATGCCTGGAGGGGAAAGCACCCAGACAGGAGAGAATATACATTCTACTCCTCGACTCACCTGACATACACTAGGATTGACACTCTTCTTCTCACTTCCTCTCTGTATGACTCTACCATAAACTCTGAGATTGTCCCCTGCCCCTGGTCAGACCATGCCCTGGTACTTCTTGAGCTAGATCTGGGTCCTAACCCACGGCTTCCCTATACCTGGGCACTGATCGAATTCCTGCTGTCTAACCCGAGCAGCATGGAATCTATATCCAAAGACATACAGTTGTTTTTCGAGACTAATGTCTCCCCCGAAACTGGGGTTTGCTGGCTCTGGGCTGCCCACAAGGCTTTTATTAGAGGAACTTGCATTAAACTGACCTCTACTCACAAGAAACTCCTTTGACAAAAGGAGATAGATCTTACAAGCTCTTTAAAGAGGTTAGAGGAGATAAACCAACAGCACCCCTCTCTTAAGGGACGCAAGTTAATTGACCAAACTAGGCTAGAGCTGGACGCCTTATTGTCCCACCGCACTGAACGAGCAATGAGAAAAATGAAGCACCTATATTACTGGAAGGCAAACAAACCTGACTCCCTTTTAGCTAAAAGGCTAAATAATAAATTCTCCCAACCCAGAACCACCCAAATTAGGCTACCTGGCGGTCAAATCTCCTATAGCCGCAATGACATTCAAAAAACGTTTCAAAATTATTACCAAGAAATATATTCCTCACAATCCTACTGTAGCGGATCAGACATAGACTCCTTCCTAAATTTATGCGACTTCCCCAAAATACCGGACTATCAACTGGACAATTTGAACTTAGAAATAACCCAGGAGGAAGTTACATTTACCATCCAGAACCTTAAGCCGGGCAAATCCCCAGGGCCGGATGGTTTCACTAATTTGTATTATAAAAAATTCGAACCCCTTCTTACCCCCCACTTGACATCTCTCTTTAATGCCATATTAAATGGAGAGTCTATGCCCCCTGAGCTAAACCGGGCCAACCTAGTGGTTTTCCCAAAAGACGGCAGGGACCCTTTGGAGGTTAAAAATTATCGCCCCATCTCCCTAATCAACGGGGATGTCAAAATCTTGGCTAAAATTATGGCCACCCACATCTTTAAATTCCTGCCAGACTTAATCCAGGAGGACCAAACTGGGGTTGTCCCCTTTAGAGAGGCCGGGGATAATGTCAGGAGGGTCCTGAACGCCCAAGTTCTTAGCTCAGAAGTCTAATATACCAGCCTGCCTTTTAGCTCTAGACATAGAGAAAGCTTTCAACATGGTAGAATGGCCATACTTATATAAGATTCTAGACAAATTTGGATTCAAGGGACGCTTTATCAATCTACTTAGGAGATATTATGACTCCCCAGCAGCCAATCTAAAACTCCCAGGGGATCACAAAGCCAACATCTAAATTCGAAAGAGGAACTAGGCAAGGGTGCCCACTCTCCCCATTGCTATTTGCTCTTGCCATAGAACCCCTTGCGCAAGCGAT
Organism: Discoglossus pictus; assembly: GCA_027410445.1. Classification (NCBI taxonomy): domain Eukaryota; kingdom Metazoa; phylum Chordata; class Amphibia; order Anura; family Alytidae; genus Discoglossus; species Discoglossus pictus. The sequence continues at coordinate 447,884,776 of CM050163.1, forward strand.
CAGAGCCAACCCTGTCATCCAGGGGGTACAAGTAGGCCTCCAGCATTTCAAATGCTCTCTATTTGCGGATGACATGCTTTGTACCCTGACCAATCCCCTCTCATCTATACCAGCACTCATGTCCACTATAAAGGACTTTAGCAGAATCTCGGGTCTTAAGCTGAACGTAGAGAAGACTGAGGCGCTGGGGATGGGATTGCCGCAAAGTGAGATTGACACTCTTAAAGCTAATCATAAGTTTCTTTGGCCCGCACAGTCTATAAAATACTTAGGCGTAAGACTTACTTCCAAGTTCAAGGATCTGTACGGGGTAAACTTCCCCCCCTTGTACAAATCTCTAACATTGGATATGCAGAAATGGATGAGCTTTAAAATCTCATGGACAGGCCGCATTGCGGCTATAAAAATGAATATCTTACCTAAACTATTGTACTTATTTAGATCCCTTCCCATCCCACTCTCCCTTAAAGACCTAGATAAATTCCAGAATAGGATTTCCCGGTTCATATGGGACAATAAACGCCCCCGTATTCCCAGGCAGGTGATGTTTCGTTCCAAGAATAGAGGTGGTCTCGCGACTCCAAACTTGAGACTTTATCTTAAGGCCGCTCAATTAGCCCCCCTACCTAGAACCCACTCTACAACACACCATCCATCCTGGGTCTTCATGGAAAATTACCAAATGTTCCCACATAGTTGGGATAAGCTGTTTTGGATCCCCATAGACTCTGCCCCCTTCACAACTAATCAAAACCCCATGATCTCCTTAACGCTTCAGTCCTGGAGATGGGCGAACTGTAGGCATCGACTTAGCTCGGACTTATCACCTCTTCTATCAGTTATGTCCTTTCCACAAATTTTAACAGACTCAAGCTCCATGTCTAAATTCTGGTGGACTTTCGGACACCTTGACCGCATAGGAAACTGGTTTGCCAATGACAAACTACTGACCTATGACCAATTTTGCACGACTCATAACTTGCCAGCTACGGAACTCTACAATTACTTAAAAATTAGAAGTTGGGTTACCAAGATGGTTAAGGATCCCCCCAGAGCCTCCTGGCTAACCGTTATCTGAAAAAATCTCCTGCCTACCAAAGGCACTCTGAGCTCTCTGTACAACACCTTCCTTAGCTCTACTAGTAGCCAGAAACCAAAGTTCCTGTTGCATTGGGAAAAGGACCTGGGGGCAGAATGGGACTGGGACAAATGGACTGAATCTTGCTCCAATCTTTCAAAAGGATCACTCAATTCGGCCTTATTAGAAACATCAATCAAAGTTTTCCATAGGGCCTATTGCACTCCCGATAAAATGCAGAAGTTTAAGCCACAAGAGAGCAATAAATGTTTTAGGGGATGCCAGCTTGTAGGGGATCATATTCATGTATGGTGGTCCTGTCCATGTGCCCAGAATCTCTGGAAACAATTGACCCGATGAGCCTCCACAATTTTTCAAAAAGAGGTCTTACCTTCGATAGAATCCTGCTTACTGGGGGTTCATATTAAAAAGTTGTCGCAATCCCAGAACAGGCTATTTCAATTAATGGCGTTAGCTTCAAAGACACACATAGCCAGTAGATGGAAAGCCATGACTCTAAACTTTCAGGAGGTGACTAGGAAGATCAACTACTTACTTCTTAACGAGAGATTAACCCATATTGTCTTAGATAGGATGCCCCAATTCCAGATAGTCTGGGACCCTTGGATAACATCCTCCTTTAGTGTGCCCCTAATATAACGCCTGCAATTAACTGAAGCGATATTGAGGAAAAGACTGGAGTGGGGGAGCCCTGGAGACCTTTCAGAGGCACTAGATGGCAAGTATTAACCGAGGTAAGGTGAAGTAACCAGCCGCAGATTGCCCCAAGTCTGTCTATAGGGGCTCATGATTACTTAGTTTGATATAGTACACGACAGCCTAGTAAAGATAGATAGATACTAACTAATATATTGTATGCTCTTATCAACTTTGTACTCTTGCATTTACTTGGTTTATTATGCCTTATGTTTCTTTTAAAGTTGGAATATTAGTTTAGACACTAAACTAGAAAATTAGAAAATGCACTCACTAAAAATGAAAAAGTAAGAAGGTTTAGTCAGTCAACTGTCGCAAAATGATAACACTGTGAATATATAACTCGATAAAACTGACATATATGACTGTTAAAAATGTTTTATTTTCGTATGGAATTTGTAAACCTTCTAATAAAAGAATATAAATTCAAAAAGGAAGGGCCTGGTAAGAAAAATAAATTTATTAAACTTTGACTGTGCATTTAAACAATGACTTTTTAATCATGCCCCTAGGCAGTATTAACTCCTTTACAATCTGTGAATGATGTATAGCAGTGGTAGTCAACCTGGTCCCTACTGCCAATTAGTGGGTGATTAAAGGTTTCATGGTGGGCGGTGGTGTAATCGCTAGGTGGATCCACTGATGATTGATGTCACATGCCAGAGACCCGCAAGACCATGCCAGGCTGGTTGGAGATCTGGTGAGAGTTCATAGGGACAGCAATCAGAACCTGGTCACTATCTAATAAGTACAGGGTGATACATAGCTCGGGTCATAGGATTTATGGAATCAGAAATAAGATAGGGTAAACTGAGTTAATGTGGCACCGGTGGGCGGTATGAAAATTTTACCATCAAAAGTGGGGGGCAGGTATTAAAAGGTTGACAACTCCTGGGGGCACTGCAGCAATTATCCCACGCAGAATTTCTTTGGGCTCCTATGCCCATGACCTGAAGTGGGCTTATAGAGGTTTTCAAAGAATTAAGTTTAGCTGGGGTAATAAGTTTTAACAACAAACAGCTCATTCAAGGGGGAGGAGCTAACATTTAAGGAGAGAGGATGTGAGATATTTTTGCTCTGCTGAAAAAACATATAAAATGATATATAAAGTGACTTATCTATCACCAAATCAACATATATAACCAGGATTGCACACAGGAGGACCCAGCTGGCTTTAAAAATCAAGTTTGGCAACTGTTTTCCTGAGATTTGCTGCTGAACCAGAACAAAGGAGACTCTGAAGCACTGATAAACAACATGCATACTTAAGGTTGGTAAAGACTCATATTGCCTGTCTGTTTCAAACCTATACAGTTCTTTGGCTTACACTACTGGAGATCTAGTCTGTGTAATAATTTATAGATATAGTACACAATAAGCTGTATTACTTTTTAAGAGAAGACCCAGCAGTTTATCTCTCAAAGCTATAATATATGAAAGAGGATGTGTGCTGCATGAGCTCTGCTGAAAAAACATATAATATCATATATAAAGTGACTTATCTATCACCAAATTGATATATATGACCAGGATTGTGCATAGGAGGACCCAGCTGGTTTTAAAAATCAAGTCTGGAAACTTTTTCTACTGAGATTTGTTGCTGAACCACAACAAAGGAGACTCTGATAAACACCATCCACACTTAAGGTTGGTAAACACCACAATTGCTTGTCTGGATCAAACCTATACAGTTCTAACCTAGATGCCTTACACTATTGGAGATCTTTTCTGTGTAACGATTTGTAGATATAGAATAAAATCTGGATGGTACTCACAATAAACTGTATAATTGTGAATTATGTAAATCAAAAAAAGACCCAGCAGCTTATCTCTCATATAATAATACGGATATAACCTATGCCTTTTATGTGGGAGACTGTGAAAAATTAATGCAGACTATTTCTGATTTATAAGGTCCCAGATTATAACCCTCTAATCAGACCTTCCCATCCAGGGGCCCCATACACCTCCCACACCTCCAATTCTAGAGTGAAACCTAAAGGGTTTGGAGTCAAAGTCTGCCCACACTCATATTGACAAAGTATAACAAAGGCAAGAAACTAAAGCTAACATGCTTGCACAGATACCCTGTAATCTGGGGATACTAAAAGATAAAGTGATGAACCACTAAGGAGTACCTAACACTTTCAACCCCAGTGCCTGCACAGTGTTAAAGGCCCAGAAGTAGGGTACAGAGAGCTTTTACACAACAAGACAGCCCCCCAGGGGTTAAAGGAAAGTCCTAATCTATTATATCTGGTGATTTACAGTATTCCAGGACTATAAGCCCAAAAGAAAATCCATTGTGATTTGTTATCTCTACAGTACATTCTTGCCAGAACTGTCTTTTATCAAACATAGTGGCTGGGAATTACTCCAAGGGCTGGAAGACTTGCTCTGGGGTGGACGGCACAACCTAGGGTGGCACGCCCAACATGTTTTGGACAAAGGTCTGAACATAACAACTTGATAGAAATAGCTCACTTAATTTGTCTGCACAGCTCCATCTAGTGGGCAAATTTCAGGCCTGCAAATTCAGACCTGCAACAAAAAAACTACACCACACTGCCGTCTGGTGAGCCTACAAAGTATTTACAGCTCCATACAACATTGAGAGCTATAAGGCCTCCCAGTTAACCACTCCCTGCACCCCTCATCATTACCTGCTGCTCTCAGCTATCTCATGGGACAAGATTTCTCACCAGCCAAGTCTTCCTATCATAATGCCTGAATAGCACTATAAGTGTACCTGAAGACCCCGGGCCCAATGACTTGATATGACCAGACTGGAGACCTCTTGCACCCGGCCTACTGGTGTGTTATGACTGGGACGGTAGCTAAGCGGATATAATCTCTACTTAAGAAAGAAAGCCTATCCCTGTACCTGCCGATTGTCAGCCTAGACAGTGTCCTCTCACATTTTCGTGCCTCAGCTTTACCCGCTAAAAACACTATCTTACTATCCATCATAGGGAAATCTAGCAAGAAAACCCAGCAATCTAGAGGAATTAAGGATCACTTTCCAACACAAGCCCCTCCACCGGCTCCATCTCCGCAGCCAGATCTCACTTCTTCAGACAGCTCGGACATCGAGGATACCCCAGATTGCCCTCCACATGTGGACTTCACAGAAGCGACAGTGGCAAGAATAGATGCTCTCTTACAAGCTCGCCTATCCATGGCGGTCAGGGAAATCAAGTAGGAAATCCAAGACTTGGGTCAACGCACCAACCACCTGGAAAACCTAACAGATCAAATCATTGAGTCACAATCTTCTGATAGGCAGGTGATTGACCAACACTCACTGCAAATTTCCACCTTTGAAGCCAAGCTAGAAGATCTGGACAACCGCTCGAGACGATTCAATGTTCGCTTCCCCGGCATTCCTAAAGCAGTAACTAATCTTCTGTCGTACCTGCAAACTACTATTCAGTCCATCTTACCGATGCCCCCAGAGTCAGCTTATGAAATCGAGAGAGATCATAGAGCCTTGGGAGGTCCCCCGAACTCTGATCAACCAAAGGACGTTTTGGTCCGCTTTCTCCCCCAGAATGCAAGAGACCTTCTTCTACAGGAAGCCAGAAAGTCCCCCGCCATTGTGGGTCCAGACGGCTCCACTCTGCAGATTTATGTGGATCTAGCACCATCTACGCTCTGGAAACGTAAACTCATGTAGCCCGCAATTGCAATCCTCAATCACAACAAAATTAAATATAGATGGGGCTTCCCATTCAGCCTCTCCTTTCAAGTTGGCTCATCCGCTTATACAGCTTTCTCACTGGAAGAATGTATGGCTTTCCTGGCTCAACTCAATTTAGCCCGAGATCCTGGACTGTCGGAACCCCCGAACCCTCTGGACCCCAGCTCGGTGGAACCTGCAAAAAGGCCGCCTTCTCAACGCCCGACTATGTAATGGGTGACAGCCTCGAAACCTAAGCAACCCCGGAGACCTTCCCGAATAGAGGTCACACCAAACGTCTCTACGCTTCTTTCTAAAACCTTGTGGACATTCCTAGTAATCCGGGTGTGCGTTCCTCATCCACGAAAATCTAATTTTGGATCGCTTTCCCTGATATTCATCAATGACTATTTAAGACTTGCAATCCGGAGTCATTACTTCCCAGTAGGATATGCTGAACTCCTACATACTTTCCAAGGTAACTTTGGAACTTTAGATTACCTGGTTCTATTACCCACTCCAAGCCGACTTTCCCCTGGGCCAGGTTTGGTATGCCCCCTATGTTTATTGTCCCTGGGAGTCAGATCTTAAACTGTATCCACTATGTGCCTGAGAAAGGGCTTTAACCCCCTTCCCATTCTCCTGTACAAGGCAACAACAAGCCCATTTGGATCTTTCCATATAATTTAGACCCGTGGTGGATCTATTAACCTTCCCAGAAAGGCCCCAAGCCTAGTCTCCACTCACCCCCAACACCCCCCCCCCCCCCCCCGGCATTGGGCTGGCCTAAACTGGGGTCCCTCAGGCCCCTCAATTTAAATCCAATCTTAGACTCAAACACCCTCCTACCCGGCAGTTTGTAACTACTGGCCGGGCCCCTTGGACCTATACTTTGCCCCACCTCACAAGTAGGGATTCCAAGGTTGGGGAGATCCCCCCTTGCCCTCTGCACTTCATGTGCCTTAAGTTATTTAGTGAGGATTTACCTCCACTATACTGTTGTTGTTTTTTATATTGTTTGATAAGATGTTGATTTTATCAATATTTTCTCAATGTTTTAAACTGTTCTTTTTGTCTCTATTCTCCCCTGCATCCTGGGCTGTCTGGCTCCGGTCCTTCGCTTCTCCTCCGCCTCTGGTCCTCGGCTGCCATGAACTTAGCAGCGGTCGCAACATCTTCCTGAGCATTCATTACTCCCACAGATATGGAATCCCTGGATTAATTCTCCCTATAGCCCCCCATCACGTGAAGTCTTCTTAATTAACATTGTGCTATATTTTGCTAATTCTTACATTGGAGCTGCGGACCGGGGACTGGAGGAGGCGGGATAAGCGGTGGATCCGAGCTGGTAACCATCATGATTTATACTTCAATACCCTTGAGACAAAAGTTTGTTTTCAAATTAAAATTTCATGTGTAGTCAACAATGCTTTTTATTTTTCTCTTTTATTATACTGTTTTAGCTCAATTAGAGTTATATTGTGTCTATACAATATAGTTAGTTTTTTGTTTTTCTTTTCTGTTCGTTTCTTACTTAGGCTCTGGATGTTTGCTCTGCTAGACCGAGCCTACCAAATTGTTTTATTTTAGGTAAACTTTTTCCTTAGAAAATTGGAAAAACTTAGGTAACCTGGCTACCCTTAGACCTTCCCACAAGTGGGGATAGATCTTTTTGGTTAACTTGATTTCAACTATTATATGGTAGCTTCTTATGGTGTAATGTAAACTTAACCTTTTCTTCTTTCTTTTTCCCCTTAATTGGGTATGACTGTATGTTAATAATGTCAAACTGCTACTTGGCTTTTATGTTATCCTTCGGTTTATTTGGTTACCTAATAAAAACCTTTAAAAAAAATAAGAAAAACATAGACAACTCCTGATGTATAGGCTCTACAGAAGGTACCACCAAGAGGGGAATGTTCTCCAAATAGGCCTATCTGCAGTATAGTAATGGGAGGCAATTAGGAAGTGTATTTGTGTGCATTGCTAGTGGCTAATGTTACACTACTGCCTGCTACTAATTTGTGTTTTGGACTAGAAAGGTTTTCAATTGGGTATTTCCCTCTGGTTGGCTCACACATTAAGGCACAGTACATCATTCTGAGGGGGATTTGGAGCTTATACAGCATGGCCCAAGATTAAAAAAAAAAAAAAAAAAAAAAAGGACTTAATTGTTTAAATGCAAGGTAAACATTTATTTAAGGTTGTTTTTTTATCAAGCCCTGCCAATTATTTAGAGAGCACATTAAAGTGGTCCTTTAATAGTCATATAGTACCAAAAACACACAGTAAGTTTTAATCTATCTATGTTCTATAATAACATAAATGATAAGTACTGTATCTGAATGTACTTCATAGAGCATTGTATACTGTTAAGGGAAATGTACTGTTAAGGAGAATGATAGACAAAACAAGGTACATATCAATCAAATGTAGTTATCTGGGCAAAACAATTCCAGCGTCTTACTGACATTCTCATAGACAAATCTAATTTCAAGCATTTTAATGAAGCAATACTTTTATCAGTCAATTTCGTTATTAAACCATAACTTACTTTTCCCTTGCCAGGCAAGTAGATAGAAGACAAATAGGGTTTTAGCTCTGCAAACGCCTACCGAATGCCTTCATAGAAGCTACTGTAAGTAAATTGAAAGCTTTAGGTTTACAGCTGAATTTAAAACATTGATAGGTTTTCATAGATGAGAACTTATGAGGTCCAAAATGTATAATGCATTAAAATGTATATGTATGAATATGTGCAAAATATTGAGGTCTGACATAACATTTTAGAGATTTTAGTGTAGGGTGTACCCAAACCAAGCTTTACAAATGGGAAACATCTCTAGGAACCAATAGGAAATGAGAACGTCAGTAATATTATAATGAGCAAAACAAGTGCCGTAACTGTGGCAAGGAACCATAAGACATTTAAATATAAATATATTATCTTTAGATTTTTTCTATTTTATGACATTAAATATATGCATTAACCTTTTCCATACAGCAAGGAATAGATCTTCACTGCCCCTGTTCCTTTTGCCCTGTATGATTCTTTTATTTGTTATGTGCATTGAAACACTGTTTACACTGCAGGTAAGGGTGAATGACACCGATGCTCCCTTTCAGAGAGTGCTGGTGGGTGGGCAGAGAAATACATTAGGGTAAATCCGGATGTCTGGTTCTGATGTCAGACGCCGGCGTCCAACATTAGTTTGCTCTCTCAAAGCGTCGGCGTCATTCACCCTTCTAGCGTTTCAATGTGTGCACATAACAAATAAAAGAGTCACACAGCGCAAAAGGAAAAGGGTCAATGGAGATCTATTTCTCCTTGGGAGGAAAAAGTTAATGGGGAAAAGGTTATGTGGACATAACAAAGAAAAGAATCATACATTGCAAAAGGAAAATAATATCGGTTCAATGGAGATCTATTTCTCCCTGGGTGGAAAAAGTTCATGGTAAAACTAAAATCTGTGATTCATTGAGGGAACCATGAATGCCAACATGTACTGTGACCACTGTTCCCTCTAAGCTGTGCGCGTGTGTGCGCACACACACCCTGAGATGAGCGGACACAACTAAACATGGAGCGCACACAGATCCCTAGGGGGATATTTAATCTTAGTTTTCCCCATTAACCTTTTCCATACAGCGAGAAATAGATCTTCACTAACCCTTTTCCTTTTGCCCTGTATGATTCTTTTATTTGTTATGTACATTGAAACGCTGTTTAAACTGCAGGTAAGGGTGAATGACACTGATGCTCACTTTCAGAAAGCGCTGGTGGGCAGAGAAACACATTAGGGCAAATCAGGATGTCCGGTTCTGACGTCAGACGCCAATGTCCAACATTAGCTTGCTTTCTCAAAGTGTCGGCGTCATTCACCCTTCTAGCATTTCAATGTGTGCACATAACAAATAAAATAATCACACAGGGAAAAGGGTCAATGGAGATCTATTTCTCCTTGGGAGGAAAAAGTTATTGGGGAAAAGGTTATGTGCACATAACAAAGAAAATAATCATACATTGCAAAAGGAAAAGGATATCGGGTCAATGGAGATCTATTTGTCCCTAGGTGGAAAAAGTTCATGGGAAAATTAAGATTAAATATCCACCTATAGGAAATTAGAAATTAATGTTCTTTCATATGAAATTAGTACCTGGTGCCACCAGGCTGGTGGAGATAAAGACTGAGTCTGTGATTACTCCCCAAATTTAGAATATCTGAAGGAGTTACTAAATAGTAAAAATGAAGGCACTTTGATACAGTGGCGGCTGGGGACTTTTCAAGTTGGAGGGGCGACAGGGCGAAACATAGCCACTCCCCCTTTTTCAAACCACACCCATTTTTATAACTCCTCCCCCTGACGTCATAATGACCTTTATAAGCCCCGCCCAATGACCTTATGCTTGTAAAGCCCATTGAAATACATGATCTGCAATGCAGAAATGTCAAGAAGTAAAGTAACAATGTGTTAAATTCATTGGTATACAATATAGATTGAAAAAACTCATGTGACAAGACTACAGCAATATCATAATTGCACCTATACGTATTAACAGAAAAATTAAAGGAGTGACACCTACCATTAGTCGGCTCTTCTTCTCAGGGTATTCATGTTCATTAAGTTGACCAATGAGTAGAAACAAATCTGCAGCCACATAGGGTTTGCACCTGGGGTTGAAAGAAAACAAGCAAATCAATCAGACCATTCAAGAACAAAACCATACTTTAAAAACCTTAAAAGACCAAGTGGAACCATATAGGCCCCAAACATACCTTAGAAGACCAAGTGTGACTATATAGGCCCCAAACATACCTTAGAAGACCAAGTGGAACCATATAGGCCCCAAACATACCTTAGAAGACCAAGTGTGACTATATAGGCCCCAAACATACCTTAGAAGACCAAGTGTGACTATATAGGCCCCAAACATACCTTAGAAGACCAAGTGGGACTATAGGCCCCAAACATACCTTAGAAGACCAAGTGTGACTATATAAGCCCCAAACATACCTTAGAAGACCAAGTGTGACCATAGGCCCCAAACATACCTTAGAAGACCAAGTGGAACTATATAGGCCCCAAACATACCTTAGAAGACCAAGTGTGACCATATAGGCCTCAAACATACCTTAGAAGACCAAGTGTGACCATAGGCCCCAAACATACCTTAGAAGACCAAGTGGGACCATATAGGCCTCAAACATACCTTAGAAGACCAATCAGCACTGCATAGGCCCAAACCAGTGGATCTTGGGATTCAAGAAAACAACAACATTTCACTTCTGTTTAGACCACACAATAATCAATGTCAAACAAACACGTTGAATTAGCATATGGATAACCATATGAGCAGTAACGCCACGCCAAGGCTTCAACAATTGTTACTGACCATTCACACACCTTTCATAGCTCCTTCAATATGCACACCCACACACCATTCATACTTTACTTACCACTAGTTATTTTTGGTAGTGAGGTGGTGCCATTTCTGAGAACTTTACGTAACCTTGAAGGTGCCTCCAATTCCTTCAAACCAATGCATTTAACCGCTACAGGGCCATGGTGCTTTTTAATTACTTTTTTGATCCTCTTCAATGTGGAGAAGCATCTTTCTGGTTCTTTAGTAGTCTTCGTTGTTGTAAGCAGGATTCCTTATAGCTTCACTCACTCTGTTAAATTATGTAGATTAAATTGATGCTAAAGTTGCTGCAGAGCAACAGCACTTGTACAGACATGGAATTCTTGCTTCCTGTACACAAGTGACAGCTACCCTTGGAAGTGCCTCCAATTCCTTCAAACCACGCCAAGGCTTCAACAATTGTTACTGACCATGCACACACCTTTCATAGCTCCTTCCATATGCACACCCACACACCGTTCATACTTTACTTACCACTAGTTATGTTTGGTAGTGTGAGGTGGTGCTGCTTAACGCAGTTTATCTTTGCACACCTTGGGGGTATGCATTCTTCTTTGCTTCAATCACTTGTATTTTAATTTTGCACGGCGATCTTTCAAATAACAAAACTTCTCAATGGTTTTTTCATTGAAGTGTGGGATCTCGGAAATCAGTTGCTTTTCCATTGAGAGCATCGCCAATGCATTCAACCGCTCCAGGGACATGGTGCTTCTTAAAAAGGTTTTTATCCTCTTCAATGTTGAGAAGCATCTTTCTGATTCTGCAGTAGTCATTGGTGTTGTAATCAGGATTCTTAATAATTTTACTGTCTCTGTGAAATCATTCTGCAGATTAAATTGATGGAAAAGTTTGTGCAGAGCAACAGCACTTGTACAAGTATGAAACTCTGTCTTCCCATACAGAAGTGACAGCTCAGTGCGTAATTGTTCCTTCTTCAGTATTGGATATGCTTGCACGGTGTCTTCCAGAGCTTGGGTTGGAAAGCAAGTGTCATGGGTTTTATACAAGTCACTTTGAACAAGTTTGGCACTGACTAGGTGATTTGAAAATGAAAAACGTTCTTTTGCATGAACCACCACTATGTCACATACCTCTCTTGAAAGTTGTCTCAAGGTTGAGATCTCCGCACTCCGTCTGTTGACTGTTAGATCGCTTGGCAAACTTGCTTCTATCTCTTCCACAGAATTACGGATTTTCTGGATGCTGGCGACAAAGTCTTCTGTGACTTTTTTGATATAAACAGTATCCGTGTCTCGCTTCTGAAGCTGACTATAGAGGATGTCTACATGTGGCATTATTAAATGAAATAATTTAAGGAAGTAAAGGAACTCCCTGTCTTCCAGCATTCCAATGAAACATGCGGCTTCCCGTATAGATGTTGGATCAAAGTTTAGACATGCTTCAATTGTCTGGAAACACTCAAGTAGCGCATCTCTGTTCTCGTAGATCACGTTCACGGTCCTAACGTTGAAGTTCCATCGTGTCGGTGCACCTCTTGGAAGTCTTCTACCAACTACCTCATCCAGAACTCCAGTCCTTTTTGGAGAGCGTGAAAAAAAAGATGGTATGCCGCCTATGTTTGAAAAAAAAACTCTAACTCTTCCAATCCTTGAAACTGCTTTCTCCATTATTAGGTTCAGTTGGTGAGCATAGCAATGGACGTAGTGTGCGTTCGGGTACACGTCTTTTATTTTTCTTTGAACTCCTCCTTGATCTCCACGCATCACACTGGCACCATCATAGCTTTGAGCTATGAGTTTCTTCTTGTCTTCTGGCTCTGGGAGAACAGTATTCAGTGTTTCCAGCACAACAGCAGCAATGGAGTCTGCATCCGTTGATTTCATTTCCGTGAAGCCATCAAATCTTTCCACCACTTGATGCTTCTTGTCAATGTAGCGATAGACTACAACGCACTGTGTCCTAGCGGAAATATCGGTTGTTTCATCCGCTTGGATTGCCACAAACTGGGCTTCCTTAAGCTCTTGGTGAATCACTTCCTTTATAACTTCATGCATGCAGTCCAGTAGCTCATTCTGCACGGTTTTGGAAGTGCCCTTAAACACAGTTGCAGTCTTCAAATGCTGTTCCATTGCACTATCGATACTGCCAACCAAATCCACCAGGCCTCTAAACACTCCTGGATTTAGCGATGTTTCACTCTCGTCGTGTCCTCTTAATGCCAGTTCAAAGGCGCCACAAAAGCGAACACAATCAATTATCTTCGAAAGGATGTACCGGTTCTTAGCCACTTCTTCGTTGTGTTTTTGAATGCTGACTTGGTATCCTTGGTCCAGTTGAACAGCAATGTTCGCCTGTCCAAGCATCTCAAACTTGATCCTGTTATCCAAGCGAGCTTTAGAACTTTTGTGTTTTGCCAATTTGTCAGCTAGATGTTTGACGTCAGTCACTCCAGTTTTGGTCCAAGCAGCGTCACCACCAAATAGGATGCATGGGAAACAATATAAGGACTTCCTAGAAACGCTTCCAGAAAGCCAGTCGTTCTTCTTGTACCATTCAGTATTGAAATTACGGACATATTGCTTCCCTCTATCTCTTGCGATTTGCTGCAGATTTATCTCTGGTTGGTCAGCTCCTAACCGTTTTACTTCCACCTTCTCCTCATAGGTTAGGGTGGCGAAAGGCTTCACAAGTAGAGAGTCAATAGTATTCATTTCTGATATTGATACCAATAAAAGAAAGAGATCACGGTATATTAATTTATATTATGTCACAAAATTACTTTAAAATAACAGTGTGTTGATTTCATTGGTATACATTACAGATTGCAAACCCTCATGTGACAAGACTACATCAACATCAAATTTGCACCTATACACATGGACAGAAAATTAAAGGCAATGATACTCACCAACAGTTGACTCTCCTTCTCAGGGTATTCACGTCCAGTAAGTCAACCAACGAGTCCAAACAAATCTGCTTTCACAGATAGTTTGCACCTGGGGGGTGATAGAAAACAACAAAAAAAACATTAGAAATCTCAAGACCCAAACCGTAACTTTTAAAACCTTAAAAGTCCAAGTGTGACCATATACTCACCAACAGTTGACGCTCCTTCTCGGGGTATTCACGTCCAGTAAGTCAACCAACGAGTCCAAAGAAATCTGATTCCACAGATAGTTTGCACCTGGGAAGTTATAGAAAACAAAAAAAAAAACATTAGAACGTTTAAGACCCAAACCGTAACGTTTAAAACCTTAAAAGAGCAAGTGTGACCATATAGGCCCCAACCGCCCCTTAAAAACCTTAAATAACAAATTGGGATTATATAGGCCCCAACCGCCCCTTAAAAACCTTAAATAACAAATTGGGACCATATAGGCCCCAACCGCCCCTTAAAAACCTTAAATAACAAATTGGGACCATATAGGCCCCAACCGCCCCTTAAAAACCTTAAATAAAAAATTGGGACCATATAGGCCCCAACCGCCCCTTAAAAACCTTAAATAAAAAATTGGGACCATATAGGCCCCAACCGCACCTTTAAAACCTTAAATAACAAATTGGGACCATATAGGCCCCAACCGCCCCTTAAAAACCTTAAATAAAAAATTGGGACCATATAGGCCCCAACCGCCCCTTAAAAACCTTAAATAAAAAATTGGGACCATATAGGCCCCAACCGCACCTTAAAAACCTTAAATAACAAATTGGGACCATATAGGCCCCAACCGCCCCTTAAAAACCTTAAATAAAAAATTGGGACCATATAGGCCCCAACCGCCCCTTAAAAACCTTAAATAAAAAATTGGGACCATATAGGCCCCAACCGCACCTTAAAAACCTTAAATAACAAATTGGGACCATATAGGCCCCAACCGCCCCTTAAAAACCTTAAATAACAAATTGGGACCATATAGGCCCCAACCGTACCTTAAAAACCTTAAATAACATATAGGCCCAAAAAAATAAAAATAATAATATATAAATATATATATATATATATATATATATATATATATATATATATATAAATTGATATCAATATATCACAATAAATAAATATATATATATATATATATATATATAAAAATTGATATCAATATATCACAATAAATAAATAAATATATATATATATATATATATAAAAATTGATATCAATATATCACAATAAATAAATATATATATATATATATATATATATATATATCAAATTGATATATATATATATATATATTTATTTATTGTGATATTTTGATATTAATTTTTATATATATATATATATATATATATATATATATATATCCAAATATATATATATATATATATATATATAAAAAATTACACATAAATATACATAAACATATACATACAACAATATATATTAATTGATATTTATTATTTGATTAATTGATGTTCTTTATTACATGGTATATTATATTGTTCATGCATTTCTATTACACTTTATTTGTTATACATATTACAGTGCTATTTTTTGGCTATACATGTTACAGGATATTATCCTGTAACATGTATATCACATAAAATAGCCCTGTAATATGTATAATACATACAGGGTCAAACAAGTTCACACTAACCTTTTTTACCCTTACAGGCTTCCATACCTGCTTGCTGATTTGCTAATTTTTTGAAGACTCTCATTGGTTGAAATCGATGTCAATCAAAAATGTCAGCCAATCAGAGTCCTTCAAAAATTAGTATATATAGCAGACCGTGGGAAAAAAACAATCGCCGGAGGAGCTCCTTGTAGGAGGAGCTCTTTTAGTGTGTTGTTTTTTTTTTTTTAGAGCGTCGTTTTTTTTTTGTGGAGGCCTCTTTCAATGGGCCAGAATGGATGGATGGACAATGGCTTCAATCAAGATTGGATTATTTTTGATCATTGGCTTCAATCAACATGGATTATTTTATTTTTGATCATTGGCTTCAATCAACATGGATTATTTTATTTTTGATCATTGGCTTCAATCAACATGGATTATTTTATTTTGACCATTGGCTTCAATCAACATGGATTATTTATTTTTCATGACTATATCCAGAGAGGACAGAAGGCCAACGCTGGAGGGGTCAATTTTACAGGTAAGTATGTGCTGTTGTTTATTTATTTATTTTTTTAATGTTTGTTTAAAGCTGTTTATTTTTGTATAAAATGTGTTACTAACTAACTGTACTAACAATGTGTTAGCTTACTGTTTAATTGTAATAATGTTTTTACTTTTTACTGTATTTTTTTTCCCCTTCCCTTATTTTTATTTTATCTTTAGAAGTGACAGGCACATATACATGCCTGTTACTTCTAAAAATGGAATAAAAATAGGGGGGGGGGGGGGGTAGGTAGTTTGTTCATCCAGGGTGGGGTCGGTCACGGTCAGGCGCCCATCGGTCGCCCATAGGCCACGACCAGGGGTGGCACAGGCCTCATGGGGGTGAACATCCACCCCCATGTGGCCTGGTCAACCCCGCTCACTGCCCGAATACCCGGGGTAGCATAGGCCGCATCGGGGTGGTGCCGGGGGCCCGGTGGTGAGCGGGCCTCGGGGGTGGCATAGGGCGGCAACATGGAGGTCATCAGGGGTGGCACAGGCCTCATCAAGGGGGTGATCCGATCACCCCCATGTGGGCCTGTGCCACCCCGCTCACCACCCGACTACCCCGATCCCGTGATCCGGCGGTGGCATGATGGCATAGCTAGGCTAGCATAGGGCAGGCCTGATCGGGGGTGGCACAGGCCACATGGGGGTGATGGCTGGGGTCGTCGGTGGTAGTTGGTGGGTGGCTGGGTAGGTGGCACTGGCAGGCTAGGCAGGCATAGTGGGGGACTGGGGGTAACTGGTCACCCCTAACTTTTATTAGGGGCTACTAGGGGTTTTGGTTTGGCCAGGGGCAGGGGCAGGTGCCAGGCAGAGGCAGGTGTAGACTTACTGTGTTAGGCAGGCAGAGCAGATGAGTAGATTCAGCCAGGGAGGTCTCTCAGTCTCAGCGTGACCAGGGTCAGGAAACAGAAAGGGGGAAGGGACAGGGAACTGGTGGTTTTATTGACTGTATCAGTCAATCAAAATGATAACTCGAGGCCCTATTTGCTGGCGGGCGCTCAGGGCTAACGGTCTGGGTGGGTTTAGATTGATCACTTAGTAACTGGACAGCCTTCCATCATTGATTGGTCAATGATGGAAGACTGTCATTTATTAATTGATACATTTATGACCGCCCATGCATATCGTCACTGTGATGGTGGGCGGCATGCATTAACGGTCAGTGGGCCAGGCCAGGACTCATTGAAGAAGAGAGAAGAGTCTAAAGGTTAGTGTACACAGTGTATAACTATTGTAATTTGATCACACAGGGTGCAGGCAGGGGGCGATAGATACACAGCATTAGTTAATGTAGCGCAAGGGTTATTTTAAAGTGACAGTGTCCCTTTACTAACTTTACTTCATTTTTAATACTATTTAGACTTGAAATGATGATGTACACCTTATATTTATTTGTTTTTGGGTTATACTAATACATTGTTGTGTTTTTTTTATTGCAGGGTGAAGAAAATATTTGGGGGGGCGTTTGCCCTGACGCCCCAATGGACGGGCCGCCCCTGCTTTGATAGTATCACATATTGTAATTGTCCAACTACGAGACGTAGTCACGCTGTTTGCGTGGTGTTCACGACTTAGCGATGCCGAGCCTTGCATAGCGGCCGAAGGTGCTTTTTGCCGGCAAGCCTCGTGAGGTGAGCCGTTAAACTCGGAGCACTTAGGCAGTGAGCGCCAAAGGTGCTCATTGCCTGCGAGGCGAGCAGTGTTGGGTGAATGAAACACGCGGGACTTAAAAGGAATGCGTGTTAGAAAAAAAAAGAAACAAGACGCAAGAGATTAGCGGCCGGAGAGCATTGTCGGGAGAATAATAGACGCGGGACTTAGAAAAAAAAATACGAGACACGGGAAGTAGAAAAAAAAAATATGAGACACGGGACGTCGAAAAAAAAAATACAAGACGCGGGACTTAGAGAAAAAAAAAAACGAGACGCAAAAAATTATGACATTGGCAGGCCGAAACAAAAACCTGAAAAACACACTAACTACACCGAAAAAAATTGGAACTGGAACGCAAATTAAACTCGATTTAGATGATTTTCGCCACTCGAATATTGCTTGCTCATGGATTAAATTGTGCAAATTTTTATTTGCCTGATCCAGGACTTATAAATGACATCAACTTTGATGATTATGACACTGAGCTACAAAAACAAAAAAAACAGAAGAAAAACTGGCAACTTAATATACTTTGCAATTAAAAGCATTTAATACCATCACAAATGCTACAGATGATGAAATGGTCAAAGAAAGTTATTTCTATCTAGATGGCCCTGGTGGATCAGGAAAAACTTTTCTGTACAATTTTTTGATGAGTTACATTCGAGCACAGGGTCAGATAGCAATGCCATTTGCAACAATTGGAATTGCAGCACTTTTGTTAGACAGTCGTAGAACTATGCATAGTGGATTTAAACTGCCAGTTCCCATTTTGAAAACATCAGTGTCAGATATTCGACTGAATTCTTTACAAGCCAAAACATTTAAACAAAGTAAATTAATTATTATAGACGAGGCAAGAAATGATGTCATGTCATGCTTTGCAATGTATTGATAGATTCTTAAAAGAAGTGATGGATAATAATTTGCCATTTGGTGGAAAGGTGATGCTGTTAGGAGGAGATTTTAGGCAAACATTACCTGTTGTGCCACATGGAAGTAGAACTGATATCATTGAAACATGTATCAAGACAAGTAAACTGTGGAAAATATTTACACATCTCAAATTAGAATTAAATATGAGATCTGAAGGCCAAAATGAATTCAATGATTGGCTCATTCAAATTGGAGAAGGAAAACATCCACAAATACTTGATTTAACCAATCATACCATTGAAATTCCATCAACAATGGTTTGCAAGGAATCACTCATATCGGCAAGCTTTCTAAAAACTCTGAATAACGATAATTTCTCAGACATTGCAAACAAAGTGATATTAACATCAAACAATATAGATGCTTTGAGTCTAAATAACGACATTTTAAAATTCATTAACGCACCACAAAATAATTATTACAGTGCAGATTCAGTTCTGGCTGATGATAAAGACAGTGAATCAAATTTTAGTATTGAATTTATTAATTCTTTAACCCCATCTGGAATGCCACCACATGTTTTGCAATTGAAAAAAGGGGCAATTGTCATGCTATTGACAAATATAAATCCAAAAAAATGACTTTGTAATGGGACCAGATTAATTGTGCACAAGTTAAAAGATCATTTTATATATGCAGAAATTATGATTGGGACCCATACAGGTGAACACGTTTTTATACCAAGAATTAAATTAGCTCCAAGTGAGAGTGGTTTGCCTTTTGTCCTTCAAAGGAGACAATTTCCAGTTATCATGGCATTTGCCATGACCATCAATAAACCCCAAGGACAAACTTTTAAGTCTGTGGGTATTTTTTTTACAAGAACCTGTTTTTGCACATGGACAACTCTATGTTGCTTTTTCAAGGTGCACAAATTCAGATGAGATTAAAGTTTCAGTTGAAGACAACCCAAGTCAGGGTGATCTACTAGACGATGGCCGTATTTTTACAAAAAACATTGTGTACTAAGAGGTTTTGTAATCACAGATAATAGTGGTTTCATTTTAAGGAAGAAATTGAAGGTCAATTGGCCTCTTCTTAGTGGAACACTATTTCAGTTACAAAAATATGTCTACAATTTCAGAAAAATACAGTAATAACCAACACAAAAGGAAGAAAGAAAAAATAAAAATAAAAAAAAGGCCTTACATCACATATACAGAAATAAAAGTCTGCTGTGCTCTTTGAAAGGAAAACAGTTTCAAGGAAAAAGAAAAAAATGGAAGTCAGTTTAGACATGATTGGCTCCACAAAACACTTAGGGCCTCATTCTATTATTGGCCGTAGGAGATGTGGGGCCGCAAGAACCGGCCGCAGGCTATTTGCCTATTCTATTCCCTTCCGGCCTGGGACTCCGGCAGGCTTGCGGCCGGCGCCTTGTTATACCTTGCGGCCGCACGCGCCGGAGGAAAGCCTTTTATCTTAAACGGCCGCAAGAGTTTCGGTGCAAGAAAATCCTGGTTGCTATTCAATTGCTCCGGAAACCCTCTCTGCAAGGCTAAAACCGAGCCGCAGCTTACTTGCAGCAAAAAGGTCCCACAGGCACACAAATAAGCACATAATAAAGCCATCCTGCACTCTGAGGAGACTATAAAGTGATTGTAGGTGTTAGCATTCATAGCACAACATTCCCCTACACTCAAATCCGTAAATATATATTTTTTTAATTTATGCCACATATCCATGTAAAAAGTCCAGAGGGCTTGGAGCACCCGCCCACGCTGCGGCCGGAAAATAAACAGTTAATTAAATCTCGGATTTGGGCTGATGTGCAAGCTTGAGAGGGGGTTGCTATTAATCCTCATGTCCCTCATTATGATCCCTAGCATTTACAGAGCTTTACAGTGCCGTCTTGAATTTATTTTTGCTTTTAAAGTTTTCTGAGCTTACGGCCGGTTGCAAGATATATGGCCGGCCGTAAGCCGTCTATTTGAATTGCAAGGTAACGGGAGCCCCGCAAGGAATCGCAGCTTTGCGGCCGATTTACGGCCGATAATAGAATGAGGGCCTTAGTTTGCATTTTATCAATTTTACTGTTTAAAATTGAATATGTTTCTTTCAGGTTTGTAAGCTTCAAAATATGTTTGAAAAGGACTGATAAGTTGATGCATTCTTTGTAATTGAGGTTTAATGTTAGCAGCAGCATAATCATTTGTTGAAAAATTAAAATGCTTCATGATATGTAGATTATTGATCCAGGGACAAATCTAATTGCCAGTTAATGGAGTCAGGAAGGAATTATTTTTGGACAACACTTTCAACAAATTTAAAAAGTTTAAATTTGCCTTCCTCTGCATTCAATATTTAAGGTCAATAGAATTTAAAAAAAATTAAGGTTAAATGTTATTATCCTATGTTAATGTTTGCATTGTTAGCATTGTATGTTAAAAAGTTTGCAAAATTAATTCATTGAATGTTAAAAAAGATTTATGTCATTTGCAGCAGAAACATTTGTTAAGAAAATTTAATGTATAATTAAAAAGAAAGCTTTCATCCAGGGAGTAATCCAATCGCCATTTAATGGGGTCAGGAAGGAATAATTTTTTTCCCCTTTTGAGACAATTGGCTAAGTTGCAATGGGGGTTTTTACTGTTTGCCTTCCTCTGCATTCAATACATATGTGTTTTAACAGGAGTTTAAATACAAGTTTGTATGTTAAAAAGCATTCTGTCATGGTTGAAGAGACTCATTTACAAAAAGTTCAACAATTTCATGTTAGTATTGTTAAAAAAAATGTTACACACTGTTTACAATATAATTTGAATAATTAAATAAACATTTTTTTTCTTCTTTGTAGATAAGAAAAAGATTCAGAGTGTTACAGAATCACATTGTATCACAGCATTTCCAGCTTTAAAATTCTATTGACCGTCATTTTTTGACGGGCAAGTCGCTAGTATTTTATTATAATAAAGGATTGTGTCCCTTGGGATATGGACTAACACTATTATGTTTAAGTGTACTCTGATATATGGACTAATACCCACCATAGCTATAATCATTAAAACACTTAAAATGAATACAGTATAAAAGCCAATTATTGTATAATTCACAAATCAATCCTATCAAAAGAAACAGAGTGATAGTGAAGTAAAGGATCACTCTTATTGACATGATTACAGCAATCAGAACTCTCAAGCAACCAGAAAAAAATAGAATCCTGTACTTTTTAAAAAAATTACGTTTTACAGGGCTCAACAAATGCCAGGAGCCAGGTTGTCATGCCACAAAATGCTTACAGGCACCTAGATTTCATCCACTGTACGTCTCTGCAATTTGATTTTATCTGGAAGGAGATGGCATGAGCGACTGAGCCAGTGCAGTGAGGAGTGAAAGCTGCTGCTGGTAGAACAGCCCTCACTGACAAATATACTTAGCAGAGCATCCTATGTGCAGCTAATCTAATACTAACTCTCAAGCCAGAAACTACATTTATCCGGCATCTACCAATCTCCATGGGTGCCGGTTAACTGAGAGTCTACTATATTATAAAAGGAGTTTAAGATTTATTGTAAATGCAATAGCTCTGCAGCATTGTGAAAAAAGTTCACCCAATATTATTTATATACAAGTAAGAAGGTTGAATTCCTGTTATATGTGGAAGCGAATTGAAACACTTAGGCCCCTATTCAATTGAGCAATTCTTAGTTACTGGACCCCGTAATGTAGCCCGTAGACTAATTTGCTATTCAATTGGCGTCTTTTAACTACCGGGAAACAATTTGCGGGTTACAGGCTGAAAATCCCTGTGGTTGTCATAACTCCCAACCCATCTAAGCCTTTGATCTTTCAAGCCCATAAATGTTACAATCGCAAATCACTATTCAATTGCTACAATTCCTCAAGACTGCAAATGTTTTCACACCCGTAAATGGCAAATGTAGAAGAAAATCCTATAAGTACCAGAAAGGACTCGCAAGGGGGTTAAACACCTGATCGTAGCACTGTAAATGCAAATAATTAATCAATACTGCACTTTAAAAGTTGGGGAAAGCGATGAAAGACATTAGAATTAATTAAATCTCAAGCTCACAAATCTGCAATCAAAAAATATTTTTTTTACTTTTCATTTCCGTGTTATATCAATCTCGGGAATCAAGGAGTTAATACATATCAGGCCACCCACATGGACAATAATTTTTATTCATTTTTGTTATTTTGTACATTACCGGATTGCGAGTCTAATCGCATATCAGACTTCTAAACGCTAATTGATTGAAGTTTAACTTCCATGTTTTACTGATGTCATGATAACCTTCTCATTTACTATTGGATGTTTCTAAGTCGGCGGTTACGGCCCTAATTATTAATTGATCATAAAAATGCTTTGAAATGCGACATTGTTTAAGGTTTCGGCTTTCCGCTAGGTAGCTGCGGCCTTGATCAGTTGAATTCCTCTGTAACTGTTGCACATTTCAAGCCCGCAGACTTACGGACGTTATGAAGGCAACTGGGGGCTTGCAACTGAATAGGGGCCTTCGTGTTTGTAATAAATCTATTTCTACATGTAAAACTTTGCTAAATGTCTTAATCCATACTTTGTTGTATTGTAAACAAATGCTAAATTTCAAGCAATGTATGCTAGTGAGCTTAAGTCACAATAACATTGATTATAACCTGACTCGCCAATGCGCACACAGAATCCAGAAAATTAGAGGGAACATAGACTGTGACATACAGAAGCGGAGCATGATCCCTCCCTTTGGAGACTGGGCCGCAGGGCAGTATTCCAACATGATATTGACCACAAACACACCTCCAAGGTGTCACAAGACCTAAACACTATTGTGCATCTGTGAGGCATACTCAAACGGGGGTGGGGGAGTGCAAGGTCTCTAACATCCACCAGCTCCGTGATGTCATCATGGAGGAGTGGAAGAGGACTCCAGGGGCAACCTGTGAAGCTCTGGTGAACTCCATGCCCATGAGGGTTAAGGCAGTGCTGGAAAATAATGGTGGCCACACAAAATATTGACACCTCGGGCCCAATTTGGACATTTCCACTTAGGGGTGTACTCACTTTTGTTGCCATCGGTTTAGACATTAATGGCTGTGTATTGAGAGAGAGAGACAAGGCATTAGAGCATTGTATGGTTCCTGACGTGTGATAATCCCATGAGTGTGTTACCGAGATGTTGTCTAATAAGCGGAAATAATAAAACATTATCATAATTTCAAGTTACACGTATGTTGTTGTCGGACTCAGTGGCGGCTGGTGAACTTTCAAGTTGGAGGGGCGCTAGAGCAACAGACCCTAGCCATTTTTAAACTCCTCCCCCTGTTGTCATATTGACCTTTATATGCCCCGCCCAATAACCTTATACTTGCCCCGCCCATTTAAATAGACTCACCTACTGAATTTTTAATACTGTTCAAAAATTCTAAAATCTTGGGATTCAGGCAAATAATAACATTTCTCTTCTGCATGAATGCAATGACCCTCACCAACAGTTGACTCTCCTTCTCGGGGTGTCTTCAAGTGTAGTAGTCCAAAATAGTCTGCATCCTCCCAGTGTTTGTACCTGGGCATGAAATAAAAGAAGCAAACAAATCAGAGAGTGCAAGACCCAAACCGTACTTAAAAACACTTATGAAACTAAGCAAGACTATCTAGGCCCCAACCATACCTAAAAAAAACATATTATACAAAGGGGGACTATATAGGCCACAACCGGACCTTAAAAACCCTATTACAGCAAGCGGGACTATATAGGCCAAAACTGTACCTAAAAAAACTTAAAATACCAAGCAGGACTATGTATTTCCCAACCAGACCTTAAAAACCCACATTACCAAAAGCGGGACCATATAGGCCCCAACCGTACCTTTAAAACCTTAAAATACCAATTGGGACTATATAGGACCAAACTGAACCTTAAAAACCCACATAACACCAAGCGAGACACATTAAACGAAGCAGAACCATATAAGCCCCAATCGGACCTTAAAAACCCACATTACACCAAGCAGGACTATATAGGCCCCAACCATAACTTTAAAATCTCAAAATACCAAACGGGACTACATAGGCCAAAACTGTACCTAAAAATAAACCTTAAAATACCAAGTAGGACTATATAGGCCCCAACCGGACCTTATAATCCCACATTACACCAGGCGGGACCATATAGGCCCCAAGCAGACCTTTAAAACCTTAAAATACCAAGCGGGACCATATAGGCCCAAACCTGAATTTAAAAACCCACATTACACCAAGCGGGATCATATAGTCCCCAACCCGACCTTAAAAACCCACATTACACCAAGCAAAACCATATAGGCCCCAACCTTACCTTTAAAACATTAAAATAACAAGCAGGACTATATAGGCCCCACCCTCCTTAAAAACCCACATTATACCAAGGGGGACCATATATGCCCCAACTGGACCTTAAAAACCCACATTACATTAAGCAGGACCATATAAGCCCCAACCGGACCTTAAAAAACATATTAGACAAAGCAAGACCATATAGGCCCCAGCCGGTCCTTAAAAACACACATTACATCAAGGGGGACTACATAGGCCCCAACTGGACCTTAAAAACCCACATTACGCCAAGCAAGACCATATAGGCCCAAACCAGAACTTCAAAACCTTAAAATACCAAGTGGGACCATATAGGCCCCAACAGGACCTTAAAATCCCACATTACACCAAGCGGAACCATATAGGCTGCAGCCTGACATTTAAAACCTTAAAATACCAGGCAGTACCATATATGTCCCAACCGGACCTTAAAAATCCACATTACACCAAGCGGGACCATATCGGCCCCAACCGGACCTTAAAAAACCACATTAGACAAAGCAAGACCATATAGGCCCCAACCAGACCTTAAAACCCACATTACACGAAGCGGAACCATATAGGCCCCAACCGTACCTTTAAAACCTTAAAATACCAAAACTGTACCTAAAAAAAACCTTAAAAAACCAAGCGGGACTATATAGTCCCAAACAAGACCTTAAAAACTCACATTACACCAAGCGGGACATATAGGCTCCAACCGGACCTTAAAAAAACACATTACACCAAGCGGGACCATATAGGCCCCAACCGAACCTAAAAACACACATTACACCAAGCGGGTCCATATAGGCCCCAACCGGACCTTTAAAACCTTAAAATACCAAGCGGGACCATATAGGCCCCAACCAGACCTTACAAATCCACATTACACCAAGCAAGACCATATATGCCCCAACCGTACCGTACCTTTAAAACCTTAAAATACTAATCAGGACTATATAGGCCAAAACTGTACCAAAAAAAATAAATAAAATACCAAGCGGGACTATATAGGCCCCAACCGGACCTTAAAAACCCACATTACACCAAGCGGAACCATATAGTCCCCAACCAGACCTTAAAACCCCCATTACACCAAGCGGGACCATATAGGCCCCAAACTGACCTTAAAAACCCACATTAGACCAAGTGAGACCATATACAGTCAGGTCCATAAATATTGGGACATCGACACAATTCTAATCTGTTTGGCTCTATACACCACCACAATGGATTTGAAACAAACAACATGTGCTTTAACTGCAGACTTTCAGCTTTAATTTGAGGGTATTTACATCCAAGTCAGGTGAACGGTGTAGGAATTACAACAGTTTGTATATGTGCCTCCCACTTTTTAAGGGACCAAAAGTAATGGGACAGATTAACAGTCATAAATCAAACTTTCACTTTTTAATACTTGGTTTCAAATCCTGTGCAGTCAATTACAGCCTGAAGTCTGGAACGCATAGACATCACCAGACGCTGGGTTTCATCCCTGGTGATGCTCTGCCAGACCTCTATTGCAACTGTCTTCAGTTCTTGCTTGTTCTTGGGGCATTTTCCCTTCGGTTTTTTCTTCAGCAAGTGAAATGCATGCTCAATCGGATTCAGGTCAGGTGATTGACTTGGCCATTACACAATATTCCACTTATTTCCCTTAAAAAACTCTTTGGTTGCTTTTGCAGTATGCTTCGGGTCATTGTCCATCTGCACTGTGAAGCGCCGTCCAATGAGTTCTGAAGCATTTGGCTGAATATGAGCAGATAATATTGCCGAAAAACTTCAGAATTCATCCTGCTGCTTTTGTCAGCAGTCTCATTATCAATAAATACAAGAGAACCAGTTCCATTGGCAACCATACATGCCCACGCCATGACACTACCACCACCATGCTTCACTGATGAGGTGGTACGCTTTGGATCATGAGCAGTTCCTTTCCTTCTCCATACTCTTCTCTTCCCATCACTCTGGTACAAGTTAATCTTAGTCTCATCTGTCCATAGGATGTTGTTCCAGAACTGTGAAGGCTTTTTTAGATGTTGTTTGGCAAACTCTAATCTGGCCTTCCTGTTTTTGAGGCTCACCAATGGTTTACATCTTGTGGTGAACCCTCTGTATTTACTCTGGTGAAGTCTTCTCTTGATTGTTGACTTTGACACACATACACCTACCTCCTGTAGAGTGTTATTGATCTGGCCAACTGTTGTGAAGGGTGTTTTCTGCACCAGGGAAATAATTATTCGGTCATCCATCACAGTTGTTTTCCGTGGTCTTCCGGGCCTTTTGGTGTTGCTGAGCTCACCAGTGCGTGCTTTCTTTTTAAGGGTGTTCCAGTTGATTTGGCCACACCTAATGTTTTTGCTATCTCTCTGATGGGTTTGTTTTCTTTTTTCAGCCTAATGATGGCTTGCTTCACTGATAGTGACAGCTCTTTGGATCTCATTTTGAGAGTTAACATCAACAAATGCAAATAGCACACTTGAAATGAACTCTGGACCTTTCATCTGCTCTTTGTAAATGGGATAATGAGGAGATAACACACACCTGGCCATGAAACAGCTGAGCAGCCAATTGTCCCATTACTTTTGGTCCCTTAAAAAGTGGGAGGCACATATACAAACTGTTGTAATTCCTACACCGTTCACCTGATATGGATGTAAATACCCTCAAATTAAAGATGAAAGTCTGCCGTTACAGCACATCTTGTTCCTTTCATTTCAAATCCATTGTGGTGGTGTATAGAGCCAAAAAGATTAGAATTGTGTCGATGTCCCAATATTTGTGGACCTGACTGTAGGCCCCAGCCGGACAATAAAACCCCACATTACACCAAGCAGGGCCATATAGGCCCCAACCGGACCTTTAAAACCTTAAAATAACAAGCGGGACCATATAGGCCCCAACCAGACCTTAAAAATCCACATTACACCAATCGGGACCATATAGGCCCCAACCGGACAATAAAACCCCACATTACACCAAGCTGGGCCATGTAGACCCTAACCAGACCTTTAAAACTTTAAAATACCAAGCGGGACCATATAGGCCCCAACCGGACCTTAAAAACCCACATTACACCAAGCGGGACCATATAGGCCCCAACTGGACCTTTAAAACCTTAAAATACCAGGTGGGACCATATAGGCCCAAAGCGTAACTTAAAAATCCATATTTCATCAAGCGAGACCATATAGGCCCCAACTGGACCTTTAAAACCCCAAAATACCAAGCGGGACCATATAGGCCCAAACCAGACCTTTAAAACCTTAAAATAGCAAGCAGCACCATATAGGCCCAAACGGACCTTAAAACCCCACATTGCAGCAAGCTGGACCATATATGCCCCAACCGGACCTTAAAAACCCACATTACACCAAGCAGGACCATTGCAAGCCTCTCCCCCCTCTACCTCTCCCCCCCCCACCTCTACTTTACTGGCCTTGCGATGAGCGCTCATCACGCACCTTTGGAACTCATTGCGAGCTTCTCCCCCCTCTACCTCTCCCACCCCTCTACTTTACTGGCCTTGTGATCAGTGCCTTCGGAACTCATTGCTGGCCTCTCCCCCTTCCTCTGTGTCTCTTACCCCCTGCTCTGTGTCTCCTCGCCCCCTCTCCCCACTCCTCTGTGTCTCTTTCCCCCCTCTCCTCCTCCTCTGTGTTTATTCACCCCTCCTCTGTGTCTCTTCGCCCCCTCTCCCCCTCCTATGTGTCTCTTCGCCTCTTCTCCCGCCTCCTCTGTATCTCTTCCCCCCTCTCTCCCCTTCCACTGTGTCTCTTCACCCCTCTCTCCCCCTCCACTGTGTCTCTTTCCCCCCTCTCCCCCTCCTCTGTATCTCTTCCCCCTTCTATGTGTCTCTTCCTCCACTCCTCTGTGTCTCTTCTCCCCTCCCCCCCCATGTCTCTTCCCCCTCCTCTGTCTCTCTCCCCCTCCTCTGTGTCTCTTCCCCCTCTCCTGTGTCTCTTCCCCATCCTATGTGTCTCCCCCCCTCTCCCCCTTCTGTGTCTCTTCCCCCTCCTCTGTGTCTTTTCCCCCCTCTACCCCTCCTCTATATCTCTTCACCCTCTTCTTCCTCCTGTGTCTCTTTCCCCCTCCTTTGTATCTCTTCCCCGCTCTCCCCCCATTATGTCTCTTTGCCCCCTCTCCTCCCTCCGCTGTGTCTCATCCCCCCTCTCTCCTTCCTCTCTATTTCTTCCCCCTCTCCCCCTCCTATGTCTCTCCCCCTACCCTGTGTCTCTTTGCCCTCTCCCCCTCCTCTGTATCTCTTCTGCCCTCTCCCCCCTCCTTTTTCTCTTCCCCCTCCTCTGTGTCCCTTCCCCCCTCTCCCCCTCCACTGTATCTCTTCCCCCCTCTCCCCCTCCTCTGTGTCTCCTACCCCCTCCCCCCTCCTCTGTGTCTCTTCCTACCCTCCTCTGTGTCTCTTATCCCCTCTCCCCCTCTTGTGTCTCTCCCCCCTCCTCTGTGTCTCTTCCCCCTCTCCTGTTTCTCTTCCCTCATCCTCTGTGTCTCTTCCCCCCCTCTCCCCCATTCTGTGGCTCTTTCCCCCCTCCGCTGTGTCTTTTCCCCCCTCTACCCCCTCCTCTATATCTCTTCCCCCCTCTTCTAACTCCTCTGTGTCTCTTTCCCCCTCCTTTTTATCTCTTTTCCCCTCTCCCCCCTCTGTGTCTCTTTGCCCTCTCTCCCCCCTCCATTGTATCTCTTCCCCCCTCTCCCCCCTCATCTGTATCTCTTCCCCCCTCTATACCTCCTGTGTCTCTTTTCCCCCTCCTCTGTGTCCCTTCTCTCCCTCTCCCCTTCCTCTGTATCTCTTCCTCCCTCTCCCTCTCCTCTGTGTCTCTTCCCCCATCCCTCCCTTGTCTTTCCTTCTTCCATCTCCCTCCCCTGTGTCTCTGCCCCCATCTACTTCCCCTCCCTCCCCTGTGGCTATATATATAAATATATATATATATATATATATATATATATATATATATATATATATATAGTGGATATAAAAAGTCTACACACCCCTGTTAAAATGTCAAGTTTCTGTGCTGTAAAAAAATGAGACAAAGATAAATCATTTCAGAACTTTTTCCACCTTTAATGTGACCTATA
Organism: Discoglossus pictus; assembly: GCA_027410445.1. Lineage (NCBI taxonomy): Eukaryota > Metazoa > Chordata > Amphibia > Anura > Alytidae > Discoglossus > Discoglossus pictus. Next base: position 447,914,725 of record CM050163.1, read on the forward strand.
AACTGTACAACTCAATGGGAAAAAACTGAAATCTTTTAGGTAGAGGGAAGAAAAAAATATAAAAAATAAAATAATATGGTTGCATAAGTATGCACACCCTTAAACTAATACTTTGTTGAAGCACCTTTTGATTTTATTACAGCACTCAGTCTTTTTGGGTATGAGTCTATCAGCATGGCACATTTTGACTTGGCAAGATTTGCCCACTCTTCTTTGCAAAAACACTCCAAATCTGTCAGATTGCGAGGGCATCTCCTGTGCATAGCCCTCTTCAGATCACCCCACAGATTTTCAATCGGATTCAGGTCTGGGCTCTGGCTGGGCCATTCCAAAACTTTAATCTTCTTCTGGTGAAGCCATTCCTTTGTTGATCTGGATGTATGCTTTGGGTCGTTGTCATGCTGAAAGATGAAGTTCCTCTTCATGTTCAGCTATTCTGTAGTTAATTGTTTATTTTTCTCTCTCACACATCTCAATGTGTGCACAAAAGCCTAGGTAATACCAGTAGATTGCTACTTTGTGTTGGTGAAGGGGGTTGTGTACTTCAATGAAGCTGTGAGCTACACCATGTAGGGTCACCCACGATGATCAGGTCATAGCAGAGAGGTCAGGCAAAGCACAGTCCACTGGAGAAGGAACTGGCATCCCACTCCAGTATCTTTGCCATGAAAACCTTATGGATAGGAACAAGCTGTGCCTGACAAGCTGTGGTCTATAGAGTCACATAGAGACGGACATGACTGAACGACTATACAACAACAAATATCACTCAGTTAATGAGTACTCATCTCCTTCTGTGGACTAACCACATGACATCACCACTTCCATGTCATTTGTCAGACTTGTATGCACAGTGCCTACATAGGATCCGTCCAATAAGCTATAATATTAAAATAAAATAAACATAACCATGCAAATTACAAAAATATCTTTGTGGAAAGTCTGCATATTATTACATAAAACTTTTTGTCTATTTCATTTTACAGTCTCATGTTTCTAGTGTCACCTTTCTTTATTAGCACATTTGGAGGGCTGTCATGCCTTTAAACTGAATCCAAGCAAATACAGTGTTGTACAGATTAGTGGATACTTCATTCATTGATTATTACTTTAGTTTACATTACATAAAAGATTCTTAATAGTTGTGTTTATAATGAATAAACATGTAAAGTGCAGCAATGTCAGAGAAGATTAAGCCTGTCCGCTTTAATCTGCAGCTTTGACGTTTCTTTTTATTTACTGTAGACCATGTTTAAACATTTCATCTTTTAGTTACTCACCGTGAATGTTTGTGACAATGGGTATTCCAAGAATGTTATTAAAACTGGGGGTATTTGCCAATGACAATCCAGCCCAGAGGGTGATCCGTCAATCATAGTGGAGATCACATTATCCTTGTCATACAATCTATTCTTGTGTGTCCTTCTTGGCGTCTTCATGACCAGCTCTCTAGTTACGACAATTCAGGTGTGGCTCAGATCTTTTCAGAAAATTATACCTAAAAGCATCAAAGTTACTGGCAATGAATTAAGCACAGACAAATAAAGGTGGGTGAAGGAAATACAGTTTCCAGGCTAGACAGGATTGAAAAACCACTGTAGTTTTGGAAAAACTTTTTGAAACTTTTTAAATCGACATTTGTAGCTATGTAAATTATGAGCATAAAAGCATTTTTAGAATACAGCTTAAATTTACTCTGCTTCGATCTTGGACTAGAAGTTTATATAAAGTTTTAGGGAGAGGGGTCATACTGGGACTTGTTCATCTGTTTACTCCAATTTTGTTGTAGCTGTAATGGTAGTCTTTCCATAGAAGAGACAAAACAAAGAAGGTAGACGGTAAGGAGGGGCAGGAAAGAACCAAAAGAAAAAGGGATGAAATAGATTATAGAATAAAAATAATGGGGACAATAAAGGGCGGATATGGAAGAAAGACAATTTGGAAGCGTAGAGTGAGATGAAACCACTTGATTTCCTGCCACTCCCTTAGCCTTTGGCTTTAGCTCAGTATTTTGGAGAAATACAACATTTTATCAAAGAGTTTTAATAAATATTTGTTCCTTCTTATGGTTAAATTATAGTCCTCTATATAAATTCAATAGCAGGCTTTCTTTAATGTGCAGCTGCATAAAATTGGGTATTCAAATAATCTAGCCCCGAGTGGAGGGTGACATGAAATATATGCATTGTATTAATAGTTACCTATCATTTTACAAACATGTAATATGGTTGAAGGGCAGTGCTTTCTTTTTAATTTTGTTTTCCGCTCTACTTGTTCCCAAACCAGTACAAATTCATGTCTAGTTTAAATTGTGAAATGTAAATTTAATATTGTTTTTTATGGATTTGTGGGAGGAAAATACATACTATGTGTGATATAGTCTTCAAAATGTTATGCTCTATCAAGAGGAGGTAGTTTTGATTATGCACTGACCATTAATAAAATTAATTTTTAATGATTTATAATAGCAAACTTTACATTTACAATTAAAATATTAAAGCATACAGTTGAGATGATTTTCTCCAGCCATATAGGTTAAAATAGTCCAGTACTATAGCCCACAATTCTAGGTTGTTGATAACAATTTAATATCAACATTGATGTTAACATCTACAGCAAATGAAAATAATGGATTAGTGTGATTCAAACAAAATTTAGTTTGCATAGTTTCATGCAGATGGGAAAATTTGTTCTGTGGTTCAAGGCAGTAAGTACCATCTTGGTTCATATGCACATAAGGATAAGTATCTATCTTGCACAGGTATCTGTTCTGAGCTCAGAGACCACACACAAAATAGAGGACAAACTCTTCATGTGTGATTATAACATGGACAATCCATCCTGTTATAATACTTACAGCTCATTGTTCTCCTATAGCCCTACTGGTTGTGCCTCTGACATATGTCCTGACAACATCACAGCAAAATACAAGATGCCTGAGGGAGAGATCTGTGGCTCAGCAAGTGGTACAGAAAGACAAATAAATATAGGTTTTAATTAATAGCAGAAGATACACTGAGGCTATTTCTCAATGCTATGTTTGTATTTGTATCAGTTATAAAATGCATCTTACGTCTTGTATACACAGCTGCCTCTAATCTATTTCATATCATTGCATCAACACTACTGTATCTAATACAAGTTTATGTGAGCACCGCAGTGAATATACTATTGTTCAATTATTTATACCGGAATTAATGTACCAAACAAATATAACAAAAGTAATCAATGTTCATTCAACTCTAGAAAGTGTGAAACAATACCCATCCCATGCTTCAAGGTTTCAATTTACTTCGCATACATGTTGCTCCATGCGATAAGAGGAGCATGTTTCGAAGCTGTTTGGGTAAAAAATGTCTGACACATGAAAGGTCCTAGAGCCATGCGGAGCCATGCGGGTTGCAGTGTATCCAACAGCTGCTGAAGAGTGCGTTGTGGAGGATCCATACAGGGAACATGTCGATCAAGATCGTCCAACAGGTGCTCCATGGGGTTCAAGTTCGGGGAATTTGAAAGCCAGGGAAGTACTTGGAAGTCTTTGTTGTGCTTCTCCAACCTCTCCCAGACAATTCTGGCCATATGACATGTTGCATTGTCATGCTGGAAGATCCCACGGGCTCCAGAGAAGACAGTCAACATGTATGGGTGTACTTGATCCACGAGTATGGATAGATAACCAATCAGTTGAGAGTGCCTTCCAGAGGTATGAGTGGACCCAAACAATGCCAAGAAAATATTACCCAGATCAGAACACTGCTGCCACCAGCTTGTGTTCTTCCAACAGTGGTTGCAGAGTGTTTGTTCTTGAAGGTCTCTTGCCTGATACGCCAACGTCCACCCAGTCGATGGAGCAAAGAATGTGATTCATCAGAGAATGCAACTCTTTGTCAATCAGAAGAGGTCCAATTTGGGTACTGTCGTACAAATTTAAGCCTTTTCCAACAATGAAACCTAATCAGTATGGGTGCAGTGACCAGCCCTTTGCTTCAGAGCCCCGTACGCAACAGAGTTCGATGTACTGTCATTATGGACACATGTCTGGTAGCCCCCTGCTTTGTTTTGGTGGTGAGACCTATTCCTGGTCTCTCAAAAAAAAGCTTAAATTATCCTCCAAAATCGTCATTGACAAAAACTGGAAGGCAACTATCCCTGCTTTTGGAGAAGTCTTGAGGAAAATTAAATATGTAAATTACAAAAGATGGGTTTCCTGTTGGGATGCTTGGACCTTGCCAACTGGCTGGCAATAAGAGCCGTGGAAACATTCTACATTGGTCTTAGATGGCGAGGAATAACATGTCAAATCAGATCTTTTTTTAGCCTCCAGAATTGACATTGACAAAAACTGGAAGGCAACTACTCCTGCTTTTGGAGAAGTCTTGGGGAAAATTAAATATATTTATTCGATCAGTATGATATCAGCAGAGCTTGATGTAACTTATAAAAGATGGGCTTCCTGTTGGGATGCTTGGAGATTGGTCCATATAATTGCAATACAAAACCTACAAATACATGATAATATAATTTAGACTACAGTATACGCTTATGATGTCAAATTTACAATCATGGGAATTGGAAGATATGTATATTGTGACAAGCTACCAGTCTCCACTGGGTTTGTCCCCTTGAAGGAATTCAATTATAGGAGACTTTAATAGTTTTCAAAATTGTACTAAAGTCACCATTATTTCACCAACATAAATCAAAGAAAATAACAGCCCTAGCTGTCCCTGTAGCACTAACTTGAAACATTTCTCTAACTATGTGCTCTCATCCAGCTAAACCTGGGTGAAGCAAAAACAAAACAAAAATAGTCCAATAGTTAATTTACAATAACTGGTCTGTATCCTTTAGAAGTTCTCATGTTGCTGTAGATCTCTCATCAGCTCCAGGCTTCCATATCTCTGTTTGTGCCTTTCTCCTGCTTCATAGACCAGTATGATCACTCGTCTGTTTCTTTTTCTCATCTCCAGTAAACACCTCTCTGTGCTACACCATTTCCTACTCTGTCTACTGCTCTAAGCAAACTTTGCGCACATTTTCTTTCACAGCCTTTCCATGCTGTAGACCCAAATACAGCATGCCACACTACTACTGCAGTGCATAAAGCAGCCTTACCCTTTTATCAGGTCTGATCAGGTGGATCAATCTTTTATCGACTGTGATCAGGCAGATGTAATTATCTGATCATTTTAATACATAATTACAAATAAGAAACAATTCCCATATCATTCCGCGTCCCATGACACGGATGCTATTCTCATAAGCTCATCCCTCTTTGATAGCCCAGATAGGGCAAACATCCTTCCTTTTTCATGGTCTGATCATGCAGCAGTCTCTATAGACCTGGGTCCCAGTCTTAACTTACCCTATTCTTGGAAGCTAAATGAGCTAATCTTACCGAACCCCTTATTCGTAGATATGCTAACTAAAGACTTGGAATCAAATTGGTGGCTAACCCAAATACAAAAATGCTTGACAAAAAGAACTAGAGAACTAAAGAATTGGAGATACTGGAGAAACAGAACGAAGCAGAAGCTATCAACCCCTGTTTGCCACTGAATAGAAAAAGTTACCAGCATGTTTACACCTCTCACACTCACACAAACAAAATAGCTTTACAATCTTACTTAAATACATATGACCTTCTTTTTCTATCAGACCAAGACCTGGAAAACCTTAATAAAGATATTACATATGAGAAAAGGCAGGACACCATTAAAAACCTTAAACCAGGCAAATCCCCAGGACCAGATGGATATACAAGCTCATATTATAAGAAGTTCCTTGACACTCTCACCCCCCATCTCTGTACGTTATTTAATTCAATCATAAGAGGTGATTCATTGCCCCCGGAACTTAATCATGCCCACCTAGTTCTGTTCCCCAAAGAAGGCAGGGACCCAATGAAAGCTAAAAACTACTGCCCAATTACAATTATGAATGGAGATGTAAAGGTCCTATCCAAAGTTATTGCCAAAAGAATTTCCAAATTTCTATCAGACCTTATCCATAAGGATCAAGCAGGTTTCATACCGTATAGACAGGCTGGTGACAATATATGGAGAACCTTGAACATTCTGCACTTGGTCCAAAGCTCTAAAACCCAGATGTGCATTCTTGCACTCAGTCGAATGGCCTTATCTTTATGCGACTTTGGCAAAGTTCGGGTTTAAGGGACATTTCATCAACCTACTAAAAACTTACTATAAATCCCCTATTGCTAATTTGAAACTGCCTGGTTCTAACAAAGCAAACATTAATATCCAGAGGGGAACCAGGCAAGGCTGCCCCTATCTCCACTCTTATTTGCTCTATATGGTCTAAACCAGAAATAGCAAGTCTTAAATAGGTCTTCAGCATTTTAAATGTTTATTATTCGTTGATAATCTCTTATGCTCTCTTACAGACCCAGAGTCCTCCATACCAGCTCTGATGTCCATTATCAAAGAATTTAATAATCTCTCAGGCCTCAATCTTAACATTGAAAAAACAGAAGCCTTAAGTGTGGGGTTATCTCAAGCAACTCTAGAAAAGTTGAAAGCCACTTATAAGTTTGTATGCCCTAAGGCACATATTAATTATCTGGGGGTCAACATTACTAGTAAAATATCTGAGCTCTATAAGGCAAATTACCCCCCCCCCCCCCCCATTCCGAAAATTAACTGGTCCAAATGTAATATATCTTGGACAGGCCGTATCACTTCGGTTAAAACGAATGTCATTCCAAGAGACCTTCACTTGTTTAGAAATGTACCTATACAAATTACTGATAAGGAACTAAATAGATTCCGAAAACATCTGATTCATCTGGCGAAATAGACCACCTAGAATGGCAAAAAACTATGTTTAGACACAGAACTAGAGGAGGCCTCTCCTGCCCCAATTTAGGGCTCTCCTTTAGAGCTGCTCAACTAACGTTTCTCCCAATCGCCCACACAGGTAAACATCAGCCTATATGGATATTTTTAGAACATTTTCAAATGAAACCCCAAACTTAGGACACAATAATTTGGAACTGACTAACAAAATCCTTTTTGCCAAAACATTCTAATCTAATTTTTACATTTACTTTAATTGTTTGTAAACGGGCTAACTCTGTCAATTAGCGTATACTATTTCACCCCTCTCCTCAGTTTTATCCAATCCTAGTATATACAGAGACTGTACAGCGGAATCGAGACACTGGTGGACCTCTCACAAATTAGACAGCATAGGCTCTTGATTAAAAAAAAATCAAATTACCCCTTGCAAACAATTTAGGAATAACTTCAACATCCCACTGTAGGAATTTTTTAATCATATAAAATTAAGACACTGGGTGATGACTATGACTAGAACATATGGCCCATATAACATCTTCAATTCTACCAGTAAAGACCAAAAACTTCCCATCATGGTTAAATAGAAGTCTGATTTAGGTAAAGAATGGAGGCCAATAAATGAATTGAATCTTGTACCAATCTTTCGAAGGGCTCCATAAGCTATAATTTATTGAAAACCTCTACAAAAGTCCTACATAGATCATACTTCACTCCATCAAGACTTCATAAGATTAAATCACAAAATAATAGTAATTGTTTCAGAGACTGCCAAATTGTGGATTACTTCATCCACACTTGGTGGAATTGCCCAATAGTTCAGGAAATCTGAAGGAAAAAAAAAACAACTCAATTTACATATTGACAACTTAAATGCATCTCATAACAAATTATTTCAATTTATAGCTTTAGCAGCTAAAAACATTATAGCTAAATACTGGAAAGCCCAATCTCTTAACTTTCGTGATATCATTCTTAAAGTCAACTTTATAATGCTTAACGAAAGGATGGTGCACATCTTGACAGACTCCTACCCATTGTTCTTACAAATATGGGAGCCTTGGATAACATCCCCAAATTGCATATCTCTCCCCTAACTCCCTTTCCAAATATTAAACCCTCGGTCTTGGCGGGGAGCAGGAGACTGGGGGAGCCTGGACATTAGTGCTGATTCAGGAGATGGAGATTAAGGTAAACCAAACTGACCCTTCACAAGGATCCCCATATTGTCATCTTGTAAGGAGGACACTTGTTTGCCACCTTATTAATTTCCCCCTTTCCTTTTCTCCTTTTTCTTTTCATATTTCCCTTTATTATTTACTATTTGAATTCACACTGTGTAATTACTCAGCTATATCCCCCCCCCCCCTCATGAATTAAGAGGGGGACTAGGCCTAGGCATCAATTAGATAAAAACATACAATCTTTAATCTGATCTACCCTTGCTTATATCAGGCAAATTTGGTATAGGCAGACTGTATAACTTAAGAATTGAATTGAGAGTGGGGAATTTATAGTTAGAAGGTTAATAAGTTAATCAAGTTGATTATTGTTTTTTTTGTGAATTCAAATATGAATAACATCAAATTAAAAAAAGAAGGCAAATATTTTGTTCCTGATAGAATACTATCTTTAGTTCTCTTTCCTTAAGCAATCAGAGAAATGTATGCAAGCAGTGTCAAATATATGTAATGTATGGCTTAATAAGTGATACAAACTGCTGTAATAATATTACCAAATTGTCTTCAATAAAAAAATATTGGAAAGACAATTAGCTGATCATTGATGTTACCTCTTTCACGTCTCTTGGGAAAAGATAGCTTTGTAAAGTCTGTGGCTCACAGAAACTATTTGTATGAATCTGTCACTATACTGTATATGAAAACTAGATATAAAGGAGAAATGACTGTTGAGCCATTATCAATACTCCATGATAGCTATCACTCTAACACTATCCAACCACACTCAGGGATGCTTATTTGTACATGGTCTATTGCACAGAAACCAGTTTTGGCCAGATATCCCCCCAATACCCCAAGAGCTGTACACATTATAGAGTTATTCGCTTTAACTCCTACAAGATTTAACTGTATGTTATATCTTGGAGGATTTAACATCAGATATTTGTGGTATAGACATTACCTTTCACATCCATTGTTGAGTACCTAGTTATGCTCTCAGGTAAATGGATACAATGCATGTGTGACAGTGTGTATCACAGCATGAGTAATTGTGTAACTGTGAATATGCTTTATGACAGTATAGTGGTTCATATATATCCCTATAAATGTCTGTGTGATGGTGGGTATCAGACTTATTCAGTGTTCTGCAATAGTCGCAGGTGTCTCACCTACCAGGGAGAATCAGCAAAGGGTATTTTGACTCCCATCCTTCCCACTCATAAGTCTGCTAGAGATTTGTGAGTGGGCGTTAGAATGTGCAAAGCATTCATTATTTATTTAATTTCATCCTGATTGTTATGGGATAATTACTTTTCTTAAGTCACACAATCACTTTTATATTGTGGATATCCACAGGGAGCAGGTTCAATTCACAGGTGTAAAATGTAGGTGTGTGGAATTTTTTGCAAAATGTATTGGTAACAGAATCTCTCTTCTGAACAGGCTTCTGGAAAAGAGGACATCTGATTCCTAGGCTTTACAATATAAAGAACAAGCTTAGTAATATCAAAGGAACAATTTATTGTTCTAACACGGTTTGTTTATAAGTACTGGTTCCCCACCCATTTACCCAACAATTATGCACATTAATTGCTACAGTTAAACCAATCTGCTAGGTTACCTGGCAAGGCTAGGAAGTAGCAGGATTAAAGATGAAAGACAAGGATTTGAGAAATATGTGGAATAAGCAGGCTTAGTGAATGGAAATAATAATTGTTGAGAATTCGGTGTATATATTACTTTGTAGTTATACAAACAGGGATACACTTACATTAATATAGCATATACAGCTTCCATAATCTTGCAGTTTTTAACTCTGCCAGGGGAAATAAATTCCCTTCATGTCTTAACTCCATATTTTGTAACTAGTGTCATAAAAACAATTTTTATAAAACTATATCCCTCACTGAAATGCAGCCCTTTAAATGTGGCAGTGCTATTAATAAACATTAGTTTAAAGGGACATTGAGCCATAAACATGACATTACCATTAGTAAACTTTATTATAGGGGAGACGGCCCAATAAACATGTCAGTACCATTAGTGACCCTTGACCCTGGGAAGAAATGACCCTGTAAACAGGTCATTGCTATCAGTTCACTAAACCCAATAAATATGTCAATGTTGTTAATACACTTTGGTCATAGATGGACTGACCCTAAGAAATGTCACCAGCATTAGTGCAGTAGTGTTGAAAAAATAGCTGATCTATGTGATTTGTGCATTTTCAGTGACTCAGATGCAATAAAGTTATATCAGTGTTGCAGACCGATTACAGTTTAGCAGTAATATCCCAGCTTGTGGCGACGTTAGAAAGAAGATGTGTAATCTGCGTGAAATCATTATGTCTCCTACCGGTGGTTCTCATTGTCAGTAGCAGTAGTCATTATCAGTCCCATTGTTCAGCTTCTTGTGCAAGAAACTGGAAGGAGCATGATGTTAACTAAAAAATGTAAAGGGAACTCTGGATGTAGTCTAGGAGGCAATGATCATTTAGGGCTATGCTTGTTTAACAGTCCTACGCATTAGTTCATATAAGTAGTAACATGTCTGATGTATTATATATTACTATTCTTTGCATAGTATTGTACAAATAGGACTATACATATATGAGGCATGTAGTAATATCTATAGTATTTATATACACCAGTAAAAGATAAGATTGTCTTAAGTAAGCCATGTCCCACAACATGTAAGAATCGGTAGGTATAGTGATTCTATCTTTAAAGGGCCAGTTACCTCACCATAAGTGCTGTTCATGGTGTGAAAGAGCACAAGATTGTATGTTAACATTATTTTTTTCTTTAACTACACTTATAACAGTTAAAAAACAATAGTTTTAGGTCTCTTTACAATTCCATGATCATTGACATCTGCCAGACCGTTGTAGCTCCGGTGCAGATAATGATTTATATGTTTTTCTTGGCATTCACAAATCCTACAGCCTAGAAGTTAACCCACAAATAACTTATTTCAAAGATTCTAACACTCCTTTCTATGAACAGATTAATTGATAAAGGGTTAACTGTAATTTCCCTCCGCTCTCTGCTCTGCTGTCTGGCAGCTTGCCAGTGAAACATGTAAATATACATTTGATCAATAAATATATCAGTAAAAAAAGAACGGATTTCAAAAATTAAAAAAGTTTTTTAAATATGCTGTGAAGAGTTCTTTACATTGCTGTCCTCCAAATTGTACAGAATTAAGTGGCCCTTTATTATTATTATTATTATTATTATTATCATTTATTTATAACGCTCCAACATATTCCGTAGCTCTGTACATAAGATACGTTCAAGACAAAGATACATACAAATTAACAAATAGCAAGGCGAGGGCCCTGTCTTTGAGCCTCAAATCCATAGTGCTTTCCCTAAAGCACATTTTGGGATTGAAACTCGCAGACTTACAACCTAAAGGTATTGTGTGAGGAAAAGGAGGGAGAGAGAGGTGAGAGTGTGTTAGGGTGGAAGGTGATACGCTTCTTTAAAGAGATGTGTTTTTAGAAAGGTTCTGAATGTTTTGAGGCAGGAGGATAATCTGGTGGAGCGAGGCAAGGAGTTCCAGAGAATAGGGGCAGCACGAGAAAAGTCCTGAAGGCGAGAGTGAGAGGAGGTGACAAGAGTTGTGGAAAGAAGAAGGTCATTAACAGAGCGAAGAGGGCGGCTGGGGGAGTATTTGGAGATGAGACCAGAAATGTATGGGGGAGCGCTATTGTTGAGGGCTTTGAAAGTAAGGGTCATGATTTTAAATTTTATTCTGGAGGCTATGGGAAGCCAGTCGAGAGATTGACAGAGAGGAGCTGAGAGATGATGAGAGAGTGTATAAGGATTTTAGTTGGGTCTTGTGTAAGAAAGTGGCCAATTCTGGAGATGTTTTTTAGATGGAGAAGATAAGATTTAGTTAGTGATTGTATGTGAGCGATTAAAGACAGGGCGAGGTCCAGTAGAACCGCAAGACAACGGGCTTTGGAGGAGTGGGTGATGATGTCATTATTGACAGTGTGAGAGACATGAGGAATTGACACAGTGGGAGAGGGACGGAAGATTAGGAGTTCAGTTTTAGACATGTTGAGTTTGAGATGGTGGGTCGACCTCCAAGAGGATATACTAGAGAGGCAGTTGGAGACATGTGTTAGAAGAGAGGGGGATAGATCTGGTGCTGAGAGGTAGATTTGGGTGTCATCTGCATAGAGATGATATTGCAGCTCAAAAGAGTTTATAAGGGTACCAAGTGAGGAAGTCTAGATGGAGAAGAGGAGCGGGCCTAGGACTGATCCTTGGGGTACGCCAACGGAGTAAGGAGAAGAAGAGGTGTCAGAGAAGGAGATAGTGAATGATCGATTTTTTAGGTATGATGAGAACCACGAGAGGGCAGTGTCTCGAATACCGAGGGAGGAGAGGATATGGAGTAGAAGTGGATGGTCAACTGTGTCAAAGGCAGCAGAGAGATCTAGAAGAAGGAGAATAGAAAAGTGACCTTTTGACTTGGCAGTAAGCAGGTCATTGGTGACTTTAGTGAGAGCTGTCTCAGTGGAGTGTTGGGGCCGAAAGCCAGATTGGAAGGTGTCAAGAAGGGAGTTAGAGGAAATAAAGCTGGTAAGGCGGGTATAGACGAGCCGCTCCAGCAGTTTGGAAGCCAGGGGAAGTAGAGAGATAGGGCGGTAGTTAAAAGCAATGTCAGAGTCAGATGAGTACTTTTTGAGGATTGGTGTAATTGTGGCGTGTTTTAGACAAGATGGAAACTTGTCGGTAGTTAGGGAAAGGTTGAAAATGTGTGTGAGAGCTGGGATTAGTGTGGTAGAGAGGGGAGGGATGAGCTGAGATGGAATAAGGTCCTGTGGACATTTAGTGAGCTGGGTGGATGATAGCAGGCTGACGACTTCATCCTCTGTAGCTGGGGCAAAGCAGTTCAAAGTGGCTGTTGGATTGGGGGAGGGAGAAGGAGTAGAAATTAGAATACAAGATAATGAACGTTCAGGGTCGGTATTGTAAAGCTGAGAAAAGCAGTAGTGATGGAGGAAGACACATTAGAGCTGAGGATAGCAGAAGAGTACAGATGGGTAGGGATTCATTTGTGAATAGACGATTTCAGGCAAAATTGGATAGGATAGAGGGGGGAGTCTTAGCGAAAATAGAGGCAGACAGTGGCAACAGAATAGAGAACATACGTTTAAATAATGATAGAGGGAGACGGAAAGAACAGAATAGAGAACAAAAGCTTAAATTAGGATATAGAGGGCAAAGGAGACAGAACAGAGCACAGGAGGTTATATGAAGATAGAGAGAGTCATGGAAGGCAAAATAGGACCAGGGGGTTAAATGAGCATCGTGGGGGCAGAGGATATATACCGTATTTATCGGCGTATAACACACACTTTTTCTACCTGAAAATAGGGGGCAAATGATGTGTGTGTGTTATACGCCGATATTCCCTCCCTCCTCCTCATCCTCAACCCCCCCTTCTCATCCTCAACCCCCCCTCCTCATTCTAAACCCCCCTCTTCAACCTAAACCCCCCTAAATACCCCTCTCCCTTTCCCCTCACTTACCTGCTTCTGCTCCGGCCTCCGCTCCTTCTTGACCCGGCGCGCATGTGACGTCACATGCGCGCCACGTCATTTGCATATACTGGGTGGTATATGCTAATGGCGTGGCGCACATGTGATGTCACGCCATTAGCATATACCGGGTGCCGGCACCCGGTATATGCTAATGACGTGGCGCGCATATGACGTCACATGCGCGCCGGGTCAAGAAGGAGCGGAGGCCGGAGCAGAAGCAGGTAAGTGAGGGGAAGGTATTTAGGGGGATTTAGGTTGAGGAGGGGGGTTAAGGTTGAGAAGGGAGGCTGAGGAGCGAGGTTGAGGAGGGGGGTTGAGGTTGAGGAGGGGGGTTAAAGTTGAGGAGGGAGGTTGAGGAGGGGGGTTGAGGTTGAGGAGGGGGGTTGAGGAGGGGGTTGAGGATGGGGGTTGAGGATGAGGAGGGGGGTTGAGGATGGGGGTTGAGGATGAGGAGGGGGTTGAGGAGAGGGGTTGAGGAGGGGGTTGAGGATGGGGGGTTGAGGATGAGGAGGGAGGTTGAGGATGAGGAGGGGGGTTGAGGTTGAAGAGGGAGGTTGAGGATGAGGAGGGGGTTGAGGTTGAGAATGAGGAGGGAGGTTGAGGAGTGGGTTGAGGAGGTGGGTTTAGGTTGAGGAGGGGGTTGAGGATGAGGAGGGGGGTTTAAGTTGAGGAGGAGGGTTGAGGAGGTGGTTGAGGATGAGGAGGGAGGTTGAGGATGAGGAGGGAGGTTGAGGATGAGGAGGGAGGTTGAGGTTGAGGAGGGGGGTTTAAGTTGAGGAGGAGGGTTGAGGAGGTGGTTGAGGATGAGGAGGGAGGTTGAGGATGAGGAGGGAGGTTGAGGATGAGGAGGGAGGTTGAGGATGAGGAGGGAGGTTGAGGAGGGGGGTTGAGGTTGAGGAGGGGGGTTGGGGTTGAGGAAGGAGGATGAGGATGGGGGGATGTTGAGGTTGAGGAGGGGGTTGAGGATGAGGAGGGAGGATGAGGAGGGAGGATGAGGAGGGAGGATGAGGAGGGAGGTTGAGGATGAGGGTTGAGGAGGGGGTTGAGGAGGGGGTTGAGGAGGAGCAGCGAATTCTGAGTAAACTTTTGTTAAAACAGTTGCTTTTACTGTCATTTTACGTTATTTACCTTATAAGTGTTAATAATATTAATACAAAAAAGTTCTGAGCTACCCTTATTTTGCTTCAAAGTTCTTTATTTGAAATTTATTTTTTTTCCTGAAATTTCCTTTTTAAAGTGAGGTGCGTGTTATACGCCGGTGCGTGTTATACGCCGATAAATACGGTACTCATTATCTAAATCTCTGGAAAAACTTTCAAAACCGTTAGCCTCACTTACAAAGCCTTCAACAACACTGTACCTCTCTACATCTCGACTCTTGTCTTCAGATACATTCCAAATCACAATCTCTGCTCTTCCCAAAATTTTCATCTCTCATCTTCCACCATTACCTCCTCACAGGTTTGCCTGCAGGACTTCGAAAGATCAGGCCCCATTCTTTGGAGTTCTCTACCCTGTTCTGTAAGACTCTAGTTTTCAAATATTCAAATGTTCTCTGAAATAATAATACAAACAGTATAATACATAGAGGGTTACATAAGGACAAGTACAAAATGCTGGATGGATAGTGCTCATCTCATGGCAATGTGACATGAACAGCTCCGGGGAAAGAGAGCAGAGGCATATCTAGGGGAAGGGTGTGGAAGTTTGTCAAGGCTTAAAGACCATAGTGAAATGGTTGTAGAATGGGTGGAGTGTGACTGTGGATGGGTATGGTAAGGATATGAGTGGTGGGTGAAATAAATTGGAGAAAAAGAGGGGTCAAAAGGTGAAGAGCAGAAAATGGGAGAGGTTGTGAACTGAAGTGGCAGTGATTTGTATATTTTCAGAAGATAAGGGGAGAGATCGGAAAGCAAAGGCAGAGAGATGTGCTTATAGGTATAGGAGCAAAGAAATTAGGTTTTGGTATGGAACAGGGCACAGTACAAGGACAGTTTACACTATTTTCATGTTAATTATAATGTTTTAGTTCACCATTAATTAACATTAAAAATACACGTGCAAACAGGAGCAAAGCAAATCTTTAGCTAGGGAATTTAAAAAAAGTTTGACCTAAATAATGGCCATTGCTGTACCCCTACACACCACTCTCATTGTCCTGGGCAATACTGAGAGGAAGCAAAAGATTTCAACCATCTTCTTTAGGCTTGAATAACATTTTCACAGTCATTATTATTATTAATATTTTCTATTTTTTGGGGGAGATGAGACCAGAAATGTATGGGGGAGCGCTCTTGTTGAGAGCTTTGAAAGTTAGGGTCAGGATTTTAAATTTTATTCTGGAGGCTATGGGAAGCCAGTGGAGAGATTGACAGAGAGGTGATGCCGACACTGAACGTTGTGTACGGAAGATGAGTCTAGCAGAGGCATTCATAATGGATTGAAGTGGAGATAGTCTGGTGGAGGGTAGGGCAGCAAGAAGCGAGTTGCAGTCATGAGTAAAGCTCAGAACAATGATAAATATGGGGAAGATTACAGCAATGAATGCCCCCTGAACTTCCATAATATCTCCTGTTGTGATGGTTTTGATAGGTACAATCTCTTCTCAGGTGAATATGCCCCACAAAGCATCAAGTGTTGCTTAAGTCACAAGAATCATATACTTCCAAGTAATATTGAGTCAAGAGCAGAACCTGTAAATGAGTAATGCCCAAGCAATTACAATAACAGGGGGGAAGTATGAGCTGCTTTGGTTAAATGGGTTCATAATGCTTGTTTTCTCCATGTAATTAACAAAACACTTGTCAAATACAGGTAAAAGAGTGTATTAAAGACACTAAAGCTGTTCCACAATAAAGGGTGGTTCAAATGCTTCATCCACATCACAGCTGTGGTTTAGGAGAAATGAGAGGAGAGCCAGACCATGTCCACTATACTGATTTGGGATGGTACCCATAGTTATTATTATTTTATGTTAATTTATTTGTAATGTGCCAACATATTCCGTAGTGCAATACATGGGCTACAATCAAAGCAACACCAATAGCAGTATTACCATGTTGCAAAGGATGGAGGGCCATGTCTTTGAGTTTAGAATGCAGTATCCAAAGTGATTTCTCCAAAGCACCTTGCAAGATTGAAAACTTGCAAACTTACAGTCATAGATGTATTCATTGGAACATCCAAGGGTACTGAGGGAAATGGGTTCTGTAATAGCTAAACCATTATATCTAGTTTTTCAAGACTTGCTCACCCCAGGGTTGCTGCCAGCTGACTGGAGAAAAGCAGATGTGATACCTATATTTAAGAAGGGAGCAAGAGCAAATTCAGGGTATTATAGACCTATAAGCTTCACATCTGTAATTGGGAAGCTTTTAGAAGGGTCAATAAGGCATACTATACAATAATATGTCTATTTAAATATGATTATAAGTAAGAGTCAACACGCATTTATGAGGGATAGGTCATGTCAAACAAATGTAATTACAGTAGTTTCTATGAGGAGGTTAGTAGGAACTTGGATCAGGGCAACTCGGTGGATGTAATCTTTTTGGATTTTGCAAAGGCTTTTGATCCAGTGCCACATGGAATTCTATTGTGCAAACTAAGGGATACAGGAATTGCAGTAAATATCTGTTCATGGATTGAGAGCTGACTAAAAGACAGGAAGCAAAGGGTTGTTGTAAATGGAACATACTCAGATTGGACTAATGTAGTAAGTGGGGTTCCTAGGGGTTCAGTATTAGGTCCCCTCCTCTTTAACATATTTATTAATTAGTTAGAAGTAGGACTGGAAAGTATTGTCTAATTTTTTGCTGATGACACTAAGTTGTGCAAGGTGATTAAATCAAAAAACTATGTACTTTACCTCCAGGGATTTTCATAAATTAGAGTAATGGGCAACTAAATAGCAGATGATATTTAATACAAATAAATGTAAAGCTATGCATTTGGGAAGGAAAAAATAGCCATGCAATTTATATACTTAGTGGAGCAAATCTAGTGGCATCAGATATTTAAAGGTATTTGGGAGTATTTGGGGACAATCACCAAGGTAGCAGTGCTCAATGCCAAGCAGCAGCTACAAAGGTAAGTAAAATATTAGTATGTATTAAGAAGGTTATAGAAGCAAGGGAAGCAAATATAATTCTGCCAATATACAAATCCCTAGTACGCCCTCATTTGAAATATGGAGTACAACTTTGGGCACCACTTCATATAAAGGACATTTTAAAGCTTTCTCAAGTGTAATTTTTGTATAGTAAGATGTTTTCAACTGATAAGAGGATATCCCTTGAGGTTAGAAAAAGAAAGATTCCACCTTAAAGAAAGAAAAGGGTTTTTCACAGTAAGGGCGGTTAAACTGTGTTTCTCTACCAAAGGAGGTGGTGACAGCAGAATCAATAGATAACTTTAATAAGGGGTTGGATATATATTTGAATAGAAAGGGCATTCAGGGTTATCCTGGATAATTAGAGAGGGAGTATTGATCCAGGGAACCAAGTTAGATCACCAGTATCTGGGGTCAGGAAGGAATTTATGTTTTTTCCCTTATGAGACAATTGGCAAATGTTTTTTTTTTTTCTGTTTGCCTTCCTCTGGATCAATTAAAAATTAGTAATTAATAATTATTACTGGGTAATACATAATCCACATATTATAATGATCAGAAGAGATCTAAAAAGGTTGAACTTGATGGACTGAATTTCTTTATTCAACTTCAATTACTATATAGTTGGCACAGAAGGGACTGGTCTGGATATTGGTCTGGTCTGGATACATTGGAAGGAGATGGAACCAGTCAATTTTCATAGTGAGGAAACACTTTTTGAGTATATTTTATAAGAGTAAAAGAAGCAGTTGGCTTAAGGTCAGTGATGAATAAAAAGAAGAACAAGGAGGTTAGACACTGTGATAAGTTATATAAGGATTAAAGAAACCATATAATGAGTGTATGGATGCCCAGAGAGTGCTTGATTATAGTACAAGTGCAGGAAGTCATAAATGTGGTGGTATAGGACCAATCAAGCCTATGCATTTCCAGAAAGGAAAATGTGATTGAATGGTGTCCCCTGTTTGTATCTAGGAAAACACTTTGCTGCAAAATAGTCTTGTGGCAAGGATTGTACAGTCTGGAGTGAGCATTTCCATTGCCATTTCTTCACTAAGATTTGTATGTGATATAAATAAATAAAACAAAACGGGAACCAAGCAAGCTTGGTATGAAAGCTTAGTCTCTTCTGTTGACTCCAGATACTCCAGATTTGAGTAGATAAGGATAGGATTTAAAGGACTTCTTAGATAATGCTGGCTCTGTTCTAGTGTTTGTTTATTGGTCAAGAGCTGACAATTTCCCATGTCATAATTATTTTCTGCAGGTGTTAGTTTTATTCTTTTAGTGCAGGCTGAGATGGATCTGGAAGAACCATGGTGAATCAATTTTAAGGTTTCACATGAATTTTTGGAGTGTTCAGTCCACTGGACAGCACACAATTATTTTGTACGTAGTGTTGTCTTTTATGACTATGGAAAAGTGACATATACATTTTGAATCACTGGACTTAGTTTTGGAAGTTGGAAACGCATTTGATGTCCATCTTGTTGAACACCTTTGCCTCTCTTAATCTGTTAAAGAGCTCTGATATAATGGAAAGGCAAATTGAATTAATAGTTAAATAATATATTTTTCTATAGTCAATGGAAGGAAGGAGATTCCCTTCCATCTTCTTCTTAACAAAATGTTGGTGTCTCAACTGGAGAGGTAAAAGAACAAATGAATCCCTTTTTCAGATTATCCTGTATGTACTCCTTTAAGAAATGGTGCACTGGCTCAGACAAAGAGTATGTGGTACATAAGAGGATCTTGGCTCCTGGTAACAGATAAATCAGGCAGTCAGAAATCATATGAAGAGGAAATTACCTCTGCTTCTATCTTGATAAAAACATCATAGAAAGCCTTGTAGGGAGAATGACGAAGGATAAATGAGGGAAAAGTGGAAACTGGAATCAGAGAGCAACACTGCAACATAACAGCAGTATTCAAGTGTGTCTTGGACACCAGAGCCAGCATTGCAGTAGTAGTAGATTAAGCACATTATTAGAGAAGGACTTTACTCATTACTCATAATGCAGTTATAGAGGATGTGGATGGGTGTTATTCTTCCTTTGTTGTTATCTATCTTATGGAGATAGAGGTCTTCTTGGTTCCTCTAAGCATAGCTTTCAGGGTGTACAGTGGATGACAGGTACTCCCAAGGCCAGATGTGAATAGATGTAGCCCTTTTCTGCATATTCTCTAATAATCTGCGGGCTAAGTGTATAGCTTGAAAAGCTAGGTACCATAATAAACTAGAGAGTTGACACCTGGCAAGATCATCCTTGAATTGTTCAGAAATACCTAAAAAAAAAGCAAAGGCGATGCATTCCAGAAGATGGCTGGCCCACCTCTTGAATTCCATCACATACTATTCTGCAGTTCTGTTGCCTTGTCCTTAAATTTCAAAGGATCATCTTTTAGGGGTCCTCATAGATCTTCCCTGTGCCATCTCAGAAAACCTGTAGATTTTCCAATACAAGATTTTGTATCTTGAAAAGGTGATGTGCCCAAGACCCAGTTGTTATTGTCAGGTCAGATACTGGGCAATAAAGTAGCATGAAGATCCAAAGTCAAAACTATAGACAAAGGATAGGCAAATAACATTTAATTAAGCTCATGTTCATTGCTGATTCACTAATCAGGGGATAGGTGGTCCTTTGCCTCTTTGCCTTCATCATTTGGCTAGTATCAAGGTTTGGACAAAGCACACTTTAAAATGACTTCCTATCTACTGCACTTTCATATGGTAAACTATACTGAGTGAAAGTACCATCTTTATAGTAAGAGCAATAAATGAAATATTGCCTGCTTCCAAAACTGAAGATGTAAACAACAACAAATGACTGACTGAGATGACTGAGATGAATCAGGATGCAATAAATATTACCACTATGAATCCGAAATATGTACCAAGGTAGACAACCAATATTAACAAGTCTAGGGGCCCTATTAAATTCAGCGATATTGAGTTCCTGAGTCCTGTAAAGGATCCCGCAAAAGTTACGGCTATTAAATTGGCCTCTTTCAGCTACCCGCAAATGATTTGCGGGTTATAGGTGGAAAACCCCTATGGGTCGTGAAAATCTGAACTCTGTCCCAGCTAAGCCTTTGATCTGTCAAACCCGTAAATGTTACAATCACAAATCGCTATTAAACTGCTACGATTCCCAAGGACGCACTAGAGTTCAAACCCATAAACGGCAAATGGAGCCAAAAATACTACAGCCTCCAAATAGGACCCGCAAAGGGTTTACAGACAAGTACATAACACTGTCAAACACAATATAACCATAACAGTGGTCTTAAAATATGGGGGAAAGCATTGAAAGGCATTACAATTTCTTGCACAACAATCCCCAAATAAAAAATAGCCATTTACATTTTTTTTTTATATCATCATGTGTTGGAATGATCATGCATATGCCAATATGAAAAGCCATGCTGCAACATGCATAAAGCAATTAAAGACACACTATCTGATTAAATTGCACAAAACACAAAAACATGAAACTGCCTGCCATATTAACCCTCTCTCACTCACAGAGGCTCTAATGTGTACCCAGAAATATAAATATAATTGCATATACATCTCGCTCATAACATCTACATTGGGAAAATAAATAGTGTCCAAATTACTCTGCCACATCATATATATCAAGTACCAGGGGACATTTTATTATTTGTTGTTCAGTCCTTCAGTCGTGTCTGACTGTCTGTGACCCTATGGACTGCAGCACATCTAGCTAGGTCTCTGCCTGTGCTGTTCCACAAGGTTTGCATGCCAAATATACTGGAGTGGGTTGACAGTTCCTTCTCCAGAGGACTGCCATTTGTCTGACCTCTCTGCTATGACCTGCCCACCTATAGTGACCCTACATGGTATAGCTCACAGCTTCATTGAAGTATACAAGCCCCTTCACCACCAAAAAGCAGCGATCCAGAAGGGGAACATACACCACAATAATCTACTCTAAGCCATCAGGAAGGGCCGCAAACACACATGGAGGTTGTGCAGAGGCACGTGGAACAACAGCCAACTCACCTCCATCAGGGATAATCTCCACTACTCCCATCCTGGAAAGTTGCACGTCATTGCTGGTGGCCATGTGCCAAGATGTATACTCATTATCATCTGCTGACATCCCATTAAGTGTTTTGCTATGAATCAATTCACATTATCACCTGTCATATTCCTTCATATCAATCCTTCAGGGGAATGTTGATATTCCACAGTATTACCAATTGGACGTTACATGTGTATTAACCCTTTATTATTATATATTATATATATTATTATATCATATCTTATGATATTATTATTACTATTATTATCGTTATCATATGTATTAACCTATTGCATAGTAACTAGGGCTCATTAGTTTACTGATATAAGAATGTGACACAAATGTGATGTATGTGTATGTCCCAAAACCCCAACCATTGAAAACACACTGACACAGTGATAACAGTATAACAAAACTTTATTTCATACATAGAGCACAATCAGAAATGGACACGACTGTGCATTAATATCATGGGTGTGGTGTGGGCGGATCCCAGGAAGGCAAGATGCTCTTGGGGAAAAAGAGGATGTCTACATGGGGTAATGTCATAGTCTAGAACAAAGGTGGACAAGAGGGGCCTGGATTTGATGATACCCTTGCTGTTCACAGTTGAGTCAATCACTTCTTTAGTCATCCTGATTGACTCACCTGTGCACAGAAAGGAAATCTACAAATCCCAGCATGTATGCGGCCCTGCAGGGCCAAACTTGCCCACCCCTGGGCTAGAATAATCATGATGCATAGCACCTACCAGGGTCACATGTGGTCACTACACCACTGCAACTTGAATCTGATGAATAAAAGGATCATCATTAATCACTCCATTTAAATGTATATGTAAGTGAGGTAGGTTATGAATGCATCCTGTAGAATGCATCATAACCCACCTAGCAAAAAATGTTTGCATAAACAAAATGTGCTGGGGGTGATGTAGACACCTGCAGCAATTGTACTGGGCATATTGGGTACTTAATTTAAAAAAATGTACCCAATACAAAAGCTGCTGATTGGCTAAAGGAAAGGAAAGTGTCTGAAATAATGTAACTTCCCACAGTAGGGAAGACTTCAAGTGCTAACTGAGCATGCCCTCACAATCCCCAGGCCAAAATGAAACAATGTATCACTTATGCTAATATTCCCTGGGAATTTCAGGGGTGTCAACATTGAGAGAAAGCAGTTTGCAAATGCAAGAAATTCAGCAAACTTCATGCTAACAGTTTAGCTTTTTATTTTGGAATTTTTTCATGCAAACAATTTTTTTCATACACTATAAATTCTCCTCTATCAGATGCATTTAAAACCCAGCTCACTTGCATATACCTTTAATTGAAGAAACCATTAATGAGCATAGCACTTACAACTTGTCTATATATACTCAATAAAACAGATGCTTAAAGCTCTGCACTGTGTAATCCACACATACAGTGTGTTGACAAAAAAAATCTGAAAAAAAGAGGTCAAAAAGAAAAAGACGGAGGAGGATAAAAAAATCAAAAAACATGCATGTGCAATACAGTGTTAAATGCTGTAACTGTAACAATATACCAACTCACCTGATTCCCATCTGCAAGCATTACTAACCATTAGCTAGTTCTCAGGATAACTCACTGGCCATGACCATTAATAATGATGTGTCATCTCACAATAAATGCTTAGCTGTGACCAGCGTGAGTGGTCAAGGTGTACTGTCACCTTCACCATATGATATTGTTCATCAACAGTGATATCACCTCCATCATGATCATACTCATGATATCAGCAACAGGGGAAAATACCCATTAATACGGAGAGAACACAAAGGTCAGCAACCAGCTTCAATATTACTTTCATCAGGATCACATGCTTCACTGGTGCATATATTAATGCTGGTTGTCATTAATAAAAAAATGGCTTTAGGGAAATTGTTGCATTAGTGCTTAATACTACAAATTGGATAGAAAACATAAATGGGTAATTTTAGAAAAATAACTTTTATGAAAATTGAACAGCGTTGATTAAAAAGATTTAAAACGACAAGGGGAACTTAAAAACAAAAACAGTAAGTCCTTAGTTAGCTGCTGCAATTCTTATTGCCACTTATCAATTATAGAGTGTGAAATTGTCAGCTAAAAGTAACTTATAGAGGGTTGTGGAGCACTCTTTAAACCACAGCCAGCTTGAAAATTTAGTGGATACAAAATTTGCATTTGACCGCAATCTACGGTATCCTATATATGGAATACCCACATAACAGACTTTTTAGTTGGTATATTATGTGTAATAAGACCAAGCCTGGTCAATCACCAACCCTATAATGGGGTAGCCTGCAGTTCGCAATTGCCATATGAAAATATATAGGTGGGTATACCAATGAGGTATATAGGTGGAGTATTCTATTGTGTCACACCAATGTGTGTAATTCTCCTCAACATTACTTATCTATACTTTCTGTTTGCTCCCATTGGTCACCCACGCTTGCTCCATTATAGTCTGTTAAATGGTATGGAATTAGCAGTGGTTAGTGCCCTGTCTATCCTCTAATTTGACATACTCAGTGTCTCAGCGTCTCCATTAGCTGTGGAGATTTGCGCTTCCTGGTTAGAGCGTGCGTCTAAAACATGATGACGTCATGCTACGCCTGCCTACCTATTTTCAAGCTGGCTGTGGTTAAAAGAGTGCTCCACAACCCTCTATAAGTTACTTTTAGCTGACAATTTCACACTCTATAATTGATAAGTGGCAATAAGAATTGCAGCAGCTAACTAAGGACTTAGGCCCTCATTCAATTGTGATTTGGCCAATTCAATAGTGCTCTAAATAAGCACATAACATATTTTTCTTAAATAAGTTTTTAGTTAGTGAAAACCTTGTTTTTGGATAGATGTTTACTAACTAAAAACTTCTTTAAAAAAAAAATATGTTATGTGCTTATTTAGACCCCTATTCAATTAGCCAAATTGCAATTGAATGAGGGCCTTAGCGTTTTTGTTTTTAAGTTCCCCTTTTCTTTTTAAATCTTTTTAATCGACGCTGTTCACTTTTCATTAAAGTTATTTTTCTAAAATTACCCACTTATGTTTTCTATCTGGTTGTCATTAACATGCCATTGTGAGACTTTGCAAGTCCACGCCATAGCGGTATTAATCTACATTTAAACTAACAACAATCATGTCTTAGATATCTGGCTATATGACAACTTTAAACATGTGGGAGCTACATGTTAAGGGGGACTGTCATTGAAGGAATGTCTACCTGAGAGGCACTGTGAAAATCTTAAACCTCCTACATTTTCTTCACAATGTTTGCAGATGCAAAAGATGCCTTCATGGACCTGAATTGTACTTAAAACAAAACAAAAACATAACACCTACAAAATAAGGCATTAAAAAGTTAGGCACTGCAGCATCTCTTCTCAGCAGGGTTCTTCAGTGGCCATCAATTTGGTAATATGTTCAACAGAACCCTACGTGTCCACAGAGAAGGGGATCATGGACCACGTGATGGAAGGTAGCCATCTGCGTACAAAACATCACCATCACATAGGCCAAGATCTAAGACTCCGTAGCCAGGCTAGATTAGGTTAATATTGGGACCAATAGATTGCCACTGAGGAGTGCTGTTGAGAAGGCACAAAATATGCGCAGCCCCTACATCCTTCTCTGCCTAGCATCAGGGCCATAATCCCCCAAGGGTGGCTGTCGTCTCACAGGTGCTGGGGGTGGGGGGCAGGGGGGGAGTAGAAGAGGGTCCACGTGCTGGTGCACTGGGGACGCCTACAGGCTGGATGAGGCAGGGCTGGGGACCAGAGCACGGCGAACTACATCAGTCGTTACCTACTGGACCACGCTCTGGCTAGCCTCTCCTCCTGAGCAGCCTGGGTCAGAGGTGGTGGGGATGGAGGTCTGGCTGCAGGGCCCATTGGTGGTTGTGGACGAGCTGGTGGAGGTGGTGGCCTGGTGGGGGGGGGGCTGTTGCCTGACCGGTTCCTGACTCCAATCTGGTGGTGGTGGACCTGGTGGTGGGAGCCAGGCCGACGAACCGCAGGGCGGAGGAGAAGGTGGGGGCATGCCCCTGTCACCCTCCAATATGTGTGCCCTGGTGATGACAGCAGCTGCGGGAGGAGGAGGCAGTGGGGTAGATTACCACAGGGGTGGCATACGGTCCTACCAGTGGCCCCACTGCTCAGGTGAAGTCCTGCCCCGATGGAGCTGACGTCCCCGCCTCACCAGTGGACCCAGACCTCCATGAAGCTGAAAAAGAGAAACGAGAAAAGAAAGGGATATGTGTTAATGATGCTGAAGAAAACATTTTATTGAGTTCCTTCATAACTATCTGACATCTAGGCTTGAACCTGGATAAATCACTTACAGCGCCATTGACCTCATTATCACTGCTCTCCATTGGGTGACAGAACAGAAGATTCCATGTTAATTGAGTGTTACATTCTTCTAAGCAGTTAAACCATAATATGTGAAACGTTCGCTGAGGCAGAGGCTGTTACTCAGCACTGTGTCTTTAGAGAATCCTTAGACTGCGTATGTTTAACTGTTCTTATTGAAATTACAATAAGGCATTAGATCACTTAAACATAGAATCCTGGGTTCTTTCACACAATTAATCTCATCTATAGTGAGGTAACTGTCCCTTTGACTGCAACTCTGAGTAGCTATCATTTGCTAGCTGTTATCTTTGTTGGGTTCTTGATCTTTATAGTTCTTGGCTCCTAACACTCTCTTGATTCTGGCTGCGGTCTACTTAAGCCACATTAAATTCCCCCAACGTTGAAAACCGTAGCCCGTAACGTAGCTCGCAAGACTTTCGGCTATTACATTGGCCCCCGGAATGCAAAAACAATAGGGCCTCCAAATAGGACCTGCAAAGGGTTAACAAACAACTTTTAAAACTGTAAAGGACAATATAAATACACCAGTGCACTTTAAAATATAGGGAAAGCATGGGAAGGCTTTACAATTACTTGCACAATAATGCCCCAATAAAAAAAATGCATTTAAAAAATATTTTATTTGTATCATGTGTTGGAATGGTCATGCACATGCCAATATAAAATGCCATACTGCAACATGCACAAAGCAATTAGACACACTACCTGAATAAATAGCAACACAAAAACATGAAACTCATGCCACATTAACCCTTTCTCACTCACAGAGGCTCTATTGTGGAACCTAAAATATAAATAAAATTGCATATCATCTCGCTCACCACATCTACATTTGGGAACACAAATAGTGGCCATATTTCACCGCCATATCACATAGATCAAGTACCCGGGGAAAATTTTATTATTTGTTGTTCAGTCTTTTAGTTGTGTCCGACTCTCTGTGACCCTATGGACTGCAGAACATTTAGCTAGATCTCTGCCTGTGCTGTTCCACAAGGTTTGCATACCAAAGATATTGGAGTGGGTTGCCAGTTCCTTACTCTCTGCTATCACCTGCCTACCTACACTGGCCCTACATGGTATAGCTCACAGCTTCATTCAGGTACACAAGCCCCTTCAATAAAACCTCTTAGCAATCCACACTAATATAAATTGATGAATAGCAGAACATAATGGAAGGTCACCAAATGGGAATGGCTATACATCTTGGCACATGGCCACCAGCAATGGCGTGGGACTTTCCAGGATGGACATAGTGGAGATTACTCGTGATGCAGATGACTTGGCTGTTGATCCACGTTCCTATGCACAGCCTCCATATGTTTTTGCGGCCCCTCCTGATGGTTTAGAGTAGATTAGTGTGGTGTATGTTCACCTGGTCCCCTTCAGCGTTGCTAAGTGGTGGTGGTGAAGGGACTTGTGTACCTGAATGAAGCTGTGAGCTATACCATGTAGGGCCACTGTAGGGGGGCAGATCATAGCAGAGAGGTCAGACAAATCACAGTACACTATAGAAGGAACTGGCAACCCACTCCAGTATCTTTGGCATGCAAACCTTATGTAACAGCACAGGCAGAGCCCTAGCAAAATGTGCTGCAGTCCATAGGGTAACAAAGAGTCGAACACAACTGAACAACAAATATTACAATGTTCCCTGAGTACTTAAAATATGTGATGTGGCGGTGCAATATGGCCACTACTTCTTTTCCCAAATGTAGATGTGATGAGCGTGATGTATATTCAATTATCTTTATATTTCAAGGTCCATATTAGAGCCTCTGTGAGTGAGAAAGGGTTAATATGGCATGAGTGTCATGTTTTTGTGTTGCTATTTAATCAGGTAGTGTGTCTTTAACTGATTTATGCATGTTTCAGCACGTCTTTTCATATTGTCATATGCATGACCATTACAACATATGCTAAGTGGTGGTGGGGAAGGGGCTTGTGTACTTCAATAAAGCTGTGAGCTATACCATGTAGGGTCACTCTCAGTGGGCACATCATATCAGAGAGGTCAGACAAATCACACTCCACTGGATAAGGAACTGGCAACCCACTCCAGTGTCACCTGTCTTTTTTAGGCCCTCAGGTGAATAATCATACTCCACAGTATCACTAATTGGACTTGGCCTGTGTATTAAGCCTTTATTATTATTATAGTTTATATTCAGTATTATATGATATCTAATGCTATTATAACTATTATTCATTTTACATATATTGATCTATTGCGTGTTAACTAGGGCTTATTAGTTTACATATCTAGGATTGTGTCACAAATGTGATGTATGTAGATGTCCCATAACCCCAACCATTAAAAGCACACTGACTTGGATAGAAGTATATAACACTGTTTTATTTCATACACATAGCACAATCAGAAATGGACAAGACTGTGCATTATTTATCATGGATGTGGTGTTGGCGGATCCCGGAAGGGCAAGAGGCTGTTGGCCAATCAAAGGACACCTAAAGCGATAACTGTTAGAAAACTTCATAAGATGCATAACATCAACTAGGGTCACATGTGGTCAGGACACCACAGTACAGTGAGCGAAAAATGTATTTGATTCTCTGCTGCTTTTGAACACTGACAAATAAATGATCAGTGTATAATTTTTTTGGTAGGTGCATTTTAACAGTGAGAGACAGAAATACAAAAATGCATGTCAATAAAGGTATAAATTGATTTGCAGGTCAATGAGTGAAATAAGTAGAAGGTGGCAGCTGGGATGATGGCTGGGGCCAAGACATGGCCAGTGCAAGGGGCTGGAACAGCTGTGCCCAGCTGTATGATGCTGTTAAGGGCCCAGGCAGTGATTCCCACTCCTCATATGCGGCAGAATGGCCAGCTTGTGTGGATGGTCCCGGGCCCTCCTGGTCTCCTGGCCTTCCTCTTTGACAACTCCCACCTCCATTTAAGCCTCCCCTGGTTCCTCTGTGGTAGGCCTTGTCCTCCTGGGCACTGAGATGGAAGAAAAAAAGTATATTTGATTTGGTTTCCCTACACAATTGACAGCTATGGGTTTCCATATCCTTGACATCATGGTCACCTGTGATTGACTGTGGTGCTTGTGTTACACAGATGAACCACAGCCTGCATAATGAGCATTGTGAATCATGGCTCATATGAATATATGTACTGCAGGTGCGGTGTGCCATCTGTATGTGCATCAGACACGTGCTCTGCTGGATCTGTTGTGCATGACTGACCCATCTATCCCTTGTATATTCCATGAATCTGAATGGAGGGCCATGTTTGTGAACTTAAAATCAAATGTACGTAGTGCTTGTTTCCAATGCACCCACACACGATTGAAAATTTGCAAACTTGCAATCTAAAGGGTTTAGGTGTGATACAAGAGGGTGACAAATGCAAGATGGCAGTGTGAAAGCAATTTGTTTAGTCAAGTGGAGGTGTCTGTGTGTTGTACTGTAGGTTGTGGGTGTACGTGTTATTAAGCTGCGCAGTGTGCAATTGTGCATATTAAGGCCGAAGGTGATAGGAATTTTTAAACAGGTGTGTTTTTAGTGATTTTTTAAAGGTTTTGAGGCAGGAAGATACTCTAATGTAGGAAGGCAAGGAGTTCCAGATAGTAGGTGCAGCACGAGAAAAGTTTTAAAGGTAAGAGTGAGAGGAGCTCATAAGAGAGGAGAAGGCCATTAGAACAAAGGGGGAAGTTGGAAGAGTATTTTGAAACAAGAGCAAATATATAAGGGGAAGCTGTTGAGCGCTTTATATGTTAGCTGTGTCTTCTGTAAGATAGTGACAACTTTTGGAGATGTTTTTTAAGTGAAACGGACAAGATTTTATTATTGATTGTATGTGAAAAATAATGGAAGGGTCAAGTAGGAGCCCAAGTCAACGGGCCTGGGAGTGATGAGGACATTGTCAACATTGGAGAGACATTTGAGGAGTTAACGCTATAGTAGAGGGTGAAAAGATAAGGAGCTCAGTCTTAGACATGTTGAGTTTGAGTTGATGGGCATACATCCATGAGGATATGCTAGAGAGGCAGTTGGAAACTTGAGCTAAAAGAGAGGGGGTGGATCTGGTACAGAGAGGTAGATTTGAGTGTCATTTGCATAGAGATGATACTAAAATCCAAAGGATTTTATTAGGGTACCAAGGGAGGATGTGTAGATGGAGAAGCGAAGGGGGCCTAAGGCTGAACCTTGGGGTATGCCAACAGAGGGAGAGGTGAAGAAGAGGTGCCAGAGAAGTAGACACTAAATGTACGATCTTCAAGATAGGATGTGAACCATAAGAGAGCTGTGTCAAGGATGCCAAAAGAGTGGAGAGCTTGGATTAGAAGAGGATGGTCAACTATATTGAAGCAGCATAGAGATCCAGGAGAATTAGAATAGAGAAATTACCCTTTAATTTGGCTGTTAGCAAGTCATTGGTGACTTTTGCAAGAGCTGTTTCTGTAGAGTGTTGGGGCCGGACGCCGGATTGGAAGGGGTCGAGAAGGGAAGTGAGTGAGGCGATTGTAGACAAGCCACTCAAGCAGTTTTGAAGAAAGGGGAAGTAGAGAGATAAGGCAGAAGCTGGGTAAGATGATGGCTTCTTAAGAATTGGTGTAATTATGGCGTGTGTTAAAGAGGATGGAAACTTACCAGTGTTTAGTGAGAGGTGGGATAAGTGTGGTAGAGAGGGGAGAGATTACATGTGATGGAATGGTATCATGTGGACACGTTGTAAGGTTGATAGTAAAGTAGATACTTCATCCTCATTTACAGGGTCAAAGGAGTCCATAGTAGAGGAGGCAATTGGGAAGGGGAAGGGCTTGGTGTTGTCAGTTTGTTGAGAGGATGGTGAGTTAGGGCCAAGCTTGGAGGAGAGTTAATTCTGGATGGTTTACATTTTATTTTTAAAATGGCTGGCAAAGTCATCAGTTGTGAGACAGGAAGGGGCATTAGGTGGGGGTGGGCAGAGGGGTTGTTGAATGTTGCAAACAAATATTTGGGGTTGGAGGATAGGTTTGATATCAGTGATGAGAAGTCGTGTTGTTTGGCACAATTGAGGGCAGAGAAGTAGAAGTGCAAGATAATCTTGTAGTGGAGAAAGTCTGCTGAAGTGTAAGATTCCCTCCATAGTCGTTCTGCAGTGTGTGAGCACTTCTGTATATAGAGCATTTGTGTAGTATGCCATGGTTGTGCTTGTGAGCGCGGGCGTTTGCTTGTGGTTATGGGGGCAAGAGTGTTAAGGGTGGAGGTTAGAGTCATGTTGTACTATGAAGTGGCGATGTCAGGGCAAGTAAGGGTGGTTGGGGGCTGAGAAGGGTTTTAGCACATTGGAAAGCTGTTGTGGGTTAAGTTCTTGCAGGTTTCTGCTGGTTCTGGTGGCATGGATTGAAGAGGATTGGTGAGCAGAAGGTCAGGTTGCAAGGTAGCAGCTGGTGGTCAAATAGATGAAGTGGGGAGATGACAAGGTTGGAGATGTGCAGAGATTGGTAAAGATAAGGTCAATGGAGTGTCCATCACAGTGAGCTAGGGAATCTGTCCATTGTGAGAGGCCAAGGGAAGTGGTAAGTGCAAGTAATTTTACAGTTGTTGGAGAGGTGGGTGTGATGAAGTTGCTAAGAATGAGTGATGGTATATTGAGGAGGGAAAGTGAGGGAGCCAGGCGGTAAAGTGATCCAGAAATTGAGAGAATGGTCCAGGTGGGGGATAGATCACAGCTATTTGCAGAGGGATGGGAGAGAAAATGCGGATAGTGTGAACTTCAAAAGATGAGAATTAGAGGGAGGGAACTGGGGGTATACAGTGAAAAGTGCAACAAAAGGATAGAAGTATGTGAGGTACCCTATAAAGCAGGGGTGGGCAAGTTCGGTCCTGGAAGGCCACACACAGGCTAGCATTTGAGAATATCCCTGCTGTGCACAGGTGAGTCAATAACTTCTTCAGTCATCTTGATTGACTCACCTGCGCACAGAAAGGAAATCCTCAAATCCAAGTCTGTGGAGGGCCATCCAGTCCTGAACTTGCCAACCCCAGCTATAAAGAAACCACTAGAGCTAGTAGAGCTGTCTATATAGCTAGATAAGCTTAGTACTGTACTGTCAGTGGTTCTCAAACCTCTCCTAATGACCCACCAGACAGGCCATGATTTAGGTCAGACACTGCGGGAAAAAAGGGATTGCAACTAGTATTCAACACTTCACTTGTGTATACAAGCAGAGTCTGACCTAAATCTTGGCTTATCTGGTGGATCTCTTGAGGAGAAGTTTGAGAACCACTGCTCTAGGTAACTGGAAAGACACCTGGTAGAGCTACTGAATGGAGGGATACAGTGCAAAATAATTTTGGAACTCTTTCTCTCTCTCTCTCTCATATATATATATATATATATATATATATATATATATATATATATATATATATATATAAATATATATATATACATATATATTTATATATATATATATATATATATATATATAGATAGATAGATAGATAGATAGATAGATAGAGAGAGAGAGAGAGAGAGAGAGTCAATAAAAAACAAAACTCTCCCTTTGGGGTAACCTAGTGGGCCTAGATGCTTTGCTCCTGCTTTAGCTCTGCTCTGAAAAGCAGTAATTAATGCAAAACTGGACTCTTCGTTGCACAATACATTTCTTAGTAGGTTGTACGTGACTCAATAAATCAACCATACAAGATAATCTGGTGCATGAGCTAAATGTTCCCACTAAATATCTTGCAAAAGAAATAACATGATAGTGTACGTTTATATCAGTAAAATATAAACAATGTGGGATAATTGAGAAGTTTTATAGTGTTGGCTGAGTTACTGCAATATTATTATCATAACATATCAGTTTATATGAGAGAAACTATCTGAAAATCATGTACTTGAGAACCAATAGCAGAATGAATTCTTACTGTAATGTGGTGGGGGGAAAACGCACCTCGCCTGTTGCACAGAAACAACA
This sequence comes from Discoglossus pictus, assembly GCA_027410445.1. Classification (NCBI taxonomy): domain Eukaryota; kingdom Metazoa; phylum Chordata; class Amphibia; order Anura; family Alytidae; genus Discoglossus; species Discoglossus pictus. The sequence goes on from CM050163.1 coordinate 447,947,766, forward strand.
AGGTCATTCTCATCCCTCCCTGTAGATAATCATGTAAGGTTTAAATTAGGTCAGTTTAAAAACTCCACAGGAGAAACTAGGTCAGTCATAACAAGCACAAACTGGATATTAAGCATATATTATCCCAGAATTTAGAACTGAAAATAAATTAAATACATTAAATTGCAGAATTGTTTATTTATAGGTCAGATATATATTTAAAAAAAAAAAGAGAGAGAAATATGCAGGTTACGAGAGAATGAAGACAGAAAAGATATTTTCTTTAACGTGATAATTAAAATTGCTTAACATGTATCTTGATGAAATGATTGTAAAAAGTGTAATCACTGAAAAAAGGAAAATGTGCAGATATTTACTTGCAAATAAATTTGCACCTTGCTTCCTCTCTTAGATGACACATAATGGATGAGTATTGGCTAAAGCAATGAAACAAAAAAATAACTGGGATAGTGGAAGTAAGGAGCAGTGCGGTTGCTATTTTTAACAAATTGCAGGTATTTAGTGATGTATTTATTTAAATGCTGGCCAATAAAGGAAATAATACAAAAACATGTTGTCTTTCTTTCAGCCAGAAGCAATAAAATTGTTTGCCGTGTCCATACAATGTTCCAAATTGTGTAATGCTTTGTTATGTGGAAAGTGAAGTAATCAAAAGCAACACCTGCCACTCACCATCCCTGGCCATCCTAGACCTCCTGGATCCCCCACCCCACCCCACATGCCCGCCGCCCACTTGCAAGGACATAGGCCTCACCAGCTTGTGCAGCTTCCTCCCATGTCGGCGTGTTGAGTCTCTGGGGCAGGGAATCCCGAATCACGTCACCTGTATATATATAGGAAGTGGAAGCTATTGGATTGCAACGAGTTAGCAATGGAAAAAACTCCTTCATTTTCTAATTTTCCATTACACCTACTTACTACATAAGAGAAACAAGTATAAATAATAATATATCAGAAATATATTGAGAAACAGTTAAAAGTAACATAAAAAAGTTACCTCATAAATTTAGATTTGCTTTATTATATAGCCTATATAACATACTTTTTTTTTTTTTTTAAACAACTAAAACAAATCTAAAGGAATGTTTATTTTTTTGTTACTTGGAAAACTTTTAAAAAGTGATAATACCTAAACTTCATATTCATGCCACACTACCATGTTCTCTGTCTCAGACACTATATTTTACTACTTCTCTCACACTCTCATCATGTATTTAGATTTGTTCTTGTAAATTATGCGGAAGACTGAAAACAGTTAATTTACTTATAGTGTGGATCAGAAGAGAGCTTTTGAGGGCCACTTTGTAGCACTTCTATTTTAGTATACTTCTGTTTCAGCATTTGTATAATTGTAAAAATGCAACCTATTTTATAAGTGTTTAAAGGGTCACTGAAGTCACCATGTGTGCTCTGCACTATTAGATAGAGGGAGAAAAAAGCATGTTCTAAAAGTGTTTCCCTTTTTAGAAATGATGCTGAATTCATGGAGTTATATTCAGTGGAAGTCAGGCTATTTTATTGTGTTGCCTCTGCCTGAATGAGAAAGAGCTTTGAACTGCACAGTTATAATGAGTATTAGAATCTGATATAGAGCCATTTCATTAGTAACTTCATGATTATATTCTAGCAGCTAATCTAACAACTGAACAAGCAAAGTAAGTTAAGCTGTAGTCTATGGAATTTACGATTCTTGCTTCAAGTCCTCCTAGCGTCTATTTGTTTTGATTAAAAAAAATCAAAAATATTTTATTTAGGTTATATAATAAAGTAAATGTTAATATCAGGTAACTGAGTTTTTTATGGCTTTTAATATAATTATTATAACTAGTTATGTAAGGGAATTATTATGTATATTATATATATATGCATATAATTTTGTGAAACACATACAAATATCTACATAAAACCTTTGAATAATAGAGCTTGAGTCTATAACTTTTCAATTGAGTATTTGTTCAATAACAATTCTATTGTAGATATATAAATATGTTTTGAAGCCATAATATGCTGGTGTAATGGGTAAATATGTTGTCTTTTTTTCATTGCCAAGACTTTGATTCTAATCCATTTCCTTTTACTTGTTTTAATTGACTAATGTATTTATTGACACATATCATATATAATTAATAAATAGGCACATTAGTTAAACTGAAAATCAAGTGGGAGGCATGGGAATCAAACCTACTCACTTATCAATGAAAACATTAATTGAAGCAGCACACCACTTCAGAATTAAGTATAAAAATGAATATATCTAGAACAGAATGTGTAACGGTTTCAGACACCAACCGGTGGGGGGGCTTCAAGAGCTAAACTAAAATTACATTATCTAAGTCTTTATCTAAGTCATTATCTAGTTTAAGTCATTTTAAAAATATAAACAATTTTACCACATGATTTTTCGCTCGCTAACTGGTGCATAATTTAGCAGTCTTTTAATTATGTTTTCAGTAGTCATTTACATATACGTGTTTAATTTTTCTAATAAACTTCAACTTTTTTTCCGACTTAATTGAAGAGTTTTTACTGCTTTACTACTTAACAGCCTTGTTAAATTGTGATTCGGCCAATTGAATAGGGCTCTATATAAGCACAGAGCTTTTGGATAGAAGTTCACTAACTAAAAACTTCTGTAAAATAAATATGCTCTGTGCTTATATAGAGTCCTATTCAACTGGCCAAATCGCAATTTAATAAGGATGTATATGACTGTAAGGGAGGGAGTTTGGGGTTGTACTGGATGGCCTAAAACTACTAACTGAACAGGCATCTGGAGCTGTAGGTAAGTTGATAATTTTTGTCAGGGTAATATGTGGAAGGGCTAATACAGTTACATTATATAGGCTAAAGTGACTTCAAGTCAGATGATAACCCACTATAAAATATTTGCAATTTAGGAATTTGGCAAGCTAGATTGTGGTATCATCATGGGATTTGTAGATCACTTTTAGTGACAAATTTGTCCAAAAGCAGCGTTCTCTATCCCCCACTTCTATCTATTTCAAGAGTTAGTAATCAGATCTGTTGTCCTTTCTATAACTTGAAATAAAATGCCAATGCCTTTATCTGGTATATCCACATCTCCACTGCACCCATTCAGTTCCCAGGTAAGAACTACAGGTGCTCTGTTTTTGAGAAGTTGAACAGGAGGCAGTGTATGACATCAAGGAAAAGAGAAATAAGTAGATACTAGATGGTGGGATATGTTATGAGAGGAGAAAGATTTGAATACACAAGGGACATACCAGTGGTTGGGACACCGCAAAATAATGGGACTACACTACCATCACTAAATAATTGGTTAACGCAGGAAGAAATCCAAAAGAGATTGGAGAAAATAAATGTTAATAAAGCCCCAGGTCCTGATGGAATATATCCAAGGGTACTGAGGGAGCTGGATTCTGTAATAGCCAAACCATTATAACTAATCTTTCAAGACTCACTCACTACAGGGTCTCTACAGGATGACTGGAGAAAAGCAGAGGTGATACCTATATTTAAGAAGGGAGCAAGAGCAAATGTGGGGAATTATAGACCAGTGAGCCTCACATCTGTAGTTGGGAAGCTTTTAGAAGGGTTAATAAGGGACAGAATACAAGAATATGTCTATTTGAACAAGATCATAGGTAGCAGTGAACACGGATTTATGAAGGATAGGTTGTGTCAGACCAATCTAATTAGTTTCTATGAGGAGGTTAGTAGGAACTTGGATCAGGGCAACTCAGTGGATGTAATCTTTTTGGATTTTTCAAAAGCATTTGATACAGTGCCACATGGAAGACTAATGAGCAAACTAAGAGAGACAGGGATTGCAGTAAATATCTGCTCATGGATCGAGAGCTGGCTAAAAGACAGGAAGCAAAGGGCTGTTGTAAATGGAACATACTCCGATTGGACTAATGTGTTAAGTGGGGTTTCTCAAGGTTCAGTATTAGGTCCTCTCCTTTGTAACATATTTATTAATGACTTAGAAGTAGGGCTCGAAAGTAGTGTCTCCATTTTTGCTGATGACACTAAGTTGTGCAAGGTAATAAAATCAGATAAGGATGTACTTTCCCTACAAAGGGATTTGCATAAATTAGAGAAAGGGGCGGCTAAATGGCAGATGAGATTTAATACAAATAAATGTAAGGTTATGCATTTGGGAAGGAAAAGTAGCCATACAATTTATCATCTTAATGGAGCAAATCTAGGGGTTGAAAGGGATTTGGGAGTACTAGCGGACAACCACCTAGGTAACAGTGCTCAATACCAAGCAGCAGCTGCAAAGGCAAGTTAAATATTAGCATGTATTAAGAAGGGTATAGAAGCAAGGTAAGCAAATATAATTCTGCCACTATACAAATCTCTAGTATGCCCTCATTTGGAATATGGAATACAATTTTGTGCACCACTTCATAAAAAGGACATTTTAGAGCTGGAAAAAGTACAGAGAAGGGCTACAAAACTAAAAAGGGGAGTGGAGGGGCTAAGTTATGAAGAAAGACTAACCAAATTAAACATATTTTCGCTAGAAAAAAGGCGTCTACGAGGGGATATGATTACCTTATTTAAATACATCCAGGGTCAATATAAGTCTTTGTCAAGTGAACTTTTTGTATCAAGAGATTTTCAACTGACAAGAGGACATCCTTTGAGGTTAGAGGAAAAAAGATTTCACCTGAAACAAAGAAAAGGGTTCTTCACAGTTAGGGTGGTTAAACTGTGAAATTCTCTACCAGAGGAGGTGGTAACAACAAATTTGAAAGACAACTTAAAAAAGGTGTTAGATATATTTTTGAATAAAGAGGGCATTCAAGGTTATCCTAGATAACTTGCGAAGGAATATTGATCCAGAGAGAAATTCGATCGCCAGTTTCTGGGGTCAGGAAGGAATTTTGCTTTTTTTCCCCTTATGAGACAATTGGCAAAGTTTCAATGTTTTTTTTTGTTTGCCTTCCTCTGGATCAATTAACCATTAATAATAAATAGTCCACATATTAAAAAGATCAATAGAGATCTGAAAAGGTTGAACTTGATGGACTAACTCTTTATTCATCCTCAAATACTATACTATTAATAATTATTTAACAACTGATTAATTAATAACTAATCCACATATTGCAGATCATAGGAGATCTTAACAGGTTGAACTTGATGGACTGAAAGTCTTTTTTCAACCTTAATTACTATGTAACTATGTAACTATGAATATTGACAGTATAGAGATGTTTCATAAACCCTAATGTATTTACTAATTTTGCATGTAAGAAGATATAGTTTGCAATGTTCCCTCTAAGCTGTGTACTTGTTTGAGTGTACACAGGTAATGATGAACTCAAAGCGCAAAGGAAATGAAGCTGCACACAAAAAAAAATTAATTACACACTGATCATGGTCGCTTGAAACTGTTTAGAGAGAACATTGTCTCTTATACCCCTTCTCTCCTGCCATCTTTCACTCAGACGTTGGTGTTATACAAAAGAGGTAGTTGGTGTTAAATACATTGAAACACGTTCAATGTCTCCCTTATTATATTTTTTTGTTCTATGTATATATTTGGTGCATGTCCTTTTACCATTCATCTTTTTTATATATATTTCTGGATTCCCTTTCTCCTGTGTTATTTTCTATATATTCTAGTGCAGGGGTTTCCAAATTTTAAGACCTACCCGATAAGCCCTGATTTTGATTTAAAATGCTAATTGTTTCTCCTGTGTTCACACAATGTTAAACTGAAAACATGGCCTGTCTGGTGGGACTTTGGGAGAGGTTTTGGAACTGCTGTTCTAGTGTGTCAATAAACTAAAGTTACTACACTATAATATTGTTTTATTATATCCCACTTATTTTTCTATTTCTTTCTTTGTTTCTTGGCACCATTTGTTCTCTTTTAGTCCTTTTCTCTGGATTGCTTTTTCTTTTTTACTTAATTTAGTGTGCAAAAGTGTGTTGTCAGTGGAGAAAAAATATCACAATTGTATTGTGTGCACAGGCCAGGGAATATTAATAGTTAGAGATTGTTAGCGGATCCTATATACCCGTATTGGCGGGCGTATAAGACTACTGTGCGTATAAGACGACCCCCCAACATTTCCACTCAAAATATAGAGTTTGTCATACACTCGCCGTATAAGACTACCCCCTCTTCAGCACACCTTTACAGTACCTGTCATTGTCACAATTGTACGGCCGCAATGCGACCGCAGCGCCTCCGGCCCGCCCCTGCATCTCCCTGTGACCGGCACTAGTGTGCAAGTCCGCATGTGCGAGCTCTGCGTAGAAAAGCGGCAGGCCGGTGCGGCGCTGCTTCCCGCGGAGCAAAACGGGCCGGTCACGCTGAAAAGGCTGGCCCCCTGTCTCGCTGCTGATGCTCGCCGCAGCCACGCTGATGACCTGCCGTAAAATGAGGTAGGTTGGCATCGGGAGGCCACTATGGGCGCCGGGCGAGTATCGGAAGGCCACTATGGGCAGCTATATCTATCCCAACTGAAGTGCACCCGGAGTATAAGACGACCCCCCCACTTGGAGGCATGTTTTTTAGGGCAAAAAAAGTAGTCTTATGCGCCAGCAAATTCGGTACATATTTCTATATATCCCTAATAGCTAGTATTATGAAATTGAAATCAAATAAAATTTTATTTTATGAAGGCATTTGGCAATGAGGTATGAACAGAAGCCATACTATGAAAGGGACTGTATGTTTGTTTTTTCATTAAAGCTTTCATTTAACTGCAACTTTATAACAATTGTTCCCTTTCTAGAAAGTTTCTTTTTACAATAAAACAAAATTATATTTTGTTTTGGTTCAGGAACATTGCCATCTGTATATTTTTCAATGCTATCAAAATAGAAATATATTTTGAGCTCCTGCTATGATCACTTCAGGAAGCAGAAACTATGTACTTGCAATGCATATGTTAATTCAAAATAAATGTATTTATATTAAAAGTTCAAAATATATTAGAATTGCAGTTGCAGGCAGAACATGAGAAATATGTTGTTTTTTAAATTAATGAATAAAGCAGGAAAACATACTTTTGATGATATTTAGATCCAGTTTCATCCTATTGCGACTATGACTCATTATATAAATTAAGTTTATTCCGCACCACCGGCAATTTGAAAACTCCATAAATTTCAATTACACCCTTCCCATTTCTATTTATTGCCCCTGATGGAAATGGAGGATGCTGAGCAAACATGTCAACCATGTTACTGATATCATGACCTGGATGCAAGAGCTAATAAATGTTATATGTGCTGTCTTAACCAATTCAAAAGTATGGGTTAAAAGCACAAGTCATGATCCTAGCACAGTTAACCCTCACCCCAGCAGCCCCAATAAAAGTATATACCTAATAGCTTGTTATACACTTAATTAGTAAATGAGCACAAATGCAAGTTATTATAGTGAAAACAAGCCACAGAGAATGTTATTAACATTCTCATAATATGATCTACACAAGTTGAGTATGGAACATAGTAATCAGCAAGGTCATCATAAATGCAGCTGCATGAGCGGGGCCCTGCCATGTAAAAAAACAATAAAGTAACAAGTAGTTGGCGTTTATGCAAATTGAGGACTAATGTAGAGTCAAAATCTATTAGTTGATTCCCAATGACCTATGCATTTTATAATGTAATTGTCGAAGCCAAAAGAGGCAGCCTCAGTGTGTGTCATAATGGAGGTAACCTAAACCATTGAAAGTCTCTTTGCATATTGGTGAGAAACTGAAAATTAGTTATGTGTGTCCCATTCTCATGAATTAAAAAATGTATTGGGCAATGGTGAGTGAAAGGAAATAAATTGTTTGGATGAAAGGAAAGAACCAGTGTGAGAGGGGAGCATCAGTGAGAAACAGTGGTATATGTTTACCCCTACACAAAATATCAGTTGTTTGACCTACTAAATGTAACTGATAACAAAATGTCCAACGTTGCATACATTCTCTAGCATGAGTCCGGATACGCCTTTCCAGTTAATGCTGATGAGCTCACCAATCCTCATAGCCCCAAATAACAGTAGGTAAATGAGAAGGTTCAACATATCATTGTTTCCCTGTTTTTATTAATTTATTTGACCCCAGTGCTGCCTAACCAGACCCTCACATTTTAAAATGACTGAAGAGCTACAGATTGTTGATTCCTGATCTCTACAAACAGTATTGGTAAGATTATACTATTAGAACATTGTGACATAAAGGTGGAGCAAAACTCTATGATATTTTTAGAAAATATTTAGCAGCCAGCAGCTACATTTTAGAAACCTTGGAATTTCCAACCCTATATATAATTATAGAATTAAAGGACTACTGAGAAAACCTTTTATCTTTGTGGAATATGTAACAAACTAACAGAGGCCATAAGCATTAAATATTTGTTGTGAAAATATTAGAACCGCTGTACAAAGAAATATATATATAACACATAATTAAGCAGGGAACAATTATAAGAGCCAGTTTTTAATTACAAAAGATTGAATACAATAAGAAAGTTATATTAAATTATTAAACCATTTTGAACATTATCAAGTCCGGTCCTTCAAAAGAGCATACTTAAGTGGTTCTTTATCTACTCCTATTTTAGAAGGTATTCATTTATCTTATATGTCTTTTATACCTGTACTTATCACTAAATAATATGTATACAAATAAATGATAATAATATATTGGAATCATATGTGGTCATATGTGCACATAATTGTTTGGGTAGAAATTAAACTATTTTGCAGAACCCCTAGAACTACTGCTAAATACAGCTTTATTTGTCTAACTGATTTTCCTAAACAAATCTAACAATAAAAAATATTTGCTTTGTTTTTTTGGTAGAAAATTAACTGCACCATTCTCATCTTTTTTAGAATATTAGAATATAATTAAGCCGTCTGAGAAACTCATGTTGCCTACAGACCTCATCAACTTAAACATAATGTATTGAACTCATATTACGGAGTGTTGGAATTCCCTATCAAAGGCTTAATTTTCACAAATAATCAAAGCACATCATTACACTCAGTTCTTCAGTTCTGATCCTTATTTACAACTTTGCCTGGGGGTTTAATATTTATACCACTGCCATTAGTACAATTTTGTCCAAGGAGGGGCTGATCACATACATTTTTCTCTGCTATTAGTACACTTTTGTATGATCCTTAGATAAAAGCCAGCATGCAAAATGATCCGGATTCATTTTGACTTCCTATTACAAAGAGTTTTTTTTCTTTACTACATTAGCTTACCATTTATTGTCATTGCTATTAGTAAGAATGTGTGCCTGTGGGGAACTAATACTGATTTTAGTATACTTTCCCCATAGAAGAAACATTACCCAGTTTGTTACTTTACTTTAGAAGGGAATGTGCTTTGACGTTGATGTCCTATCAATGGATGCCCTTGATGTTAGAACAGCTTGGTTCTGGGAGGGTTTATCTCCTTATATAAAATTCATCACATTGATGCCACTAGTTTGTGCATAGCCAGTGACACACAAAGAACATATATGCACAGGCATGAATTCATGTTACTCTGAGGTCCTGTAGATCTGTACTTTTTGGTCTTATTGGTAACTACCATGTGATTTTCTCATCCTAAATTTTTGGTACACATTGGTTCTAGGAGATTATATTTTCCAGGAGGAGCATACATATTGGTTCTGTAAAGGGACCTCTAAGGAACAGTTACAAATAACTAACTCTAATAAGAAAAAGAAAACGTATTAAACATTTACTTTGCATTTAAACAACAAACCTCCAGATGTCTCCAGCCTCTGAATTACATACTTGTTGTCTCTAAGGTAGAACCCTAGGGTGAAGTACCAAATGGAAAACCTTTTTAAACCTCTGTAAAACACTCATTAGTAGCAGCTAGTAGTGTAACATTAGCGGTTAGCTGAAGAGGCTGAAGTTGTACAGTTCTATGAAGATCATCAACACGTCATAGATATAACACCTGTCATCCTAGGAGATTGGAACGCTAAAGTAGGAAACCAAAAGACACTTGGAACACCTGGCAAATTTGGCCTTGGAGTACAAAATGAAGCAGGTCAGAGATTAGTATAATTCTGTCAAGATAATTCTCTGGTTATAGCAAACATCCTCTTCCAACAGCCTCCGAGACGACTCTACACATGTACATCACCAGATGGACAATATATAAATCTATACAATAAGCAACAACAAGACCTGGAGCTGACTGAGGTTTAGATCATGAGCTTCTCATTGCAAAGTTCAGGATTAAAGGAAGAAAAGAGGGAAAATCATCAGAAAAAGCAGATACGAAGTAAAAAATATCCCTTTTGAATATGCAGTGGAAGTAAAGAATAGATTTTAGGGACTAGACATAGAAGATAGAATGCCTGAAGAACTCTGGAACTCTGGACAGAAGGAAAGTGAAAGGTGATGGTGATAGGAAAAGATTTCTCCAACTGAATGCAGAATTCCAGAGGATTGCACGAAGAAACAAGGAGACTTTCTACAGTGAGCAATGTAAAGAGATAGAAGAAGATAAAAGAAAGGGAAAGTCAAGAGATCTCTTCAAGAAAATTGGGGATCTCAAAGGAACCTTTCATGCCAAAGTGGGCGTGATGAAAGACCAAATGTTAGGGGCTTAACAGAAGCAGATCAGATAAAAAAGAGGTGGCAGGACTACACTGAAGATCTATACAGGAAAGATCTTTACAGCAGTGATGACCTCAATAGTTTGTCCAATGAGCTGGAGCCAGGCATCTTGGAGAGTGAAGTGAGATGGGCACTAGGATGCCTTGCTAATAACAAGGCTGCAGGAGTTGATGCAATTGAACTATTCAAAATGTTACAGGAAGTTGTTGTGAAAGTGTTGCTTGCCTTATGCCAACAAATTTGGAAAACTCAACAGTGGCCAATAGACTGAAAAAGGTCAGTCTACATGCCAATCCCCCAAAAAAGGCAGTGCCAAAGAGTGCTCCAATTATCGAACAATTACACTCATTTCACTTGCCAGCAAGGTAATGCTTAAGATCCTACTGGCTCGACTCAAACAATATATGGACCGGGAACTACCAGATGTACAAGCCGGGTTCCGCAGAGGAAGAGGTACAAGAGATCAAATTTGTATCGGACCAAGAAGACACGGGCAGAACCGAACATGGGACAACAGAATGGTTCAACATAGAAAAAGGTGTGCGACAAGGTTGAATATTGTTACCTTATTTATTCAACTTATACGCAGGGTACATCATGTGTAAAGCAGGGCTGGATGAATCCAAAGCCAGAATCAATATTGCTGGAAGAAACATCAACAATCTCAGATACGCCGACTATTGGAACTCTGAAAGTGAGAAAGAACTAAAGGACCTATTAATGCAGGTAAAAGAAGAAAGTGCAAAAGCTGGCCTGCTGCTCAACGTTAAAAAGACAAAGATCATGGCAAACGGCAATATCAGTTCCTGGAAAATAGATGGGGAAGAAGTGGAGGCAGTGACAGATTTTATTTTCCTGGGATCCAAGATGTCTTCAGATGGTGACTGTAGCCATGAAATTAAAAGTTGTTTGCTTCTGGGGAGGAAAGCTATGGCAAGTCTGGACAAGCTAGTAAAAAGTAAAGACATTACCATATCAACAAAGGTGTGCTTAGTTAGAACTATGGTATTACCAGTAGTAACATACGGTTGTAAGAGCTGGACCCTAAAGAAGACTGAGCGCCATAGAATTGATGCCTTTGAATTGTGGTGTTGGCAAAAACTGCTTAGAATCCCTTGGACTGTGAGAAGATCCAATAAATCACTACTTCAGGAAATCAAGACAAACTGTTCACTGGAAGCTATGATCATAAGGCTGAAGCTCAAATATTTTGCCAATATCATAAGAAGACAGGGTTCCCTCTAAAAGACTCTAATGCTGGGAAAGATTGAAGGCACAAGAAGAAGGGGATGACAATGGCGGAGATGGATAGATGAGATCATTGAAGTGATGAACATGAACTTAATCAACATCAGAGAGGCAGTGGCTGACAGATGTACCTGGAGTGCTGCGGTCCATAGGGTCACAGAGAGTTGGACACGACTGAGCGACTAAACAACAACAAATGTAAACAAATGCACTTTATAACCACCTCCCATTATCGCACTGGTGTGCCTGTTTGGAGAGTAATTCCCTCTGCCTGGTTCCCACTCCAGAGACAATGTATCATTGGATAGGGAGAGATAAGAAGTTCATACTGCCTAGGGAGCATGATTTAAATAATTAATCCACTGCTTAAATGCAAAGTAAAAGTTTGATAGGGGTATTTTTCTTATCAGGCTCTGCAGAACTATTCTTTAGAAGGCCCTTTAAGAACATTGGCTCTCTGATGACCAAATAGGTTTTAGAAGACACTACAATTTGTTGGTGGGCCACTTCCTGCTTTTACTAAATACTGGTATTGAGAGTGGCTGCTTACGAATGTTAGTACAAATTGGTTCTAATAGGTGTTATTCCGTGATGCAATTATGGATTGGTTCTTGGAGGTGTTGTGTTTTTTTATATTAGTACACACTGGTTTTCGAGGGGCACTGTTTTTGATATTAGTACACATTAGTTCTAGTAATGATGTGTATAAACCCTTGGGCCATGCTTAGGTCATGATCTCTCATTAACAGGGTCAGAAAGCTTGACTGCTCAAAATGGCAATTTTAATTTTCAGTGTTATAAAGGAAAATGCATTTTTTCAAGTAAATAGAAATTATTTCCTATAGTTTTATACCATAATTGGAACGTATGGCAATCAAAATAACTGAGACAGTCAGAATATCCAAGGCAGTGATTGACTCACCTAGGCACAGTAGAGAAATACTAAAATGCAGGACAGTGTTCAGTACTCAAAGAACAAAGTACTGTATTTGGATAAAATATCTATTTTATTTTTGTGCCATTTCACTTAAATTCAATTCCATACCAATCTCCTGTTGCAAAGCTGGGCCTTTCTTTATCACTCTCTCTTCTCAATTATTTCTTTCTCTCCCTTACACTGCCCATCCCTCCTTTTTCAAACAATTTTAAGAACTCATCAAATAATTAAGAATATTATATAGTTATATAAATATACCTGACAAATCATTGCCATTAGCTTTCTCACTTGGGCAAACCTACTTCATGTCGTTAGCAAACCATGTACAGGGAGATTTACTAAGAATGAGTGCAATATGCTGCAGTCTGTCAAAGTATAATGCACTTATGGGCATTGGATGATTTATTAAAAGGCTCATATTATAATGAGGCTTGTGATGTACTGTGATGTGCTAAAAAAGCCTAAACAATGCAGCAATACATTTCTAATGTAATCACCTTACATTAGAAATACAGAGGTCTAACCCTTTTTGTTGTACCAAAAGATCTGTGAATTTAGATTTATATTTAACATATCTTTAACTACTTCCAGACGCAGTTAGTATACATATTTTGGATTTTGGTCACAATGCTGTATAGCAGCATTGATGGGGTGAAGATCATTGATTTACCTTAGTAAATCATGTGATCACAATTGTGGCTAGGGTTTTACATACATCACACCATTATGATTATGGAAGATGGAAGATTCCTGGATTTTACTAGGTATATAATATAGCTATGTATCTCTTTACTTTATGTAGTTTATTTTATTAAGAAATGCTTATATGCTCTATTTTTATGCCTAAAATCAAATAAATAGTCCCTGTATAGGTCTGCCCACTGAAGTGTATGCAGACATAGCTGGATTTGCAATGTAGTGTCCCGACCTATTAGGGGCCACACCCATGGGTGTAGGAACTGGGGGGATGGCGGGGACAAATCCCCCCCCCCCCCAGATTTTTCTATGTTTGCATGTATGTATATATAAAATATTTTTCTTCCTGTGTATACAATAAGCTATATCCGCCCTAGAATTATTCTGGCTCCTACAACCCTGGCCACGTCTCAGCAACACGTTGCTGAGAGATCATTGGTTCGTATGAGACACAAAAACAACAAGTACAGCAGAGTCTGTGTTTTCGTGAGCTGCAGAGGGCTCAAGCAGGTACAATTTGATATTAGGCGCTACGGAATATGTCGGCACGTTATAGATAAACTATAATAATAGAAACAAAGCTTATAAGCACTTACAAAAAAGCAAATAGAGACATAAGTATATTATATGTCTAGTAAAATATTTATGTGATCTTGCCCTCTGTAATGCAGCTATACCATATCAGAATCGTTGAAAACTGCCTATTCCCATAATTCTAACAAATTTGAATATATGTTATTTACTTCATTTGTACATCCCCATCTTTTATTAGAATTCAAGATATCTCACTAAATCTGTGTTAAAGGATTACTGTAGATGGCTATTTATCATAGCATTTTGATAGTAAAGATTTCATGCAAAAAAACTTCAGTATTTAAACAAAGCTCCTTTAAAACGTTCCCTGGTGGTCCAGTGGTTAGGATTCGGTGCTTTCACCATTATGACCTGAGTTTGATTCCAGTGATGGAACCAAGAGGTCACACCACCCTGAAACCGAGCAGGGTTGGGCCTGGTCAGTACTTGGATGGGAGACCACCTAGGAATACCAGGAGCTGTATGCCGTGGTCCACTTAGTAGCTCTGCCATGAATATGAAGCGGATCAGCATGACAATGGACACAAAGATATCCTGGTGTGTTACGGTTCATGAGGTCACGGAAAGTCGGAAACGACTGAAATATGGAAAAAAACACACACAAAAAATGGTTCTCAACAACCATTCTTGGGACTGGTGTGGGTCACTGAGAGCTTATCTGCCACTAGAGGACGAGGAGAGTTTTCCACTTTAAACATACCACTAGCATTAGTCACAATTATAGATAAAAAAATGTAATATCTACCTGTTCAAAATATTTTGAATCTCAAAGGTGGTCCCCATAAGCACTGGTCCACCGCTCAAAGAAGGTTGAGCTCCACTGGGCTAAATAAGAATGTGTGTTCCATGTTGTCTTTAATCCCATTCACTACTACACTTCAGAGCAGTGCCTCTAAAACTTGTAGAACCCCAATTAACCTCTGCCTGACACTAGTGAAGTAGAGCAGTGATTAATCTTGTCTGTGTTACGGGACACTTGAATAGTAGTAATTTACCTCTCTTTTGCCATGGGTGTTTGCAGAGCAACAATTAACCCTCCCTAACAGCCTTATTAAATTGTGCTTCGGACCATTCTAAATAGCTCTATATAAGCACAGAGCTTATGTTTTTTACAGAAGTTATTAGTTAGTGAACTTCTATTCAAAAGCAAGGTCTTCACTAACTAAAAACTCCTGTAAACAAAATATGCTATGTGCTTAAATAGAGCCCTATTCAATTGGCTGAATTGCAATGTAATAAGGCTATAACCATTTGCATACTACAGCAGTTTATTAGCAGGGCCTCCAGAGCAACGATTAACCTCTTACATGCTCAAGACACTTGCAGTACAACTGCTGTCATAGTGCCTCATTCAATTGCGATTTAGCCAATTGAATAGGGCTCTATATAAGCACATAGCATATTTTTTTTACAAAAGTTTTTAGTTAGTGAAAACCTTGCTTTTGGATAGAAGTTCACTAACTAAAAACATCTGTAAAAAAATATGCTATGTGCTTATATAGAGCCCTATTCAATTGGCCAAATTGCAATTGAATGAGGCCCATAGAAATGAGCAGGCTACCAATTAACTCATTACCTTGTGCAGAGCAGAAGTTATTTTTCCTACCAGAAGCAGATAAGCAGCAACATGATTGCATTAGCCCTCAATCAACTGCATTGAAACGCAGTATAAGCCACTGGAAAGCTCTGCAGTTACAATAGCAAATAACAGCTGTGCATTTCCTTCATAGGATGCAAAACATAACCTTTATTAGGAATCAAACAAAAAAATGACAACCTTTAGACATCTGCAGATATTCAGTCATGCAGAGTATGAGAACACACAGAGAGGAATAAAAGTAGTTTGGGTGCAATGATTTACTAGTACCTAACAGAACATAACTAGTACCTAACAGAACTCCATACAACTATAAGTAACTTTGTACAAATACATTTAAAGACGATTTCTAATGATTGGATATCATTTTAATGCAGTTCTGTTTTTGGTTTTCATTTTGACCGATGTTGTAGCTGTGAATAAGTTGAATGTCCCACTAGTTGGCAGTGTTAACCCAGGAGACACAATCTACGTGTGCATTGGTAGACTACTTGGCCATCTTTGCGCAGTCCAGGTTATTGACTGATGTAAATGCTTGTTTTATGGAGTTAACTCTACACAGGTATTTATCAGAGAATGGGTTAATCTCAGCTATACAGTGCTCTGTATCAGATAAGTAAACTTCTGCTCTGTAGATCTGTCCCCAGAACTCACTTCCCCACATTTCCACACTTCATAGTAATAACTCGTCTTAAAACAACAACACACCCTCCAGGACCCACACTGAATATCCAACAAATACTCCACAGACCTCACATACCTTCCATGTACTATTACACATTACAGAGCTCACCTTATTGTTCACACTATGACACTTACAGACGTTACTCTTTCATTCTCTTCAGAGCTCAGCTCTCAACATTACTACATGCCCAATCCTCTCGCAGTTAAATACTATCCCACTTCATGAACCTAATTCACTTCAGCACTTCAATGTCAGCACGCTACAACCCCAATCAATTTCCCTATACACACTACAGCACTACTTAGATGTCACTCATATCCCTACATTACCAAATTATTCACGTTACCATACTAGTACACTCCCAGGAGCTCATTCAGATACCCACACCACTGCAGGCCCCAGACCTCTCTCAGTTCCCTACACAGTACTATTTCACTCACTTATCCACTCTACCATATCCCCAGGGCTCCTGTGTCTACCAACACAACAGCACTCCACATGCCCATGCACTCCTCCACACTACTGCAATCCTCAGACTTCCCCCTACTACTTTACTCCAACGAGGTCACTCACCTATCAACCATCTTACACTCCAAGACGTTACTTGCTTCCTCACACTACAAAGCTACCCAGAACTTGATCATCTCTACACTCCCTGGATCTCACTCACTTCTCCATGCTATTACTCTTTGTCACAATCTGCTTCTCCAAGGCGGCTTGATATGAACCTAGTTCAAACCTACCCCAGCAGATGGCTTGTGAAGAGGGCAAAGCCCAAAAAGGTACTGGCAGAGAATAATGCATACAGGTTATTTGTGGTCCATGGCAAGACCACTCCCCAAGTCAGGATACAACACACAGAAATAGTCTCACACCTTGGATATGTGAAAACTACCTCTCAACCTTTATTGAATGATCAAAACAACATATCTATACTCTCCAATACCACACCCGTGTGTACATTTGTGTATGTGTGATGTCAGACCATCTGGCTTGCAACCTTGGGCTATCAAAGCTCTTGAGATCAAATTCATCAGATATCTATAGCTGGCTAGTGAACAAACCTTTATTATAAACTCAAGTGTTTGCTTAGGACTACTTGAAGTACATACGTCTGTCTTGACCCAAGGTCTGTATGTGTGAGTGTGCAATGATCTGTAGCTAACTTCTATGCAGAGCATTTTTACCAATTCCACATATGTTCTATATAACATTTTCCCCTCTTATGATATATAATAGCTAGTATACATAATAACCATGTACAGGCAACATATAACCACACAAAATAATACATAATCCCAATGCAACAATTCCATGCTCCCTTGGCCATATTCATAAATTACTGGCAATATGAGTCCTTAAACAATTAAATCATGACACTCTTCCTATACCTCACACATTTCTCCATAATGTTACATTCCCAAGGGCTTACACTTGGACACTTCCACCAAACACCCACAATATTGCACTCTCCCACCCGTACTCACCCCACACAAACACTACACTCAACAGATCTGACCCTACAGCACTCATAGAATTCACTTATCTCCCCAAATTACTGTGACCTTTATCACTAAGATCTTACGATTCCCCCCAAAAAATGAAAGTGAATTGTTTGTTGTGAAATATTAGTGTGTCATGAAATTTTATTTAGTATCTGCGACTTCAAAAATGTGAAATAAATGAAAAGCGAGTACATATCTCTGCACATCTGTGTCAGTTCTGGAGTCATGAATTGCCCTCCGTCTCCAGTATCCTATACAGCCACAGGACAACATTATCTCTACTAACAGGTGAAAAACAACATTAACAAAGCTCATACTAATTATGCATGTGCATACCACCACAACATGCAGCTATACCAGAACACAGGCCCAATACAGGTGCAAGGTCTTTGATCCTCAGGTGTCACAGGTTATATGTCTTATGTTCTGCTTTTATCACTAAACAGGAGATGCTCTTCCTCTACTCCTCCTACAGATCAGCTTTGATCTCGTCTTGTCTTATGTCCTCTGAGTCCTTTACATTCCTTCCTTCTTTGTCTTTTTGCGTTACACTTTCTCATACCTACTCACCCTGTTCTTGTTTTGCTGCACCAGTAAATTTGTATTTTATCATGCAAATAAAGTACTTTGTATACTGTAGGCATACGTTCTGTATATACCATGCATACTTGTGTATACTGTGTGATGTCCATGTATGCGTCATGTCTGATGCCCTCCAAATATATATTCTGTGCAGTCTCTGTATCTGCCAGGTATATTTCCAATATGTCATGCCCTCAAATTTGTATATTATGGCCCTCATTCAATTGTGATTCAGCCAATTGAATAGGGCTCTAAATAAGCACATAATTTTTTTTTTACAGAAGTTTTTAGTTAGTAAACATCTATCCAAAAGCAAGGTTTTCACTAACTAAAAACTTATTTAAAAAAAATATGCTATGTGCTTATTTAGAGCCCTATTCAATTGGCCAAATTGCAATTGAATGAGGGCCTATATCTGTGAAGTTGTCTTACACTATATATGAAATGCACATATCTGCACATACAAAGGAATTTAAAAAGTTCACGAAGAATGTATAATTTAGAAAAATAGCCAAAAATGAGATGATATGTTATGACGTTGTATGTGTGAAGAGTCAGGGGTAATTTTGTGTATTTATTACCTCATAGAAAAGGGTAGCCACTAAGGGCCTCATTCAATTGCATTTTGGCCAATTGAATAGGGTTCTTTATAAGCACAGAGAACATTTTTTTACAGAAGTTTTTATTTAGTGAACTTCTATCCAAAAGCAAGGTCTTCACTAACTAAAAACTTCTGTAAAAAAAATATGCTCTGTGCTTATATAGAGCCCTATTCAATTGGCCAAATCGCAATAGAATGAGGCCCTAAGGCCCTCATTCAACTGCAATTTGGCCAATTTAATAGGGCTCTAAATAAGCACATAACATATTTTTTAAATAAGTTTTTAGTTAGTAAACATCTATCCAAAATCAAGGTTTTCACTAACTAAAAACGTATTTAAAAAAAATATGCTATGTGCTTATATAGAGCCCTATTCAATTGGCCAAATCGCAATTGAATGAGGCCCTCAGTGTTTTTCTTTTAGACAAATACAGTAAATGATTCAAGCATGCCCAGGATAAGTGTATGTCTATTCTCAGGATAAGTGTTATACGTTGTTGTTGTTTGGTTGTTTAGTCATGTCTGACTCTCCGTGACCCTATGTACCACAGCACACCAGGGACATCTACAGCCATGTTAAATTGTGATTCGGCCAATTGAAAAGGGCTCTATATAAGTACATAGCATAGTTTTTTTACAGAAGTTTTTAGCTAGTGAACTTCTATTCAAAAGCAAGGTCTTCACTAACTAAAAACTTATGTAAACAAAATATGCTCTGTGCTTATATAGAGCCCTATTCAATTGGTGGAATCGAATTTAATAAGGCTGCTAGTTTCTGGTTGTGCTTATCCATAAGGTTTTCTTGGCAAATATACTGTAGCAGGTTACCAGTTCCTTCTGATTTGGCTATGACCTGCCCATCTTGGGTGACCCCACATGGAATAGCTCACAGCTTCATTGAAGTACACAAGCCCCTTCACCACTACTACAAGGTATCTATCCAGAAGTGGTTATATTGTAGAGTCCTATAAATAAGCTGCTTAGAATAAAATTGGCAAATAGCTTATTATATCACATTTCCTTGTTCTAAACACAAAAAATATATTTTTAAACATAACAATTTGTGAGGAATCTGCAACATGTTACACAGCAATTAATTACAAATATTAGGATGTATTGCAACTACACAGGGCTATATCACCTCATTAATACCAAGTGCATCCTTGGAGAGTCCAGTTTAGTTTCTTGCTCTGCACTTAAAGACACTTGCAAGGTCTGTAAATCTCAGATCATACAATAAGAAGTTCACAGTCAGCTTGCTATGTGATATTACCACTTACTACAAACCGGTTAAAAAAAAAAAAAGAAAAAAAAAGAAAGCATTTGTCTCTCCCCAGTATGTATCCTGTCACATGATTGGTAATAGGATCCCTCACCCAGTCCCTAGAAGCACTTCTTGGTTTGGAAGTGGCTGCAGTTGCTGGGAAGCGCCTGTAGGGTTCCCCTCTGCCTTATCCTACAGTATGTCTCAGTTTCCCTCTCCAATCCGTAACAACAACCAAAAATAAAAGGCATCCCCCGAAACCCAGCCAGTCCCTCTTAGGATCTGAGGAAATTAGCAACCTGCTACATCCAGGGGGATTCCTTGCTGCTGCACAAGACCTGTCACAAGCCAGCTAAGCCCCACAAGGGTGATGGATTTTTGGACAGTTTCATTGAGGATCGTGCTGTTCCCCTCAGCTTTGGTGCTGTGCTCTGATCTGTTCCATTCTGGTGAGTGCAGGAGGGGTGCAAGTGACCAGCAGCCTCTAGTCCTGTCATTGGTGCAGCAGGATTTGGGGGAGAGGGGAGGGAGACAGCACTGAGCTTTGGGATTGCAGGCTGCATGACCAATGCTTTGGGGAGTAAGGGGATTCCAGGTTACTTATCACTCAAAGTGCTGTCTGTCCCTACAGGTAGCAGAGGATCTTTAACCTGACATAGCTCCTGGCTTTAGTCCATGCTAATCACGTACAGCAGGATTGTGGCATCTACATTTTTATACATTATTTGTTTATTTCATGGCAATTGTTGATAGATTACAAGTAAGGACCAATTCTGTCATAATTACAGGAAAGGAGTAATGGCATACATTTCATAGAACTTAATTAGGAAATATAGCTAATAGTTGATATTTATAGAATATAGATAATAATTGATTTTTAGGTCTGTATTAAAACTTGTTTTTACTTTAGTGTCAGTTTATACAGAAGGATTAAATAATCTCTGCTGCATATTCAGGTGTCATGGTGCTACAGAGCCAGGGTTATCAGTAATGTTATCAGTAGACCAGCTGACTGAAGCTTTATGTTGTTCAGGGTATTTACATGGTGATGCCCAATACAAATCTGATAGGATACCCTAGAAATGGGAAAAAGTCGATTTTATGGAATATTGAAAAAATGAATCAGTGCACTGGCTGCAATATATAATTTAATTGATCCCTGCCTCTCTCGGGATGTCTGTAATAGGTTGTTTGACCCTTTGGTTTGTTATGGTGTGAAACTATACTAGGGTCATTCCTATAATTGCATGTGTAAATATTTTCACTCTTTATTAATAAAGCACCAACATTTTCCATTGCTCTAGATATATCTATATGTAACAGAAATGGAAAAACAAAAACATAAAGCTAAGAGCCAAAAATAGATTACAGTGTATAGAGAATGTTCATATAAATACATTATATATATATATATATATATATATATATATATATTATATATATATATATATATATATATATATATATATATATATATTGGTACCTCAAAACTTGTCTTCCTCGAAACTCGTCAAATTTGGTATTCAATGCATTTTGACAAGGAAAAATGTCTCAGCACTCGTTGTTTACCTTGGTGCTCGTCGCTCTTGTATGAGACAATTTACATTACTCCTTATGGGAACTTGGTACTTGTCCTTTTCACCACTTGTGGTGCCATCTGGAACCAATTAACGACGAGTACCAAGGATTCACTGTATATATATATATATATATATATATATATATATATAACATTACACACATACACACCTCACATGCTTTTACGTAAGTAACTAAATACAATGCAGATTTTTTCAGCACCTGCTGAACACCTAAAGCTCAAATGTCTCTATTCAGATTATATGACTCAGTAGCTAAAAATCTATTTACAGTGCAACAAGTCAGCATGTCTTTATTATTTATATTTATAATTCATTAAACTATAACCAGTATCTAGTGTACAGTTACCTTCCTCTCATGATTGTTGTGTATAATATCTATATATATAGTTCCATAGAGTAAGTACTCTTTGCTCACAGCCCCCTATTATATCTATCTTTCCCTTCTGAGCCAGTAAAGTATAGCTGGATGCTCATTTGTTTGTCTGCATCTGATGATTTCCATGCTGTTTAGTCTGAATATAATCAGGATCCAGGTTTTGAGACGTGTTCATGTCAGATCCACTTTGCACGTGTTAGGAGGAGATCCCCCTGCTGTTCAGATTACGCTGAACTAAACTGATGTTATGTGTGGCAGAATAGACTTTATCAATGGCAAAATAAATAACAGGAAATAAAATGTACCAAATATATAGCTGTGACAGCAGTAACGGTTAATAACAAGACTGCAGTACAGTAGGTGGTGTGTCCTGTATTATAACCCACTTATTTATAGATTCACATATTGTGAGCCCCTGTTACAAAGAGATGCTGCACCAGCTGAATCTGTAATTGTTAACTGTTTATGCATTCCAGGTTCTTGGCCCTTGGGGGACCCAGAGCCGAGCATTGTTCTAATTACTTTGCAGTAATGTGCTGGTGTATTATGGCTGTCTGGGCCACATTCTCGCACACACTCCTACAGCCTGACCACTTCATACATTCTCCCTCACCTCATGGAGTGTGACACTGGGACAGGAGAGGGAAATATTTATCTTGCAACAGATGGAGAGTATGAGGTCTGTGTGAAGTGCTGCAGATAAAGTGGGAGATTCCTAAATGAAAATAATAGCGGATAACCATTTTTATTCTATGTCAGTACATTGCTATCTGTTTTCCATGAGGAATATGTATGTCAGATTGAAGCAAGAGCTATAAGTGTATATAAAAATATTGCGTTTGTTTTAATATGTTTTATATCATATATATATTTAAACTGCTACGCAACCTTTCGTGTATCATATAGATTTGTTTTCATTACCGCCATTGTGACTTTTGCAGATCAATAATCTGTTTTGTTTCAGGGGGATTAAACCAGTGCATGTACCAAGAAAATTGCATTGCAACAATTATCAGTGTAGAACTAGTCCCCCACACTATCCCTGGGAAAAAGACAATGCCTGTTTGTTGTCAGCTTTTTTTTTATGTAATAAAAAATGTATGAATGAAGCTGTCGCTAAGCCATTCATACAATTAAGCCAGAACACTTAGTAACTCAGACAAAATGCTATCATTTTTGTGTATGTGCCTTATCTTCCAATATACTCATTACTTACAGTGGTTTGAAGAGGAGATAGGAGGCAGTATATGTTCTGATACATTCTGTGAGTCTGCATTGTGATTTCTGTTTATGATCATTGATAACAGGAGCTCCAGTGGTGCCACTTTCTTCCCTGATAATTGTGGTGGCACTGGTTGCCAGTGTGCCCCAATAAATGGAGCACGTGCCATAACACTTTAGATTTCTTGTCCCTGCTATTTTAACATCAAATTAAGGATACCCATTAATTAAAAAATATAATATTGTTCTCCTTTTCATGATATATTGAAAAATAAACAAGTTGGTGTTAAACTTGCAATATGTATATGTATATCATGCATATATTGGTGTTTTAAAATGAAATCTGAATTATATCCGCTCTAGTGGTAACTAGTTAACAGTCATGACTTGTTACTCTATCGATACTCCTTAGAGCCTCATTCAATTGCAATTTGGCCAATTGAATAGGGCTCTAAATAAGCACATAGCATATTTTTTAAAGAAGTGTTTAGGTAGTGAAAAACTTGCTTTTGAATAGATGTTTACTAACTAAAAACTTCTTTAAAAAAAATATGCTATGTGCTTATTTAGAACCCTATTCAATTGGCCAAATCGCAATTGAATGAGGCCCTTAGTGTTCCTTCATCCTCTTGGGCCCTCATTCAATTGCTATTTGGCCAATTGAATAGGGTTCTAAATAAGCACATAACATATTTTTTTTTTAAAAGGTTTTGGGGCCTCATTCAATTGCGATTTGGTAAATTGAATAGGGCTCTATATAAGCACACAGCATATTGTTTTACAGAAGTTTTTAGTTAGTGAACTTCTATCCAAAAGCAAGGTCTTCACTAACTAAAACTTTCTGTAAATTAACAATGTTATGTGCTTATATAGAGCCCTATTCAATTGGCCAAATCGCAATTGAATGAGGCCCTTAGTTAGTAAGAATCTATCCAAAAGCAAGGTTTTCACTAACTAAAAACGTCTTTAAAAGAATATGCTATGTGCTTATTTAGAGCCCTATTCAATTGGCCAAATCGCAATTGAATGAGGGCCTTGGTAGAGCAATGTTCCATCTGCAGGGAAATGGTTAATTGGATTTAATTCTGTCTAAAGTATGGAAGTAAGGGTGTGTTGTGTTATAAAACTGCTGCATTATATAAAATGGACTTCAAGACAGTACTTCAAGCTCCTGAATGGATGTTAACATTACATGTAATTAGCTATGTGAATAGGTTATTAGGTTACAGTGAATTACTCAAACTGGGGATTTCAATAACATCATGCTGTTTATTCTGATGTAATGCAGTTTAGATGGCAACTCGCTGCTGCCGAAATACACTTGTATCATCTGAGTAATTTGAAGGTGCTGGGCAATTCTCCTGAGGTTTACAAGGGGACTCATTCAATTGAGATTTGGCCAATTGAATAGGGCTCTATATAAGCACATAGCATATTTTTTTACAGAAGTTTTTAGTTAGTGAAGACCTTGCTTTTGGATAGAAGTTCACTAACTAAAAACTTCTGTAAAAAAATGATGCTGTGTGCTTATATAGAGCCCTATTCAATTGGCCGAATCGCAATTGAATGAGGCCCCAGGTCAGTACAAATGATGGAATAAGCTGTGGACAGCCCACAAAGCTTCACCAGCTCACTCAAACACTGTCTTTTAACTAAGTAAGTTAATTTTTAAATAAGCTCTAAATTAGAGAATCACAGTCTTGCTATAACTGATAAAGTGTGCCTCATCCTCCTCAACCAATCACAAGGTTCATGGAAAATGAACCTTCCCTGCATGCAACATCAATGAAAAGCTATATTGCTCCTCAGAATTCCTTCATCAAGCTGTGATATTGCAGAATATGGGGACAGGGCTGCATATTTTTCAGCTAGGCAGCCCACTGTGTGTTAGTATTGTTTTTTTTTTATGTGGGTATAAGAGTAAACTTAAAAGGCTGCTTAATTCAGTACAATTTGGACCACAACACAGTGAAGGTCTCATAAAAACGTGTTGAAATACTGTGTTTACATGTATAATTGACTGCCTACAGACTGATCCATGTATGCTTTATTATTGCAACCAATCAGGTTGCAGCAATGTGCCGCCCGTTGAAGTCAATGGTAAGAATGTATCAGACTGCTTATATTTCAAATTTGAATGGGACAGACCTTGTAATGGGTTCTAATTTACCTTTAGATCAATGCAGAACAATGTGGGAGGTGCTCGTGCAGCATCTTGCAGTGATCCTAGCAAACTAAAAGGTAGCCCTTACCAAATCTATCTGTGCACATATGGAATACTGGACTCACTTAAACAGGAAAGCTATGGGTTTTCTGGCTAGTGCAGTAAAACCCGAGTCCAGGGGATGCAGTGCTAACCATCATAGTCTTGTCCCATAGAACTTCACACAAAGTATGATACACTCAGCAATCTGTTATTGCTCATGCAACAGCCAGTGGGCAGGATATACTTATATGTAAACAGAGAATTAAAACATTCAATATTTTATCCATTATTAATAAAATAACAAAATAGATAATTTTAACATACAATCTTGTGTTCTTTCACAACATAAAGAGCACTTACAGTGAGTTAAATGGCCCTTTAATGCATAGTTAGCCCACGCACATAACATTTAACATGTCCATACTAGCATACACAGATGTGTCTATATACATATATATCCTTGGAACACAGTATTAATATACATTCACAGAACAGCACAGTTGTTCATATGAGTTTATCCTGATTAAATGAACATTCAATTATTTACACAACCTTATGTCCTCTGTTTGGATATGAGCTCAGTGGTTACAGTGCAATATTCTGAGCAAGTAGTATCGGGAAGAACATGTATGTCATATGCCAGGGCTATCAATTTTTGTGTCAACTTCTTTGTTAAATTGATAAATAGAAAAACATGAATTACTGGAGTAATCTCCTCAATTCATAACATAATAATGTGATTAATAGTATAGAACATTTTATTATTTCAACTTCTTTTTATTTTATAGTTTGTTTTCACATGCATTTATGTTCCAATGGCAATCCTTTTCTTCAATTCATATGCATAGCATCCATCATTTTAACTAAAAGGGACACTGTCACCCCAAAATCAAGCTTTTTATGTTATTCATAAAGAGCATGAAAAACTGGATACATTTTGTGTCATCTATTTTTTTCTCAAATTAATCAATCCTGAGAAATTCCATGTTGTTGTTTCTACATTTATAAATGAGCAGCCCATGCATAATAATTAGCTAATTGATGTGCTAATTAGGATTATCGTCTGCTTAACTGTCTCCATAGTGGCCAACATAAAGACCTGCAGTGTTATCTGGCAATTAGATCCCTCTTCCACTATTACGCTGAGCCGCAAATTTGCATACTGAGCCGCTCATTAACAGGAGCCGCAAAATCAATTCTAAATTATTTCAGAAATGTTTTGCTGTAAAGAAAAGCTAATAGTATAATGTACAGCCAATTTTTAAAGGGCCATTTACCTCACTATAAGCGCTCTTCATTGTGTGAAAGAGCACAAGATGTTAAAATTATCTTTTTTTTTTTTTTAATTAAAACTAAGAACAGTTAAAAATTTGCAATCTTAGGTTTGTTTACAGACACACTGCTGACTGATCCATGATCTACATCATCTGCCGACAACGGCTTTTACAAGCTCCGTGAATAGAAAGATTGATGATTTTAGTCTCTTTCAGTAATATAATCAGCCATCAGTTAACCCACAAATAACATATTTGTGAGTATCTAGCAGTCATTTCCCTGCACAAATGAATTTGTGAAGGGTTAACCCTCTTTCTGATCTGCTCTCTGCACACAGCTCATGCTGTCAGTCTGCCTGTGGGGCTTGCCTAAATCTCGTGTAAACAGAACTTCATTTATGGGGGGGTTTCTGTGAAAAAGGCACCTATTTTTAAAAATGCAAAAAGTATTTCAACATGTTTTCAGGAGTACATTACAGTGTTGTGCTCCAAGTTGTGCTGAATTAACTGGTCCTTTAATGTTCTTTAAAATGAAATCAACATCCTGTTTTATATTTTGAAGTCCCATATTTACAGTATGTTTTTTAAAGAATTGAAATGTATAATGGGTAATAATCTTTAAACAAAAATAAAATCTATTATTATACTGTGTTTGATGGCCCGTTACTATGTAAGACTTCCTACACCTGCTTCCGTCTTTTGAAGGTGATTGGTGTTGTAAATCATCATATCTGTTTTCCGTTATACAATCCAGCTAACTGATTTAGTTTTCATTTTCAAGGCTTCCCCTTCACTTTAGAAGACATAGAAACAAACAGCTGGATGAGTTCTTACTATATACAGTGCATCTTCATTACTAAATAATACATTAAAAGCTGATTTATGTTTCACCTAACTTTTTATCCATTATTGGATAATACAATGTGAATGTGAAATAGGTTGAGTAGATATCACACCTTTTAATTCATGCTCTTTTCATTTCTAACAAATGCTTATTCATATCAAATTGGGTGTTTATGTGATTGTGCAAGAACTGTGCAAGGAAAGTGATACCAATACACATAGGAGCCTTATGAAAGTCAACTATATGATATGGAACTGCAGAAGGATAACCAACTGCGGCAGTACTGTTTTCGATAATACTCTGCTTATAGGGCTGCTAACAAGTAATTTCCTGTACTTAAGATGGCCCTTGTGGTTATCCACTAAAAAGCCACAATGTCGATGCAATGAGTTATGGGCACATATTATAACAAGGCTTATTGATTTTCCCTAGGTTTTCCTTATTTGTACTAAATTACCTGCCAGTAAGAGAGGGGTCATATTATAGATTACTCCTAATTCTATTCGGTTTATACCATTGCAGATGCATAATATACACACAATACTATTTTGTAATGAAGGTGGATTGTAATGGTTTAGTAGCAATCCTGGGAATCTTGTGTTACCTACAATCTCAGGGTCTCGGGAGATTTAGCTAAATCCTCAAAGTTTGGCAGGCTACGCAACCACCCCTAAAGTGAATGGATGTTGATTATCTGGAGCTAGCCATCCCCAAAAAGATTGCATTGTTAATTTGATGATTAACTCCTGTATTATTTGCAGGCTGGAGAACTATAAGTACAAAATCCTTTTGGGTATCCTTCAATAATTTCTCTGCTGGGAACTGCCACTCAAAGAGTCTCAAGTGTAGCCCAATTGGAAAGTTCTCTGCACCCATAAGTAACGAATAACGAATTTCTGTTAATGTTCCAAGGGTAAATATCTACTGTAGAATAAAATATGAAATACATATTCAAAGTACTATCAGTAAATCCTTCATAAACAAAATATTTGCTAGTGCCAACGTTAGAGGTCATAACTTGCATTCAAGATAC
Organism: Discoglossus pictus; assembly: GCA_027410445.1. Classification (NCBI taxonomy): domain Eukaryota; kingdom Metazoa; phylum Chordata; class Amphibia; order Anura; family Alytidae; genus Discoglossus; species Discoglossus pictus. Next base: position 447,976,627 of record CM050163.1, read on the forward strand.
TTGTCCCACCTACAAGAAACAAAAGGAGAAAAAGGAGTCTGCAGGGGTCACCAGAAGAAGTCATGTGCCCTCATACGACCATAGTACGCCCTCGTTTGGAATATGGAGCACAATTTTGGGCACCACTTCATAAAAAGGACATTTTAGAGCTGGAAAAAGTACAGAGAAGGGCAACAAAACTAATAAGGGGAATGGAGGGGCTAAGTTATCAAGAAAGACTAATGAAATTACCGTAAATGTATTTTCTCTAGAAAAAAGGCGTCTAAGAGGGTATATGATTACCTTATATAAATATATCCAGGGTCAATACAAGGCTTTGTCAAGTGATCTTTTTGTACCAAGAGGTTTTCATCTGAGAAGAGGACATCCTTTGAGGTTAGAAGTAAAACGATTTCACCTAAAAGAAAGAAAATGGTCCTTCACAGTAAGGGTGGTAAATTGTGGAATTCTCTACCAAAGGAGGAGGAGGAGGTGACAGCGAATTCGATAGATAACTTTAAAAAGGGATTGGATATTTTTCTAAGTAAAAAGAGCATTCAGGATTATCCTTGTTAATTAGAGAGGGAGTATTGGTCCAAAGAGGAATCTAACCGCCAGTATTTGGGGTCAGGAAGGAACTACCGTATTTCTTTTTTCCTTTTGAGACGATTGGCAAAGTTTCACTTGTTTGTTTTTTTCTGGATCAATTAATAATTGAATTGAATACTGCAGATCAGAGGAGATCTTAAAAGGGTGAACTATACAGTGAAGGCTTTTAGCATTGTATGCATTGGTGGACAATATGTAACCTGTCACATGTGGCCCTTAAAGACCTTCTATACAATCCCAAATCTCTTCGCCTTGCGATGAGCTCCTTCGTTGCTCCTTGCAGCCCCGTCAAGCCAGTCATGTACGGGCCTCGCAATGTAAATACAAGTAGTAAATACTAGCGCCTCCCCCGTCAAAAATGATGGCAATAAAATTTGAAGCCTGGCAATGCTGTTTGCCTCACAATGCAAGGCTCTCTTCCCTCTAACTTGCAATGAGCGCCTTGCAGTGCCTCTCCCCCCCCCCCCCACTTTACGGGCCCCGCAATGAGCGCCTTTGGCGCTCATCACAAGCTCCTCAATGAGTGGCAAAGGCGTACAAGCCTTTCCTCACTCTCTCACCCCTGTGTTTCTTTCCCTCCTCTCCCTCCCCGGTGTTTGTTTCCCCCCTCTCCCTCCCATGTCTCTTTGCCCCCTCTCCTGGATTGTTTCCCCTTTATCTCCCTCCCCTGTGTCTCTTTCCCCTCCTCTCTCACCCCTGTGTCTCTTTCTATCATCTCCCTCCCCCTGTGTCTTTTCCCCCACTCTCCCTCCTCTGTGCTCCTGTTTGCATTTACGAGTGTGAAACCATTTGCCGGCTTGGGAAATTTATAATTTTCCCCAAGTCTGAAATGTAAATAGTATGGACTTGCCCATCAAAAATGACGGCAATAAAATTTGAAGCCTGGCAATGCTGTTTGCCACACAATGCGAGGCTCTCCCCCCTCTAACTTGCAGGCCTCGCAATGAGCGCCTTGCGGCGCCTCTCCCCCCTCCCCCACACACTTTACGGGCCCGCAATGAACGCCTTTGTCGCTCATCGGGAGCTCAGCAATGAGCGCCTTTGCTGCTCATTACAAGTCTTCCCACTTTCACCCTTGTATCTCTTTTCCCCCTCTCCCTCCCCTGTGTCTGTTTTCCCCTCTCTCCCTCCTATGTCTCTTTGCCACCTCTCCATCCCCTGTTTTGCCCCCCCTTATCTCCCTCCCATGTGTCTCTTTCCCCCTCTCTCTCACCCCTGTGTCTCTTTCCACCCTCTCCCTCCCCCATCCTCCCCCCCCCCTCCCCTTCTCTGTGCTCCTGTTTGCATTTACGGGTGTGTAACCATTTGCGGGCTTGGGAAATTGATCATTTTCCCCAAGGCCAAAATGTGTTTAAAAAAAATTATGCCTTTACATGAGCCCTGGAATGAGCCCCTTAGGTGCTCATTGCAGCCCGATCAAGCCAGTCACGTACGGGCCTTGTGATGAGCACCTTTGCGCTCATTGCAGCCCACGTCATACCCAGAACTTTCGGGCCTCACAATAAGAGCCCTAAGCGCTCATTGGCATTGGGAGGCTTTCATTGAGTGCCTTCGGCGCTCATTGCCGTTGTGCAAGCCCGAAGCATTTAACAAACTCGCAATTACAAAAACTATTATATGTGATTCCTCATAGTGAAATGGACCTTTTACCTGTGCACTCCTTAAAAGTGATACACTTGTGTGGCACTTCTAAAGACTAAGGGACTATTATTAAATCTTGTAAAAACAGAGCCATGAAAGGTGAATTAAAGAAAATAAAAGATTTTTTACAAAAACAGTGATTAATTTAGGTTTTTAACCATCCCGAAATGCTTCAATGTATCAATCCAACCCACATATTTCCTACATGATAGCGTCCCCTTAATGTTATTATCTAAACTCTGAACAGAAAGTGCAGCTTCGTTTTGTCTACCATTACTTGTTTTACAGCAGTTTATAGCGACATCGCTTCTGTTTCACTTTATTGCCATTTTGATAAGTATTGAATGGGATAAAGTTAAAGAAAGGCCCCCAGGAAATACCAGATAATGTAATTAAATTTTACCTATAATGTTGCAAAAAAACAAAACAAGCTAATAGATAAAATGTATGGTTCATGTTCTTAATTAGCAATATTTTTACCCAAAATACACAAGAATGCCTATTATGTTGTAAGATTTGCCATAGTCTGAATGTGCTCTGGCATGGTAGATCTGATTTAAAATAAAAATTAGATTAGTGCTCTTTTTAAAATACATCCCTTGAAAATCACTTGTAAAGTAGCCCAGCTCGGGAGAAAAGATAAATTGAGTCAGAATTTCATTTTCTGCTAATAAAGCTTTAAATTGCATTACACTTGATGTCTTGCTTGTGCAGACTGCTAACAAACGTTGTGCTTGATTAGATTTCACTCTTTAGTGAAATTTAAGGAAGGGGTGAACCTGTTTGTCTGGTTACTTTGAGCAGGCAGGCATCGGAGGGATGAACAAGTACAATACAGGGAAGTATTGTTAAAAGATATTCCTCTGGGCACAAGAGAGAATATACACGCAGCTTGCCATGTCTGTGGCTAGCTGACCAAACTGATTGATCCAGCTAAAGAAATCCCTCAGGCTATAGGTCAAAAAGGCACAATGATTGAAGATGGTACCTATCATCTCAGATTAGATCAAACTCCACTCACTATCATGTTTACAAATGTTTATGTCTTAAATATTTTGCAGATGTTTTCCAGTATAAAGTTATATTAATCTTTGTTTGTCCCTGAGAACCAGCAGTTAAGGTTTCATGGACCGACACCAGTACCAGGAAGAGCTCCTGTTAAGTAGGTTGAAAGGAATGACATATTAGTATAAGTGTGCCATAAGTTATAAGCTGTTTATCTAGCAATAAGGTCAAGACTGGTCTTGTTATCTTTGGTTAATACATGTTTTGGCTGGAAGGGTGTCCTCAGAAGAATCATATTTTGACTTCATTTTACTAGTATCTTGTATCTAGTATCTTACTAGTAACCTGGTGAATATATGTACAGTACCAGTTACACTTTATTCTGCAGAATTGAGGTATAATCCTGGCCCGCACCAAAATGTCATTTTTATAGGCCATATCCTCTGTGGTCCCAAATGTACTAATGGCTTTGGCAAACTTGTGGGCAGATCCTACTAAGGCAGCAGTGCACTTATAGTAGGGCGAAACTTAAAGAAAGTATGACAGTTCAAACAAACTATACTGCATTACATCATTTAGCTATTTTTTCTGCAGGAACTTTGTGTAAAATGTGCTGTTTCTTGCCAGCAGGGTTAATCAACCCTTCCTCGCACTGTATTACAGCTCTATCACAGCAGATAGTGTTTCCATGACTGAATACTTTGATGTTTCTGCTTTACATTCTGTAATTGAGTTTTTGAAATACTTTGCTGTAAATAAGTTTGCAGTATTAAGACTCATACAAGATGTAATTAGAAAAATCTTCAACAAAGATGGTTTCCCAAGTGGGCACGTTTGAGGAAACAGAAGTGCATTTGCATAAAAATCTAGGTGGGGATCAATCAGAGCAGCTTTGCAACAGGAACGCATTTTTCGGTATTAAAATGCAAATGATCAGCCTGCTCTTTTCCGGCTCTGCTGATGTCCCAAAGGTGCTTCTCAACTAGATGCCAAAACAGAAGTATTTGCACACCTATACATTTACAACAACAAAAAACTAGTAGTTTTCTATTAGTATGCGAAGTAAAAACTAACAATAAAAAATTAACAACATCCAGACGATGCAGAAAAATTATTGCAAATAATACGTTGTCTTACATTTGTAGAGGCAATTTGTGTTTACAACATCGTCATTTGTAATTGGATAAGTTACAGAGGTCATTTGCAGAAGTATTAATTTATCGAAAAAGGAGAGTACTGTTTGAAGTACCACAGCAAGGGAATTCAAGAGTGCATTAGATGTGCAATTGATTATCGTTAAGGATTATTTCAAATGACTTCCTCACTATTCCAAAAAGTTGATTTTAAAGAGTTTTTAAAACATTGTATTACTGTGAAATAAATTATTGAGGTATTTTCTTCTAGATCGGTCAATACTCTAATGTATGGTTTAGTATTCTAGTATTTGGCACAGTTTATATGTGTTTCCTCCTTCATTAGCACACACAAATCTAACACATGTTATCTCTTTTCTATTTTCAATTCTCCTTAGTGCTAGCCTCACCAGCTTTCATGATACTCTCAGGACTTTTCAGCCTTTTTTCAGTCTTTGCGTGCGGCTGCTGCTCCTAATTGGTTGTTACTCTTCTGTTACAGAGGAGGAGGTGGCTAATCCGCTCCATTCCTCTCCATCTAGCACTTGTCCCTTTAATTCTATTTCCCCCACTTGCTCAAATCCCTATCATACCGATCCACATTTTCTACACCTCCATTTTAACAGCTACAGTTCACTCATCCTTCAGATATGCCATGGTCAATCAGCCTATCGCCAGAAAGGCTTTCCTTGATCCTACCTGTCATACTGACTATCTCCCTGTATCCTTGCATAATTGTGGTTCCAAACTTCAGGAAACAATTAGTTTTCTCACATTTACTACATTTTATCTCTCTCTTCTTGACCACACCTCTCACACCACAGAAACAGCTCTGACACAGGTAACTGATAACTTACACAGGGCCAAAGAACAAGGTCAGTTTTCCATTCTTATATTTCTAGTCCTATCTGTTGCCTTTGACACTGTTGATCAAACTCTCTTACTACACAATCATCACTGTATTGGTATTCTGGACAAAGCTCTTCTAGGCTCTCCTCTTACCCAACTAATCAGACTTTCAGAGTCTCTTTTTCCAACACCTCTTCCTTCCCTATCAATCCTTCTGTTGGTATGACTCAAGGGTCTGTCTTTGGCCCGCTTCTCATTTCTCTCTACAAGATGTCCCTTGGTGAATTCATTACATCTTTTGGTTACAGATACCATCTCACAACTCTGCCTTACAACTCCTGACCTTACACCTGCATTTCAAGAGAAGATGGAAGAGTGTCTTAATGCAGTAGAATGCCCATAATATTCTCCTCTCACATCCAGTACATTGCAAAAATATGTATTTTTCCATAGAAATAAAATAAAGGTGTGGCCTTTTTTTAATACCTCTTCTACCAAGACAATCTCCGAGGCTCTACTCTTATCTAGACTACTGCAACCTCCTACTTTCTGGTCTTCCTGCTTCTCATTTCTCTCTTCTGCAATCAATACTTAACATCGGCTTGTATCATCTCCCTCTTTTCTAAATGTCTTACTTCTCCCATGCTAAAATCTATCAATTGTTTTCCAGCAAAGTCAAGAATGGCCTAAAAACTCCCCTTCTCTGCGTTAAGGGTAATCATTCTTCAGCTTTTCCTTATATCTCTCTTGTCATCTCTCGATATATACCCAGCTCATCTTCTTCGCTCTGGTCAGGAACATCTCCTCACTGTTCTGTTCAGTTCTAGATCACCTTCTCAGTAACAGCCCTGCAGCTCTGGAACTCACTGCTGCACAATCAGTGGCCGAGCTAGAGAATGGAGTGCCCTGGTGCAAAAAAAAAAGGTTTTGGGCCCCACTCTGAGGGGTTGTAAAAAAATGTTATGCTCTGGGCCCCACCGGAACCAAATCACTCAGTGCTCCTCCCCGAGACCCCTGCCCATTACTGATCCCCTCCCAAAGATACATTCCCATAACAGCAGACCTTCCCAAGGCCCTTACCCATTGCTGTTCCACCCTAAGATCCCTTTCTAATAGATATACATATATAAACATCACCACCACACAGCACCAATCCCTATTAGAATCCATGCACACCCACACCTTGTCAGCAGTCATCCTCTTTCGGCATCCATCCCTACCCAGCTCCCAACCCCTTTCAGCAACCACCTCACATAGCACCCATCCCTATCTACTTTACTCCCCCTCACAGCACCCATCTCCACTGTAGTTTGTTGCCACATTGAAGCCCCTGCTCTCATACTTTCTTCCCTGTTACACATCCCCGGCATGCTGAACGACTCCACACTGCCACCTCTTGGAGCTTTAGTAGAAATGCTGTTATTTAAACAGGCACACACCAATTTCAGACTGACGTGGGGGTGTGTGCAGCCTAGGCACAGGGTATCCCGGGGTGGATGCCCCGGTAGGTCTGTGGCAGGTTGGGCCGAGCACTACAGAAAAAAGTTAAATTACACAGCACTGGGCTCCCTCAGAGGAGGACCCTGGTGCACTGCACCACCTGCACTACTGGTAGATCCGCCACTGCGCACAATGTCAGAGAGATTACTCATCTCATTGCTTTCAAGGTTCAGCTTAAAAAACACCTATTTAAATATGCTTTCAAGCAGCACCCTTAGCAAATGCACTTGGATCTACTTAGTGGCATCCTGCTTTCCACAAACACTTGTCTGTATGCGTCTTTTGCCTCCACTGGTGGTCTTTGTATTATGTACTTATATTGCCATGTAATATGTCATATTTTTGTACCTTGTCTCTGTAAAGTGCTTTATACATCAATCACTATCTGAGTAGTGTATAGTGAAATAAAGTTATTGAATGGTAACTGTGTCACTAAAACATTGAGCCACAAAATGCCAATATGGTAGAGTGTATTTAAATGACTATATGTAAAAAACAATATCATCTAAAATGATTTTAAAATTACTAGCACAATATTGGTATGGTTAGTTTTTAGTGTTCTTTAAAAAGAAATTAACTTGGTTTGGGCCGCTTCCTCATTTAATGTAAATAAGAAAATGGGCAGACTGGATGAGTTCATTGCATCTTATCTGTTATTTCAGAATCTATGTTCCTGAACAAAGAGCATTTCTTGTTGCTTGTTGGTCTGATGTGCTTCATGTCTTGTTTGAGCCTGTCTGTGACCTCTTCATTATTTTTTGTAATGGGAGAAGCAGATGTGGAAACCAAATTTTCTTAGTGCAGCTATATTTAGCTAGTTTTCTGAACTTTGCCCTATTTTATGTGTTATTGTCCTCCAGGAGGCATAATGTTTTCTTAAGTGGAAAAAGTTGGCAGATTCTACAATGACAGACTGTTTACTTTACAGACTTGTGTTGCTTTTATATATAGACCTTATGTACTTGCCTTATCCAGAGTACTACATGGATCATTTTGAATTTTCATTTAAAATAAAGCGAAACTGAAAGGACCCTCAAATTTAAAAATCATGAATTTAAGAATTTGTGTCATCTGAAGTCTAGAAAATGTCTTCTAATTCTCTGTCCAAATACTGCTCTTGAAATACATAGGGACTTCCACTATGACATTATATGCACTTTTTTTCCACAGAGAAGCTCTACCAATCTTTTGCCATGCCTTTAGTTCCATCTTTAATCCAGTCAAGTGCACAGAGTTACAGATTATCATATTCAACCAGTCAAATGTTGAATGTTTAAAAAATGAATTAGGTTACGATAATACCTTGTACCGTTTAAAATCCATTTTAGATGATCTTTAACAATAAAAACTGTACTTTGGTGCATGCTGTGGGTGTGAGAGGGGTGTTTACATTTCTGTAGAGCTGGTTTGCATCTATTAATGCAATGCTTCCTGCTTCAACGAACAGTGAAGAAGAAAGAGTTTTGTGTCAACTTCAGTCAGATACAATTATCTAACAAATCCTCCAGACCTCTCCTTCTTCTTTCCTCCCCCACCCCCTTCCACTGATAGATCAGAAACACACCCTTATAAACCCTATTCTCAGGACAACATTGAATCCTTTATTCATAAGAATTTTTCCAAAATCCTAATTTTCTACAAAAAATATATTATGTTGTTGGCTTATACAGCTACAAATGTTATGTTGATACATACTTAATGAACAAGTGTGTTTTTCTTGAACTACAGGGGTCTTTGGAAAAAAGCACTTCCTGCAAGCATTCTAAGCTCAAAACAGGGACCTCCATTTTTCTGCAGTTTTTTAACATTGTATTCTTCCTTGTCCTTATCCCCTGTACAGCGCTACGGAATATGTTGGCGCGATACAAATAAAGACTAATAATAATAATAATAATCGAAACTAGTAATGGTAACTCAAGTTGTATTAGAGGAAAATTTTACTAAGACATCGTATGACAGATGATTTATATATGTAGTCCCTTAAATTCAAATACTATGTCAATCATTCATTTTAGTAGTAACAGTATTGTAATGTTTCCTTTACATATTGATATATAGTATTTTATGTTCTCACTCTTTTGTTTTATCTACTATAACCTCCCCTTCGTCCATGTCCACTAACCCATCTGCTACACACTGTCATGAAAGCTTGCGGCTAATGTCAAACTAATGATTCCTATCAGTTCCCCATTCCGTTCTTTCAATGATGCAGTTTCATCCTATTGAACATAAGCCATGGCAAACATCTGTTCCTTGTATTTTTATTGTGATTTAATTGTAATGTAAACACGCTCATAACATTGTACAGACTGCAGAGGTGAGTTTAAGATTTCAGTATCCTAACACAGTGTCACCTCATAAAATGATTGGCATGAACATCTGCTCCAGAACAGATCTCTGTGCCAAGCGATTTAGGCAAGATTTATTTCCATGCCCAGTTTGTAGGCTTGTGGAGGTTATCCAGTGGAAGATGTGGAATGCGTGCATGGCTTTAAACTTGAACCACCAGACCACAAACCCACCCGCAAAACACAAGACAATAGATGGCCTTGTCTCTGCTCTGAAACACAAGGAAGTGCAAACATCCCTTTGTTCTGATCCCAAATCCATAATTAATTGGAGCCGCTACATGTGCATTTGTTTCAAGTGATATTAAATAGACAAAAAGAGAAATAACTGATTTCTTTGTTTTGGTGAAAAGTTGACATAAGTGGAGAAACATTCTCTGGATAGCATAACATCACTGTGTCCCTGAATCTTTAACCAGTTCAGTGCTGTATGGTCATGCATGCTCCTTTATAACTGAATAAGCGAGTCCATGAAACTGACACCGAATTAAATGGCTGCCATCAGCATTACTGATCATTCCCAGTTAGAACCATCTCATTACAACCTCAAGTATTTTAGATTTCAATGTTTAAATTCTTAATTTCTGATCCCAAACAATGTACAAATAATGAGCCTCTCCTAAGCTTGGTTATAGTCCGAATCCAGGGGCAAAATAAACCTGATTAGGGGCCTGTTAATTATACTGTCATTCTTGCTTTATGGAGTAATAGTGACCTTATAGAGAAAAATGAGAAGTAGCAGGCAGCCCACGGGGTACATTTTCTGTATTCAGTTCTGTCCAAACCAGAGAGCCTGAGGATGGGGCTCCAAAGCCCCATTAACTTAAAAAAGTCAAGTAGTTTGGTAGTGTCACATATATTAGTTTTCATACTGTGTAACGCTGGCCGCGCATATGCACATATGTAAACTATATGAGGGCACAAAATCAGGCAGAGAACGCTACGTATTCGCGCTCGTATGTTTTGCGGCGCATGCAAAACTCTGCCAAGAGTACGTAGCAGCTGTGCATTTGCGGCAGTACTTCAAAAAAATATGGCAAAAGTCTACGTATTTGTGCGAGCATGTGCAGTACTTGAAAAAACCCTTGCAAAAGTCTACGTATTTGAGCGTGCTGAAAGAAAATTCTGGCAAATGGGGGGAGCAGTGGGAGAGATGCTGTATGCATCTTGCGGCAATAGTCGCGAGCACGCATTACTTGACATGAGCTGCACATGATGCGTCATAAGCGGGGGGAGCAGCGGGCGAAAGACAGTTAAGGGAAAGGGTAGGAGAGAGACAAGTAAGGGAAAGGGTGGGAGAGGGAGAGAGACATGGGAGGGATGAGAGAGACTCAGTGGGGCAGAGAGACGGGGGAGAGGGTGGGAGAGACACGGGAGAGGGTGAGAGAGAAACATGCGGGGCAGAGACAGGGGAGAGACATTGGGGAGAAGAGAAGGAGGGGAGAATAGAGAAGCAGGAAGGGAGGGGGTACAGAGAAGAAGAAGGGGTAGATATGGAGAGACAGAAGGAAGGCGAGAGGGAGAGACAGAAGGAGGGAGGGAGAAGGAGGGAGAGAGAGTGGGCATAAAGACAGAGAAACGTCAGAGGAGAGAGAACACATAGAGAGAGAGGGTGAGCAGAGAGAGAAAAGGTGTACAGAGGGAGAGGGCGCACAGAGAGAGAGGGCGCAGAAAGAGAGAGACAGAGTAGATCATATATTATACTGTGATTTTTGACAGGCAAACAACTAGTAAGGTTATAGTTGATGTTAAGGGGTTAAGGCAGGAGTAGGGTAATAGTATACTACACAAACTTGTGCTACATTAAAATGTAAGTTGGTCAAGGTGAAATAAGTAAATTATGCAAGAAAATAAAACTTATTTGCAATGTATATGTGACAAATATCCCATTAATATTTCACCCTGTGGGTAGTGTTGGAGATAAGTTCACTTTTATACAATATTAAAGGAGCTATACTGAGCATGTTCAGTACCTATCATATGACAGGCAGTATTGTTCTCAAAAATACCATGACTTGATCTTAAAGGACTACTGAAGTGTAGTATTTGTATGCTTTCTGTACCCCCTTTTGTTCTCCCTGCCTCATGTTCCCCCTTTTTATTTATCCTCATTGTATTACCCTTTCCTGTCTCTCTCAAAATCCCCTGTCATTGCCTGCTTCTAAAACTGGCCTAGGGTTGCGGATCCTTTTTGACAAACTGCTGCCAATACCCAGTACCTGAAACCAGCGATTTCTTTATATTTCAAGGCAAAATGGGTACCTGTATGGTGCCTACAATTTCATCAAAACAGTTATTTTTATACAAAATTGTTTCTTAATGGTATATGCAAGTGAGCTGGTTATGAATGCATCTGATAGAGGAGAATTAGTAGTGTATAAAAAATTGTTTGCATGAAAAAATACCAAAATAAACATTTAAACAGTTACCCTAAAGTTTGCTGTATTTCTTGCATTTGCAAACTGTTTTCTTTCAATGTTGACTCCCCCTGAAAATCCCAGGAAAATGTGCATACATAATACATTGTATCTTTTTGGTCTGTGAATTGAGCTGCAGCTTTCCTTAAGATTTCTGTAATACCCAGAACAAGATCTGTGTCCCTTCATTCACTGATTGTTTTATCTACATCCCAGGTGAAACTTCCACCAGCCCCAGTGATTTGCCCCTGTAACTCCCCCAGCCCCAGTGATTTACCCCATTACCTCCCCCACCCCCAGTGAATTGCCCCTGTGATCTTTCCCAGCCCCAGTTAATTGCCCCTTCACCTCTCTCAGCACCAGTAAATTGCCCCTGAGATCTCTCCCAGCCCCAGTGAATTGCATGTACTCACTCACACAGAGACACATGGACAGAAAACATTGCAGGTTATTGCAGGACCATAAATCAAGCATAAATGCTCATTCACCTAAAAGACAAATTAGAATAGGAAGAAGAAGCTGAAATGTTTGGTTTCAGTACAATAATAATTTGTCAGAATTTATCAAGGAGAAGGGTGTATGTCTAAGGAACCACCGTATAACCGCTCAAGCATTTTTACTTGAATGTGAATTGAATTTATGGTCCTAAAAGGACCCAGTGTAGAAGATTCATCTAGTTGGCTGCATACAGCATTGCTGATTGGCTGCAAAGCTGGATATGCTCACATGGACAGGGTACACTTTTACAATAATTAACCCTCTCAGGAGCCTAGCTCAATCCTGAGGGTGTAAACATCACCTGCAAAATTTTTTTTTTATGCAAAGCTACAAAACATAGTGCATGCAAATAAATCTAATCATACACTACTAATTCCCCTCTAGATGTATTCATAACCCAGCTCACTTGCATATACCTTTAATGATATTTTGACTATGCTGTATAAAGGACCACCATGGTCAAATTCTTTTCTATGTAGACTTTTGTTTAACTTAAAATGATAGTGGTCAAAAGGTTATTAGAAAGCAAAGAAAATAAATGCAAACTTTATATTTTGCAATTTTTATATGCAATTATTCTTGTTGCAGGCTTTTATTTTGTTTTCTTGCCTCTCGATGCCCATTACTTTCTGATAAAAGTTCACTTTTTACTTTTCCAAAATCAAGGAGTTTAATATCAGAAATTAAGATTCATGGTTTAACTACATATTAAAAATACCACTGCTAGTTACATTGGTCCCGTGTGGGACTGGAACTTCAAAGCTGCTGCTTGAAAACTGTTTCCCTTTTATATCCTTGGACCATAAATCTTTTACACATGGTGTCTATAGAACTTGACCACGTTCTTTTAACTCCTCTACAGCTAAATGGTGCATTGGCAGTGTTTCCTAACCCATAGTACTTTAATGACTGAGTGTAATGTAACAAAGAGAGGCCAGGAAAATAGCAGAGTACCACAATATAGAGAGAACTAAAATAAATATACATATTGATAAATAACTTTATATAGGAAATGACACTTGTATGTGAATGAAAGGGGATGAGATCCACTGTGGTAGGCAGTAATTGCATTGCTTATTGACTTAACATCTGATACACTTCAGTGTACATTCCATATCTAATAGTAAGGCTTTGTGCTGGCAGCAGCATCGGGGACTATAGGTCCCTTCTGTCTGTGGGATCATCGTGGCATTGTAATTAGAAAGAGGTTTGAGTTACTCTGTGGTACAGAGAAATAGTATAGTTGATATAAGGGTATAGCTGATTATTTGACAGTCGCTTAGTAGTTTTTCTGAAAATAGATGCCTGTGGAGTTTTCCTAGGTTGTAAATGATTGAAGTGATCTTTCTATCTATGTAGTTACATTGATCCAGAGTGCAACAGATAACTATTGGGCATTATTTGGTTAATTGTGGCTGCAGACTGACCACCCATAAACTACTAGTCAAGCATAGGGAATGATTATTTGTCCCATATAATATTTATTATAGGATTAATATTATGTTACTTGTCACTGGCAGTGAAACACTATGTAAGATCAACTCCTGTATTAAAATGACTTACTAATCCTATAAGAGATTCTCAACGCCATCTTTGACACAACATTTTTGTTTATCTTCTGGTCCCAATATCAAAATTAAAAGTAAAAAATGCTATATGAAGCAATTGCCACTCCTTCCTACTATGGCTTTGCTGCCGTCCTGCCCTAGAGAGGCTGTCAAAGCCAAACATATCTATTACTGTATTTATTAGGGTGTTGGATGCTCACCATAGGAAGTCACAAAGTGTAGCCAGTAGCACAACGCTATTACATTATGTCACTGGATTCCACTGAAGACATACTGAGATTATGTTGGGTGAATCTGCTCCCGGCATATTTTATTTGTTTCTGGGTTAACAGACACGTGAGCTTGTGAAATGAGAGCAAAATAGTAAAATTAAGGCAGGAAAAAAAATGCAAAAGTTTTTGGCATTGGCTCTTGGACTTTGGTAACTACAGTATTGTAGTCATCAATGCAAGTACTCTAAAGGCAAAGAGCACTGGGAGCATGTATTAAAAGATCACTGTAATGGTCAAGCTTGTATGACTTTTACATATAAAATATCACTATATAGTCTTTTATTGTGATTAAATAAAAGTAGATTTTTTTGAGAAAAAAGTGTTTGTTTTCAATTTTACATTATGCTTGAGCTCCTCCCATCTTTTTCAGACAATAATGGCGTCTAACTCCAGATTCTGCCATTAAAGCTGTGCAGTAAATAGGTGGATACAGAACTTGTGCTCCACACTCTAGAAAAACATGAGGAGCTCCAAGCCGCAATTGTTGGGAAAACCAGCATTTTTCCTGGTATTTTGTTCCTCACAGACAATTAACTTTTTTAATTTCAGTCTGAAAAGTTGTTTAAGCATATTCTTACTACTGAAAAGTAATGAAGCCTGCACTATTACAGTGACCCTTCAAGTGTCAAGAAATGTTAATATATTTTTTATGACCACAAATATATATATATATATATATATATATATATATATATATATATATATATATATATATCGAGATAGATAAACAGATTTTAGCATGGTGAAATATGAGCAATTCTCTGCTATTGCTACCGTTTGCAGATGGAAGACTTTGACGTATAATAAAAATTTGTATTTATAAATTATAGTGAAGTGGATGATTTAATGCACAGTTATTAAAAACAAACCTGCCAACAATCACATTTAAAATACTTTCACTTGGCTGATATTTTACGCAGTTGTCTAGTTTTACCCTAGGGAAGGAACGACTATAATTATTTTAATTTGGTGCTGCCCAGGACTGCACCTTCCCAGTCACAGTGTGACAGTAAGGACAACTCCATATGCTATGTGAGTTCACCCCATACCAGCCTCTTGCTCTGTAGGCCAGGGTTAGCTCCTGGGCTGGTGACAGTGATGGGTCGTGGTTGTTCCTTCCCCTCTACATTTTGGTCTTTCATTACAGACTTTCTGCCTGCTAATTATATGCTTTGGACTAAATTAGAGACTGCGCATCTGGCTACAGTGTCTGTAATCATTCCCATCAGCAGTGGTTTGGAATGAAGTCCTCTTCGCTTAAGGAGGATTCCTCTTTTATTTTTTCTCTACACATAAGGGAGGGCTGTGTGGTGCCATGTATTTAGGGTGGTTTTTACTCACCCTTTTATCTCTGTTAACTGCTTCGGTACTGGACAGACAGTTTATGCATTACTCTGTTATTTTAAAAAATAAAATCACACAACTTTAAAATATACCTTTGAAGAACTAAACTTAGGCTATCTGTTAGCTAAATCAGGGACAGAAAAGAAAAAAAAAACAACAACAAAAAATCAGGGACAGCCCCACACAAGCCTGGATTTGAGGATTTCCTTTCTTTGCACAGGTGATTCAGTCCAGATGAAGAAGCGATAGTTTCACCTTTACACCGCAGCAGGGATATTCTCAAATCCAGGCCTGTGTGGGGTCAACCTGCCCACCCCTGGGCTATATGATCTTAGGCTATAAACTTAGGCTATATTAAAAATGGCTTAAAGTTTTTACAATTAAATTTAAAAAAAAACAGTGTTAGTTTTTATACCTTTTCATATACAATTATGCTACTGCTGAATCTAACATTTGGTTTATTCTGACCAATTTCACATGAAAAAAGAATATTTGAATGTAAAGGAAACTTCTGTTCAGTGGGAATGTGGCATCTGTAACTAACAGTGCTTATAACTAGACTAATCAAATGCTCATTAGTTACGGACACACGCTTCTGGGAAAGTAACAGAAGCAGCTGAGAAAAGAAAGTGGGTGAGTGCAGTGAAAACTAACTAATATAATTAAAAATATGATTTCTAAAATCATGGTGCATATTATCAAGCTTAGTTATTTAAATTACCATATTGAAAACAAATTCCTCTGTTTAAAGGGGCGCAAACTATAACACCTTTCTCATGTAATATTTACTGTCTAAATCCATTTATAGCCCCGTATAACCACTCCCTAAATCACTCGCTGATGTGATGTAACCAAGGCAAGTTAAGGTCACTGTGCTGATGTCTTTAGTGCTCTTTATAGCTAACACCCTGAACACAGCTGTCCCAGTTGCACATATTGCCCCTTAGTATATAATGCAGAATTCCAATAAAGGGTTGACTGCTGGGGTGTGCATGCCTCAACTGCAAAGAAAGACACTGACGGTATATTTGTTCAGACGTTTCGAAATAAACTATTTAAATGTGCTGTGTGGCGTCTTTCCATTTAGTTAAATATAAAAAATGACTAAAGCGCGCTCCTGTGTGAGCTGCAACATTGGCAATAAATCTTCATAATTTTTTAAGGAGTGTCTGTTTATGAATATGGTTATCCTCAATGGCCTAGTTCTTGCTATATTTTATACAAAGCTGGAAATTTCCACTAGTCTGTGACGAATAAAAAAAAAAACAATTCAAGAATGTATTCACCTGAACCTCAGTGACTGTTCCAATAAGGACTACCTACATATATAATGTAGCATTTTTTGCTTTTTGCCCATCACTGGTGTATTCAATTGAAACCCATAAATAAAAAAGCTGTAGGATTCTCAATTTGGAATGTAGCTACAGTATGTTGTCCCCATAAAAGACTGTATTTATCTCATTGTTTCCATAAGACTACATACATATTTATGTATCCTGTTCTCTTCACTGCTTTGTTTGTATACTAATTTTTGTAGGACGTTTTTCTCTATTGATGACGTTTTTCTTGTAATTTATTCAGAATTTCAGCTACAAAGGTAACATAGAGCCTCATTCAATTGCTCCGATTTAGAGATCCGGGCTCGCAAGTGGATGTCGCAAGTTATTTTGCTATTCAATTGACTTCTGTTTGCGGGCTCTGATCAAGTTACTTGCTGCGAACTGCGATCCATTGCGAATTTGTATAATCTCAAGTTAATTCCCTCCAAGCCTTTGATCATTTACAGCCGCAAGAGGCAAATCGTTATTCAATTGCTCCGATTCCCCCTCGCTAACCACTCCATCAAGCCCACAAATGGCAAATATTTAACCACAAGCAGGACCCGCAAAGTACTTAATGAAAATCGGAGCACTTTAAAAGCAAATAAAAAAGCAATACTGTACTTTAATTACTGTAATTTCGTAATATCCGTAGCTGTTTGGTGGTGTTTTGCGTGTTTATGGTAGTGTTTTGCGTGTTTAGGGACCTTTAGCCTTGTTTTCGTTTTGTTCGGCGGCCATTTTTTCTCTCGCTTAGGGAATTTTCAGGTCTCTAAACTCAGAAATTTGTGGTTAAATGGAGGTGTAACTTCACTTGCAGAGGTCCTCGGTGCCCCCCCCCCCCCTTGCTGTGAGTAACCTTTTATGTGTTTGTTGTTTGTATTTGTTGTGTTTGTAATCTTTTTGGTGTTGCGCGGGTTGCGTCCTTGTTTTCTAATCTCGTAGGTGTTTTTCGGCAAATACATAGGTGTTTGGTGGTGTTTTGCGTCTTTAGACTGCTGTAGCCTCGTTTTCGTTTTTTTTCGGGGGCCATTTTTTCTCTCGCTTAGAGAATTTTTTAGTGTCTAAACTGCTTTAATTTCAGTTAAATTGAGGTGTAACTTTAGTTTTCGAGGTCCTGGATGCTCCCTCTTGCTGTAGGTAAGCTTTTTATGTATTTGTTGTGTCTATTTGTTGTATTTTTAATGTTTTGATGTGCGCATGTTGCGGCCGTTTTTTGCGAGGTCGTAATGGGTTATAACGTGTCTCGTATTTTGTTTGCGTTACAACGTAAATTTTGTGTGGGTCGCAGTTGCTGGAAAGGAGCGCCTTCGACGCTCCATGCCAGCAACTGAGGCCCTCGCTTTGCGAGGTAGCGAGCCCGCAAGCGTTAGCAACAACTCGTATGCTCACAACTATATATGTGATGGACTGTGGAAGCCATTGTTTTCTTTGTTGCATTTAAAAGAGTGTATTTTGTTGTATCACAGTGGGATTTCTTATCAAATGAACGTCTCAGAGTGGGAGTCCCCAATGAGCAGTAAAGTAGGTGTATGAGTCATCAAAATGATTTCTACGTTAATAGCCTGTTTAGAGGAGCACCTGAGTTGGGGTGCGCTGTGTAAACTTTGCTACCGTGCACCTCATTACGACCTTTGATTTGAGTGAGGTTTGTATGCCACGTGTAATGACAATTGTATTTTAATATAACCCATAAATGATATCTTACAGTAATTAATTTACCACAATATAAGCCACTTCTTATACCTATAAATATTTTTACAGAGTTCCTCTTACACATCACACACTCCAGCCTCCTTTACTGATCCCAATAGACTATAACAGGATGCCCTTGTTCATAATCAGAATCATATTCCTAAGTGAATCAACAGCCAAACAGAAACTTGAAGAGACTTGATGAATATGTTTGGAATAGGAAATATTTCTTTTATCACTCTTTTATTATAAACTTTTGCCCTAAGGCTTAGCTTGTAATTGAACCATATTACTTAAGAATCACATCTATTGTCAAGCTTGTGCCAAGAATGTGCTGAAAACAAAACTATTGTGGTTAAAAACAGCTGCGGTGCTGCTCAAATATGTCCGACTTCCTTTATGTTCAAATAGCAGCGTTTCTTTGTTTTGTCCTCCTCAGTGCTGTGGGCGATATGGCCCAGTCTTACATAGATATGTTCTGCCATGAGACATTTTCCAGTACTGGAAGACAACTCATATCCCATTGACATGAGTGGGCTGCTTGTCTTCCAGAGTCTTATAGCGGACACTTGAGGAGTAAATATGGACATATATGGCTGTCGGATTGGTATAATGAAATATATTGGAAGATCAACTATGGCTTGGCAGAGCACAACAAAATCATTAACAGGAAAGAATTGTGATAAGAAGTATTTTTGTGATAACTTTCTCTCTCTTTAACGTCTTATTCTTTCAGATACAATGTACAATAAGGAGACTCTGTAGTGATATATTTACTATCAAATAAAACTGATCATGAGAAAAATGGTTTCAGAAAAATAAAAATGATTAAATAAAGCCTATTGTACACAAATATTCTTTACTCCGTGCAGTCATTTTTCAGTCTTGAGCTGCTTGTTTAAGCAGTTTCTCAACAAAAAAAGAACTAATAGACTTCCATTCGTTCTACTGAGGGCACAACATTTGTCACATTTCTATTGAAACAATAAAGCTTCTGTATTCAAAGCATCCTACCTTTTTGAAGCAGAAATAAAGATGGTGGTGCCATTGTATTATAATTGCACAGAAAAGTAATTACCTTATAGACTGTATTTTTGGATTTTCTAAAAACATTTGTCCATTTATCAAATCTAGTTCATTAAAATAGCATAAAGTAAATATGGTGCTACATTGGTCCTTTATGAAAAAATGTTCAGTCCATGTTAAAGGAAATCTGATACCTCAAAACTCTTTGACTTTAGTTTGAAGCTGACATAGTTACCATTAGGTCTGCATCTTCAAGAATAATTCCCATTAATTTATCTGCGGCTGGAGAAGCATTGGGATGGTGGATTGAGATGAGGAAACTGAGTGATTTCTTCTGGCTCATACCTTGCCTGATGTTATGTAGTTTATAAACAGTCTGCACGGCTTGTACTTTTAGCTCATAACTAGTAACCAGTTTGCTTACATTGTACTTTTATCATGTATGGATTAATAAAGATCATGGGGGAAAAAGTTGATCTCTTGAGTGTGTGCCTTTACTTGTTATTACCCAGAATCACTTGTGCACTATACTGAAGTATGTTGTAAGACAGGATTATGAATATATAAATATGTGCATAAGTATTTTCTTCATCACCTTCTTTATATTTGACAAGCATCATGTTGCTTAGTAGAGTTTTGCCAGAGGGAAGACATGAATGTACTGTATTAGCATAAGTCTGTTTTGTTGATTTGTGATACTTGTGCAACTCCCTTTTCAGTTGCTCTTATTAATGATTATATTTTTGGATTTAAACAAAAACACATCTATCTACCTATCTATCTATCTATCTATCTATCGATCTATCTATCGATCTATCCACATGTACATATAGTTATGCTTTTGACTGAAAATCATTTGTACTAGTGGTTGTTTTTATTGCGCTAGCTAATTGCGTCCTTGCTGATGTATTAAATAGATGAAACATGTTAACCAGGTTTCTAACACCTGGAGTATATTATTACCCTAGGAGATTTATGTCGGTTTAAGACAAGCAAGAATGTGATGCAGGATTACAGTTTTCTTACATGTGTCTTGTCATGTAACTAATTCTTTATTTCTTGTGACACTCCCAAGATTGCAGAGTAGCTGACACATTAGGAAATAAGCATTTCTCAATAAAAAGAAATATATATGAAAAAATACTATTTATGAATAACGTTTCCATCTTTATTACTGGCATTTTGTTTCTGTTTTCTCAGTGCTTGGCACTGGAAGGCTCGGAATGTCTCAACTGGCATAGTCATGTAACAGTCTTACAATTATGTTTTCTTCCTGTATAATATTTGAAAAAATAATAAAACAGGTTGAAGCAACAGTAATGGCTTCCTCACAAATGTCAACGGTGCCAAATCCAGCAGATTTATACAACACGATGAACTCCATCATAATCTTCTGACACTTTTTGTTCTGCGTTTTTATTTATTCATTTTTTGCATACTACTTATGCAAGAATTATAGGACCTCATTGTGGCAAAATCTAGTTTGGGTTTATCAGGGTACAGCATTGATTGACTGAGTTATTGACCTCTATGGAGTCTCTATTAAGGCTTGTTAAATGAACACAGAAAGGTCCCAATTTTTGTAGAAATTAAAAGCGCACATAAAATATAACTTGATTGCAGTTAATTGTAATTAAATATTCTTTGTGGAAGTGCCTTACCTAAAATTTGGAAATAATGGTTATTTTATCCCTAAATTAACAGAAAGGTCCACCCTTTGTGCTAATGTCTTTAAAGCCAGCAATACATTAAGATTAGCAGGGAATTGTAAAGAAGAGCATGTCCAACTGAGAAATGGGGATAGTCTCAGAGAGTAAAATCAGTGTTTACAAAATCTACCCCCTTCTGAGAAGCTCTGGTTTAGCCAATTGTTACAACCCAGAGATGAGGCCACATGCACCACTAACTCTCCTTCTTTGGCTTACAGGACCAATCTCCAGGTTGTGACTTTGTGTTCATCTCAGCACCCAGCATGCCAATTCAGATCAGAACATCATCCATGGAGAAGCATAATAGCAGCTTATTGCCGACTGTAACTTTCATCCCTTAGTTAGGATAACACAGAATACAAGAAATAGCAGCTCACACCTATTCTTAGAGCATCAGACAGACTCTTTATTCTTCTTACAGAAATATTTTAAATCTGCCCAAAAGAATCCACCCGCATGGCCCCACTTCAAAATTCCCCTCCCTGTATGAGGAGCCTGCTTTCTTACTGTGTCCTTCCCACGTCATTAATAGACTGTCAACCCCCCTCACTGGTCTCCAGATAATGGCTTGGAAGGGTTCATCTTGTTAAGTCACTTCAGATTATATGGCTGTACTTTGATTATGCATGAGGGTTTGCATTCCTGGACCAAATACATCAGAATATCACATAGTATAAAGTAACTCCAACATTTATTGTTGTGACCCACATTACATCACACTTAAAAAACAACCTGTCACAGTCCCTAAAACAAGTCTCATGTCCATTCTAATAGCCTTCAGGACTGTGACAGTTCAGTCTTGGACTATAAAGGGAGCTTGCTTTTGGGGTTCAGCCCCCCACCCCCACCCCGCCCCCCAAAATCACCCTTATGGTCCAGATTTTATATCACTAAAACCTGAATTGTCTTATAACTTTTCCAGAAACCTTCAGGTCTGGGTGACTTTTGTCTACTAAAACAAGTGATCCATTGAAGTGGTGACATAATGTGGTCCATAATCACCTTAAAAATTAAGGATAGCAAATTTTACCCTCCATTCCATCCGGGGCCCTCCATTCACTAGCTCTGCCAGTGAGCTTAGTTATCTGTAATATTGAGGACTTCTTGTGTGATTATAGTGACCATGGTTTATGAGAACACAAGCAAATTGAAGTATGCAGGACCAGGCATCATGTGCTTGTATGACATGCATATTAAGACCCTCCTCTTGGGGTAGAAAATACTTGTTTAGTGATAACACACATACAGCCTTATTAAATTGCGATTCAGCAAATCTAAAGGGCTCTATATAAGCACAGAGCATATTTTTTTTACAGAATTTTTAGTTAGTGATGACCTTGCTTTTGCATAGAAGTTCAATAACAAAAAACTTCTGTAAAAAATATGCTGTGTGCTTAAATAGAGTCATTTTAAATTTACTGAATCGCAATTTAATAAGGCTGATATTTATTATTATTAGTATGTGTGCATTGTCAGTAATATATTTATTGTTTTCTATTAGTATGATCTCTTTCTGTAGCTCTATATACAAGAGGTGTGAAGTAAATATATAACAGTGCATGAGACAAGGTAAGAAAAACACTTCTTCTTTGGCATGTTGTACAAGAGGGCCCTAAAAGAATAGTCTTTGATCAAGTCTTCGTTCACAAGAATGCCTGAAATCTTAATTACACAAAGAATGAGAGAGGCGGAAAAAATGAAAGAGAATTTTAGCTTGTCTGAGACACACCCTATCCAGGTATGAAGAGCAGAGAGATCAGTTTTGAAAATGCAAATAATCTGTGACCTTCAAAAACTTGTATTGTGTGCTAATCTATAACATATTATTTTTTTTTCTAGCTTTATTACTGGTACCATAGTCACTAGATATGATGTGTGAATTAAGAAAAATGTAGTCATATATATATTTTTTTATGTGATAGCAACTTTCACAACAGCTGACAGTAGGAAAACAGTGGTTTATAATATATTAAACATTGTTGTTGTTCAGTCATTCGGTCATGTCTGACTTTTGTGACCATATGGACCGCAGCATGTCATGCACAACTATTATTATGTTTATGGTTGTGCTTATCCATAAGGTTTTCTTGGCAAAAATATTGTGGTGGGTTGCCAGTTCCTTCTCCAGTGCACCACAATTTGTCTGACCTTTCTGCTATGCCCTGCACATCTTGGGTGACACTACATGGTTTAGCTCAGAATATTTAGGATGAAAAGTGTTAAAATGGTTAAAATCTTGGAATGTTTTTTGGTCCAGGTTGGGGTTCTTAAGGAGAAGTTTATCGGTGACCTGCACAAAATTCTAAATGTTTTCACTGTCCGCGCCACACTTTATTATAATAATCTATAATGATGTCACATGTGTGCACATCTACACGAACAAACCTAGAGTCCCCATCATAACTAGTCCTGGGGATATCAGCAAATAACAAATAGTTACAAAACAAGTTGTAACCTGAATGACTTATATATGATTGAGAGTGGAATGTCCGGTTCTCCCCCTCACAGGTGTGCAGCAAATCACTCTCGGCAGTAATGGTGCAGGGACCGATCATTCTGCCCACGACATATATGTACACTAGAACAGTAACCTATATATTATTGTATTCTGACATGTTAGTGTTATGTGTTATGTGAGACTTCATATCACATATATAGTTGTGAGCATACGAGTTGTTGCTAACGCTTGCGAATCGAGAGTGGCAGTTGCTGGCAAGGAGCGCCAAAGGTAAAACTTTACGTTGTAACGCAAACAAAATACGAGACACGTTACAACCAATTACGACCTCGCAAAAAACGTCCGCAACCCGCGGACATGAAAAAATGAAAAACACAATAAATACACACACCACATACATAAAAAGCTTACCTACAGCAAGAGGGGGCATCCAGGACCTCAAAAAAGCAAGTTACACCTTCATTTAACTCAAAATAAAAGAGTTAGACACAAAACTAGAGAAAAAATGGCCGCCGAACAAAACGAAAACAAGGCTACAGGACTCTAAACACGCAAAACACCACCAGAAACACGCAAAACACCACAAAACAGCTACGGATATTCCGCCACAGACGCATACCACACATTAGCCGCCATTTTAGAACAATAACTTATACAATGCGGAAGTACACGGCTACGTTAACGGTTTGGTCTCGCGCACGCACAGTGTTACACTGCACACATTCAGCATGCTTACACAGCAGCTCCACACCACTAATGCTGCAGCAACATCAAAACAGATTGTCAGCTCTTCAACAGAATGCTTCCTGCATATATTACTTCTAAATAGGTAAAGTATATTAATTTATTAATATATTATTAAACACCAAACAGCATTAGCTCACTTACAATTTCATTGCCGTCATTTTTTGACGGGCAATTCGCTAGTGTCCTATAAAATCCTTACAAAGACTGGATTGACTGCATGTCCCCAGTTCTGCTCCCTCCTCCATACAACAGGAAAGTCCATTCTGTAATGGTCCGGCTTTCATAACATTTAAGTAACAGAATCAGTACAGTACAAACATCTTTTCAGTTTATTATGAATAAAAAAGTTGATATTTTGTGAGGAAATTGTTGAATATTGAAAACAGCTAGCTTTCTACCATCTTTAGGCTGGAACTAAACACATTGATGCAGAACATACTAATACTTCCTACATCAGCAACATTACTATAGTCAATGTATATTATACTTTTTTTTTTTACCAAAACAGAATAGATGTGATCAGCTACAGCCTAAAGAGTAAAGGAAATAACTAGTTGAAATGTAAAGTCTGTAACAGTTTGTAAAAGTTTGTAAAATCACAGTCAACTGAAAAACAATTTGTAATGATATATACTACTACTTAAAGGTTATAAAAGCTGGATTATTACAGTAACCGTTTAAAGAACACCTAAAGCTCTGCGTGGGAAGGTAAATTCCCTTTATTTTTGGTGGCATTATCTAGTTCATGTATTCTACAAGTAGCATGGATAATAAATCACAATTTAAGCATAACCAATTCATCTTCTGTTTAAAGGGATGTTGGAAATGTTTTTTCCTTTACAATTGCTTAAGTAAATATATTAAAATAGAAGGATCATTGTGTATGAAATAAGGCAAGCAAAAGTTTTTTAATAACCTATTTGTTTCATGGATACCCTGCTATTTGCTCCACCAGTATTTTTTTTGTTTTACCTCTATTAACGCCTTTCAGTTCCATGGTTCGGCAGTTAAAGTCGTAATTTTGCTAGGCACACAGTGCATGTATGGGTTTCGGTCCTAAGTCGTACGGGACGTCAGTTGCAGCCTAAGTACCGTGTGTTTCAACTGCTCGTGTTGCTTTGCGAGGCTCGCAGTGCAATGAGCACCTTCGGCGCTCATTGCAGCCTAAGTTCCATGGGCCTCACGATGAGCCCTGCAATAAGCGCCATCAGCACTCATTTCAGCCTAAGTCCTGCTCTGCTGCCTGCGCCCCGTAACGGCTCGCCTCGCTACAGGCCGCAACAGCGTGACCAACATCGCAAACGTTACTTACACTGACAACTATATATGTGATAAGGTAAGTTATGAAGCTTTAGCAAATGTTTTTCCATTGTATAGAATTATCCTTTTCTCGAATGATTCTTCTATCCCCATGTAATCCTTATATTTTAAGTATTATATTTAGTTGATTGTAAGGATGGAAATAATTTTTAATGCAGAAATCAAAACTAATAGTTTCTTAATACAATGTTTCAAAGCAAACACTACAGTAACTACTCCAATGCTACTTACCTCAAATAGATTGTAGAATTTTATGGGCTGCTTGACATCACTGAAAGGTGGCGCCTATATTTATTCTCTTGGAAAAACTACCACCTTTCACTGAACAGGAAAATCAGCAAGACCAGCGAAACCTGACCAGACTATAATTGTAAAGTGGGTTATAATTGAAAGACTGGAGTACAGGCTATTATTATTATGATAATCATGTGTACTGTTAATAAAAATCAGCCTAGAGTCCTGAGCGAGCCTCACATGAGGTGAATAACCATCACATCTTGCGCTCCCACAGTTCTGGGAAATGGCCGTGGAAGACGAGTGACTAAATTTAGGTGCTATTTTGGTTTGCAAAATGATTCCCAGATGGCACAGCATTTTTAATAAGATATTATAACGTGTGCCGTAAACTATACTGAGCAAAATGCTCCCCAGATGAGTTTGTCCCGTTGGCTGATACTGTACTACAAGTGCTGTGAAATGAGACTGGTTTAAAGAGGCCTCCTGCAGACCATGGCCCTCATTCAATTGCAATTTGGCCAATTGAATAGGGCTCTAAATAAGCACATAACATATTTTTTTAGAGAAGTTTTTAGTTAGAAAACATCTATCCAAAAGCAAGGTTTTCACTCACTAAAAACTTCTTTAAAACAATTATGTTATGTGCTTATTTAGAGCCCTATTCAATTGGCCAAATTGCAATTGAATGAGGCACCATCTATTTAATGATTTGGCATTCAATTTAACGCTTATCATAAATACAAGTTCCATTTAGCCTATTCTGCTGCATTGCCGTGCTTTTAATTATGTGTGAATATCATAATAGTTACAAATGTATCGGACTAATTTCAAAACATACTTTATTTGTGGCCTGTGGGTCAATTGAACTGTTGTGGAAATATATCACTCACTGCAACCTCTTCCTTCTCTGGCAAAGAGCCTGTGTGATACTGGAAGCCTGTGCGCCTGAAGCCGATCTGTAGTTGATAATGGTATATATTATATATTCAGCATTATGGGCCATATAGTTCTATTTTACAGCAGTACAGCAAAGCAAACCTGTGATTTTTAATTATGAATATTACCTTAAAATAGCCACCTGTATGTGTATAAAAAAGTACCATTTAAACATTCTGCTAGCAGAAGTAATACAGAAGTAATACAGGGCCATATGCTCTATTAGCTGCATGCAAATGCCTCAAACTAACACATTTGGCTGCAGGTGTTTTTTTTTATAAATATTTAGATGCATTCTAGTGACTCCAGCTGGCAAATTCCGATTGCAAGGCTAAACTCGTAAATGCTGTCTTTTTAAGAATGATTTCAGGGGGCGTGATTATATGATCTGACATTATTTAAGCAAGCCCATAATTTACTTCTTAGAAATAGTCAAGAGTAAAAGAGATGGCTACAGTAAAACATGGAAGTTAGATGTAATCTGCAATTGGAGGCTGCAAATTAATTAGTGCCAATAAGTAATATTTGTCGATCGGTCTCGCGATCTAGCAATCTATAAAATGCATTAGATCATCTATTTTAGTCCATGTGGGTTTCATGATATGTATTAAACACTTAGTTCGAAATCGATATTACTCAGAAATAACGTTTAAAATGTTTTTTTTCAGTTGCGGGCAGACTTTATTTGCAAGCTCGTAATATTCGAGCTGTGCTAAAATCAATGGAGTTCTAAAGCCGGTTTTGAGGGTTTGGCTGGTCATAGTGATTGTGGGCGGGAGACTCGTAATCGGATTTCAAATAGCTAATAGAATATGTTGCAATATTAAAATAAGTTTTAAGTGTCTATTCATTTACAAATTGGGAAATAGAGGGTCCATTGTTTTTACTCTCAGTTTTCTTTTAAAGTTACAGTCATATTTGAGGATTTTGTTTGAGCACTAATGATTTGTAGTATTCTAGACTGTACGGTGTGAGTGTTTGAGAGTGTTTTATTTTTACTTTTAGAAGTCTGTTTAATATCATATTACCTCAAAAACATATGTGTTATTTTTACCTTATATTTAAAAGTGCTGACACATTTCTTAGCTTTAATACAGAGCAGTGGTGGAGCTAATTCTAGTGGAGGAGATGCAAAGCACCAGGGTCCACATCAGGGTAGGGGCACTCTGCTACCTGGAGTAAAGGAGGTCTTTTCATTTATTAGGGGAGAGGTGCAGATAATCACTTTTTTTATAGAACGGTGATTTGATCACCCTAGGGATAATTTGACTACTTACATATAATGTTGTCTTTTTGTATTAGCACTTACAGGCACCTACTTTGCAGCAGTTGCAGGGGGCCCCATTTTTTTTGTAATAGACACAACAAAATTATACACACTGACAAAGAGCAGCTCGACACCCCATTGTCATCATTGAGTTTGGTTTGCAGAAAAAAATGAGCATTGATGCTAAAATAGCGTGACTAATAATTTGACCCTAATCCACTTGTAGTAATAAAATCAGTTACTAATTCTATTTTCCCTACAACAAATAAAAACATAATAGAACTAATCATCAAAAGACATTAAGGCGTATGCAAGAAACACCTGCTTTAGATACTAAAGAATTGATTTTCAGCAAGCGTGTTAGGACAGACTATTATGTTACTATATACGTAGGGCTGGTGCTTATGAGTGAGAGGATCAACAAGCAGTGGGTAATCAGGGAGTGGATGCCGGATGTGTAAGATGTATTGCGTGGTAACCATTATGTTTGAACTTTTAGATAGTTTGAGCCCAGTGACTGCTACTGCCACCAGAAACCCATGAGCACCAATGACGATTTCAAGCAAGTAGTGAAATTAACTTCAGTGTAGCCAGGATCAAATATATATAATTGCTATAGGGTTCTACATTTGGATATATTGATATAAGATGAAAGGACATGAAAGAGCCATGTGGTTTAACTTTATTTGAAGAAAACGTATTCCTAAAAATACAATTTGTAGTATTTACGTGAAGTTTAATAGTGTGCAGACCAGTTTGTCCCAAATAAGTGATGAGTTCAATATGTGATTAAGATTGACATCAGCTTTATTTATATTGAATTGATGTGGTAGAGAATTATTTTTTAACTGAACAGATGTGGGAGAGAATCATTTTTTTAAGTGAACGGTACAATTAAATGTTCTGTGATACTATGTAGGACAGTGTTGTTATACTTCTTTACTATGGGGATTCAAATTTTATTTTGGGAATAATAATTAAAAAATGTATTGCTAAATATATATATATCTATATTGTATATTGTATTAAAAGCTTGGGAACTTAAATATTGTGTTCCAAGTTTTTAAATTGCCTCAGGTCTTTATTTTTCTAATTCTAGGTTTGTGAGGAGACTGTCCCTGGCAGAAGTAGGGGCTGCATATGGGCCACTGACTGCCAATTGGACAGCACTGTGATAGGATAAAAAAGCCAATAAATACCCTGATGTGCTTGATTATTTGTTTTTGTCTAAAAATGCCCGTCTAACATGGTCACCTTATCGTTTATGCCTTTACTTCTATTCTCTGACAAAGATACAAAATGTAGGTGGTTGTATCTTAGTAAGTAATATTGTAGATTACTCTATTTAATGGAGAATCCTGCATTTCACAGGTGCGGCTTATATGTGGGTGCAGCTTATATTCAGGCCAATACGGTACATAGATGTACATAAGTGATCCATATGTATACGGTGCTTACTGATGGATGCATTTGTTGTACCTGACCCTAAAATGTCTGTAAGCATAATAAAATCGGTGTAGTGCTTCAGTCCTTTTCCACATAAATATAAACACACAAAACACATGCGTGTAATAAAATATTAATGTCAAGAAGAAGCCAATAGATTTTGACAGTGTTTTCTGCAGCCCACACAGTATATGTAAGCACACACACAATGCATGTTTTCGTTTAGGAGACTGGTGCAAATTAGGGTGGAATGTGAGTTTCCTTTTTTCTTCTCTTTTTTTTTTTTTGACTGGGAAGTATAAGAATAAACACATCTGGACACCTTATCAAACTCAACTGCCTGAGCTGTGCTCCAGTAAACTTGTATACAGCATAAGGGAACTACCAGAGGACATAAAAAGGGCCGCCGGCGCTGGTCTGCTCCTCTAGTGGGGCGGCATGTGTGGGAGAAGCTGCATCACTTCACAAAGCCCTGGGGCTAGAGGCGCTAGGGAAGCATGACTGAGAATCCCAATGATCTGTACATAGGCCAAAGACGAATAATTATAGATTAGAGATAAAAACACAGAGTTAAATAAGGAGAGGATGTGAAATAGTTTCCTATTTTTGTCTATGATCTGGTTATGATCAACATGAATTTAAGCACCAAAGTATTCAGTTTTTTCTGTAACTTGTATTTTAAATCACAAAACTTGATAACAGGCAAACCTTAAAAAAAAGGAAAATATACTCAGTCTTTTCATTTTTTTTCACTTTCATATGCATTAATTCGGTTGTTTACTTGACCTGTCCATTACTCGTACAAAAAATACTGTCTGTCTTAGATTGTACATTCCAGTTGATAGAAACTTCCTCTGAATTCAGACTCAGGAAGTTGATCAAAATAAACTAAAATGGTAGCTTCTACAGCAGTATAGTTACATTTAAATGTTATAAAATTAAAGAGACTGTAATTTTGCTTTATATTCTGAAAGCATGTTGCCTATTTGTAAGTGTGGTTCTTTAAATGAGTGAATTTATAATTCTAGGATTATAATGGGCCTTCAAAATATGACAACTAATGGGAGTCATAGTCCTATCTTAAAAATTTACACTTTTGAAGAACTACACTTGAAAATAGGGAAAATGGTTTTAGAAAGTAAAAAATAATACAACCTCTCATTTGTTAACCTCATATGCAGTTATTCTGCTATGTGATCTACCATTTTAGTTTCTTTGAATTCACAGGAAGCGTCTATCTACTCAATAAGCTAAAAGTGCCAGTACTATCACTAGGACTAATGGTAATCCCATAAGACTACAAGGATACCGCCATCTGAGAAAGTAACAGACAAACGTGTCATAAAATAAAATGCTTCTAAAAACATTTTGACTGTTGTTTAAAAGACTTATAGAAAAAAAAATACCACAGTGGTCCTTTAAAGAAATTGCACTAAATACAATTATGAATTAAACACAATGTTTAAATGCAGGTGGGATAAAATAATAAAATAAATAATATGCATTTGGATGGACTGCTGTCTGTGCAGATGTATCTACTAATAAATGGGACTTCGGCCTAACCGCAGGTTGCTTGTCTACTGTATACTGTAACCTAAAGTCTCACAAACAACTTTGCAATAAAATGTGAAAGCTTAGCCAGTTTTTATATTTAATGCCCTTTCTCTGGAGTGTAACTTATGTCTTAAATTTTAGGCTAGTAGGATGGGGGGAGGAGCTGCTGCATTTGTAAAGTGGAACTATTTATTTAATAGTGGACAGGAGTTGTGTAGAAAATTCGGACCTTTCCTGTTTTATGCTAGAATGGCACTGGAAGCCTCCTCTTACCGGGTGCGCTCGCGTCCCAATGTATTCTGTAAGTTCCTAACCACCTACACCCTAAGTCCCTAACCCCCTACACCCATTGCCGGCCCTAACCCTAACCCCCTAGACCCCTTGGCGGACCTAACCCAAACCTCCTACACCCCTTGCCGGCCCTAATCCTAACCCCCTACAGCACTTCCCGGCCCTAACCCTAAACCTAATCCCGTAACTGTAAGCCCCTAACCCCCTACACCCCTTGGTGGCCCTAACCTCCTAACCCTCTTACCCTAACCCCCTAAAACTAAGCCCCTAACCCCCTACACCCCTTTCTGACCCTAGCCCTGTTAACCTAACCCGAAAACCCCTAACCACTTACCGGCCACAAGGAGACAGCTTCATGGGTGCAGGGCAGTGCAGCATGCATGCGCGCACATAACAGATGCACGTGCATGTGTACTAGCATAAAACAGGAAAGCACCGAAAATTATTTTTATTTGTATGATTATGTATGAAGGATTTGTGAAAGACCCCTCAAATGATTTTTCACCCACTTTTCACTAGCGCCGCCACTGCTGCCAAAATGTGTGCTGTGCTTGTATTATTGATATTCTGAGGAAAAAATACACATTTACATGAAAAATAAAATGTCATTTTTGCAACAAAAAGTATATTGCAAAGTTCTTTATTTTAGTTCTTTATTTTAGTGTGGATATAGACCTTTGAGACATTGTGTACATACATTTGCAAATCTGATGCTTATAGGTCAGCCACTTCTTGTCTTTGTCAGGCGACGATTTTGCATTTTATTGCAAGTGTTCTGATTTATGTGCTATATCTCAGTGTCTAGATATTAAACTATAAATGTTTGTCCACTTTTATGTAGGATTGCTTCATACATCCAAGGCATTTCCCTTAATGTATATTTACATGTATACTAATGTAAATATGTTTGGACAAACAGATGTAAAACAAATATCAAAATTACTATTTACATTACATGAAGAAAATGTGCATAATTCTCTATTGGGTTGGATTGCAAAAAAAACAGCAAAACATTTTAGATATTATCTAATATTCATATTATACAGTATATGAAAACTTAGACATGACTGAAAACAGTTGCTATGTGCTTATTGTTTTACAAATAGGACTAGTTTAATTGTGATTTTTCTTGTATTGTTGTAGTGTCACTGCCCCTCTTTGTACAAGCCATGGTCTATCAAGTAAACGTGACACAGCAGCATTTGTAATGACAAAGTTCCTTCTGTCGCACATTACCCTCCGTCATACTGTCCTGTGCAATATGCTAATGTTATCATGTTAATCATGAATACTGGCATGTTTACTGTACCTTAGATATGCACGCTGCCTGATACACTATCTCACCTGACATGCACTAAAGCACTGTATCATGAAGTATAATTCCATTACTGTCTCATATAACCTTTTGTAATGTGGTATACAGTATCACTGAATTATTATATCATCTGGTACAGCATCTGCTTAAAATGCTGTCTCATACTTTATCACGTAACATGCCATCTTCATGAATATATTTTTGTAATATACAGTACTTGAAATATAGGCACTTTGATATTATCCCTAAAATCCTGTATCATCTCACATAGTATGCTCATAATGTATCCTCAATATACAGTCACCTGCAATACTGTACTGTATCACTTCTACAGATGGACATACTCTACTCTGGATATAATTTATCTCTAAAATCTCATCTGACATACATTTCTCCTGACATACTGTCTCATCTGACAAATTATCTACATGAAATACTGTTTTATCTGATATATAACTACTCAAATACAACCTTCTCATCGCACAAACTATCTACTACATACTTTCTGGTCTGATATACCTTTTATTTGAAATACTATTTTGTGTGATATATTAAAACAATGAAATATGGTTTTATTTAAAAAAAACGTGTTCACTGTGCCTTAGGTAGTTATCAGCTACACCTCACTGACGAATCCCAAAGAAGGCCGAAATGTACGTATGGGGTTTGCTGTTTCTCCTGTTCAGGGTAGAATTGCCTGGTGTTTCGGGGCTGGATCACTCTAGACTGATATACTACAGGATATTTCTCCCTGTGAAGAGCACAAGTGAGCTAAAAGAGGTTGCTCTCAGAGTGGGTTATCATGTCCACAGAACTAACCTGTTAAGGTTAGTTCGTTCTCTGATTGAGCACCTCTATTTTGTTTTTTTGTTTATTTAAATGACTTTTAGGGATTAGTCTCCCTAAGGGTGATAGGGGAATCCAAAGGTGGCCCCATTGCTCACTGTGCCTTAGGGAGTTATCAGCTACACATCACTTATGAGGCCCTATGAAGACCGAAACGTATGTCTGAGGTTTGCCATTTCTCCTGTTCAGGGTAGAATTGCCTGGTATTTCGGGGCTGGACCACTCTAGTGAGTGGGACCAGACTGATATACTACAGGATATTTCTCCCTGTGAAGGGCACAAGTGAGCTAAAAGAGGCTGCTCTCAGAGTTGGTTATTATGTCCATAGAACTAACCTATTAAGGTTAGTTCGTTCTCTGATTGAACACCTCTATTTTCTTTTTTTGTTCATTTAAAAAACTAACTAAAAAAGTCATGTCAAATCATTTTCTGGAAATGTGACATACTCTATCAGGAGTACAGTTTATCAAATGAGACAGAATTGAAGAGACTTGCAGACTTATGTTAGAAAAATTACAGCATTTAACAGGTAATATATATATAATGCAAAAGAATATTTCTGAGAGATAATATTTTAGGGCGATATTGTGCCATATTAGACAGTATATTTCAGATGTGACTATATATTTTAGAGATACAGTACATATCCGGAGTATACTTTGTCCAAGGAAACAGTATTTCAGACATGATGATTATATCATCTGATGCACCGTCTCATTTGATATACTGTGTCATCTGGCATAATATTACACTGAAATACTGTCTCACATGCTTTACTGCCCTAATCTAAACTATACTGAAGAAACACTGTCGCTTAAGGTCTATCCCTTGCCTGTCTCATTTGGTACACTGTTCTCCTGTGATACTGTCATTCTCTGACCCGTCCTCTGTATGTGCCCTCCTGTCATGTATCACAATGTGTTCCTGACACGTTGTCATCTCTGTCAGACAGTTCCTTCTGGATGTGAAGACGTTGATGTTAACCAGGCAGAATAAACTTGGGAATTTTTCTTCTGGTTCCATCTTAAGTATGTCTCATTCGCAATGAAAGTAATCAAGGGTAGAAATAATAGTTTACAAAGATCCTAATTGATATTTTTAAAAATAACCAGATAAAAATAACCTATAAGTATTTTTATCTCTGTGAGATTCAACATCTCAGGGACACCGATGACGGACATATTGTGAAGGAAAATTGACGTTTCTAATCACTACCTGCAATGTTATATGACAATGGGACTTCTCCACTTCACCATGTAAAGAAAATATTTGTTAGTGAGGACCCTGCCAGAGAGACGGGTCTCCCCACATAGGCTGGGTTTCAGGCAGCTGACCCCTATAATTACATGCTTTAACCTCATCCTGTGGCAGAGTGCAGGGACCTTACTAAAATAGGGCATTTTGCTCTCAAGACAGTTGGCTTCCACTCAAAACCACCCAAACTATCTCCTGTTTTATGGGGAATGACGAATATTTTCCAGGCGCTCACTGCTCCTCCTATCAAGGGCAGACGGAGAGCAACACATTTTAATTAACCCTTTCATTATGCCTTGCTAGGCAATGGCAGCAGACAGGTTAACGGCAAGAAAGTAATGAACATAGTATCAGCAAACACTTTGAGTTATTAACTATACTAACATACATGTTTAATTATTTTATTTCTATTTCCCATTTTTTCTTAAGGAGCCACTATAGTCATATATTTAAAAATGACTGTTTTGTAGAACTGTACACGGCAAGAAAGTAATT
This sequence comes from Discoglossus pictus, assembly GCA_027410445.1. NCBI lineage: Eukaryota > Metazoa > Chordata > Amphibia > Anura > Alytidae > Discoglossus > Discoglossus pictus. Next base: position 448,011,705 of record CM050163.1, read on the forward strand.
ATCTCCTATGCTGCAGTGGAATCTGCCATTATGGTTTCTGATTATCAACTTTGTGAGGTACTTTGAATGCCGGGAAAGGTTATCCCTGTGCAATGATTGGCAGTTACTAATGCCAGTGCTTTAATTACGTTTAATGGAAAGCTCATTTGACACATCCTCCTGAGACAGCAGCAGAAACCAAATGTAAAGATTGTGTAATTTTTTTTTGCTTTCTAAAAACATCCAATTTTAAGCTTATTCATCAAAAGACAAAAAATTGACCACAATGGTGTATTATCAAATTTAGTTCCATTCTAGGCTATGCTATTAAGCGCTGTAATACAGTGAGCATTTGCCTGAGAGGAGCCATGTATATAGTGGTATTTGGATTAAAGACTGGAAATGCATTGTAGGGTCATTTGCATGTCCCTGCCCAATTTCCCAGAGTGCAGTGCAATAACTGTATTCCATGGATTTTTGAGTAGGAAATAATTTTTCAGACATTCAAATGTGAGCATAAATGTACTTTTTATTAACTATATTCTGTACAGTGGAGGGTTTATATCACTATTTTGCCCGCCATAAACTAAATGATGTTGTGCTAAATATCTTCTATATCCTATACATTTGTATTGCTTATAAAATGTTTATAACTGAATACAAGAACTAATATTTTCTTATAAAAGTAATGACACTGTTCCTTGTCCAACACTTGTTCTCTTTAATCAGTTGCTTATTGCTAACAAAGTTCCCAGCAGCAATTTACAATTCCCATATACACTGCAAACAATCTGCTAATGATTTCCTGAGTGATTCTCTCCTGGACATGCTTGGCCGTAGTATGAGAATTTAGGAAGGAGCCTTCCCTAGGAAAGTGTCCCCTACATAGAATAGGGGCCATAAAACTTCCAAGCCCAGACCCCACAGGTAAACTTCACACAACCTTGCAGTATACATGGAGCACAGATGTACCAAGGCCAGAGATGGAACCTATTATAATGAGCAGGAGATCAGAAGGAAAACATTAAATAGAAATTTAATTACAGGATCAGGTTTAGCTTGGGTAACTTCATTTAGTCATGGGCACTGGTGGAGGGATTGTTTTTTAGTTTTGCAAGCCTATGTCTTTTTTTTATGACGAGACACACCTTGTTCTAATTTCTGCAGTGTAGCAAAGAAGGGAAATTTGGAGCGAGCTGCAATACAAAGATTTAACAGCCTGCTTTTCCTCTGCAGCATCCTGTAGGAAACACAGAAGTCACATTAGGGATTATTTATCAAGCGATTAAGATGACAAACCTTGACTTTAAATAACAAAGATCTCAGTTATTACGGAAATTAAAACATGCACATGTAAATTAATATAATCACAGTTGGTTGTTATTACAAAAATGAGTAGACAATGGAGCTTGAAGTTTAGGTATGTTAAGGAAAAATTCAAAGATTCAAGGTCAGTTGTCAAACTCTTCCATGAAAAGTTTTTAATAACAAGTTGCAATTATATTTGTTATATGTGCATTTTTTGTTGGTGCAATAACTTGGGCATTTTTAAAGGGCCAATATAAGTACTTTTCATGTTAAGCCTATTTTCAGGTCACATTAATATTTATTAAACATACATGTGTAAGGCAAATCTTTAGCCCAAAGATATAATTTAAAAACACTGTTTGCCTCGTTATTGGACACTGCTGTAACCCTCCCCACCTCTCTCATTGTCCTGAGTACTACTGAAAGGAAGTGATGGATTTCAACTACAGTTATTCAAGCTTTACCAAGATAGACTAATCAATTATGTCACAGTTTAAATGTTTCACTTCCTTTCAGTAATATTTTGGACAATGAAAGAGGCAGGGAGGGGTTAAGCATGGGCATTAATGAGGTAAACTGTGTTTTTAATTATATTTTCTGGCTAAATATTTGCTTTGCTATAGATTGCACATGTATTTGTATAGCACTTACACTGGCCATTTAAAGGTATATGAAAGTGAGCTGGGTTATAAATGCATATGATAGAGGAGAATTTATTGTGTCTGAAAAAAAATGTTTGCATGAAAAAATTCCAAAGTAAACAGTTAAAGCGTTAGCATGAAGTTTGCTGAATTTCTTGCTTTTGCAAACTGTTTTCTCTCAATGTTGACACCCCCGGAAATTCCCAGGGATATTTACAGCATGCACATGTGGGTTGGTACTTTTAAGGTTGTGTGATATTCATAGAAGCAAACATTAAATAGTAGATAAGAACCATAAAGCCCTTTTAGTCTGTCCATTCAATCTACCCAAAAAGTGGGGCTTAACTATATCCGAGGATAACCTTATTGTTATACTAGACATGTTTAAATTCCTTAGCTATGCGTGGAAGGCAGTTCCATTTATCTACTACCTTTTTATATAAATTAGTACTTTCACATCTTCCAACTTCAAATAATGATCTCTTTTTCTAGAAGATTCTTTCCCCTTTTTTTAAATAAGGTTTACCCAATCTTGATTAGAAATATAGGGCCTGATTCAATTGCAAACCCGTTCGACTCTGATTCCGGAGCTATTCAATTGCTCAAGCCCGCAAGTTACTGGCCCAAAGCCTAAACTGTAAACCATGCACTGGCTCGTAGCAGTTCAGGAAGGAACATAATCAATTAAGCAAGACTATAACCTCCCATTTCTAATCAGCCAATAGAAAAGGAGACCCTCATTATTACGGCAGTAAAACATGGAGGTTACATGGGTCCGATATGCCAACAGACTTGCAAAACCGCAAAATACAGTATTATGAAAATGAAAGCCAATACTGTTCTAGTCCATGTGGTTGGCCTGATATGTATTAACTCATTGATACCTGAGATCGATTTAACCCTGAAATGAAACATAAAAATAAATCTTATTTCCTGCCAATTTGCGATCTTCAGACTGTTGTGCAATTCATTCCATTGTCTGTCATCGCTTTCCCAGTTATTTACAGTGCAGTATTGATTTTTTATTTGCATTTACAGTGCTACGAATAGGTGTTTAATCCTCTTGCGTGTCCTCTCTAGCACTCATAGGACTTTCTCCTTCATTTGCCATTTACAGGGGGTGAAAACATTTGCGGCCTGGGGGAATTGAAGCAATTGAATAGCGATTTGCGATTTAAGCCATCATATCTCTTACAAAAGTGAAAGATCAAAGGCTTCGGAAAAGGCTGTAAGTTCCGGGTTTAACCATCACAAAGTTTACAAGGCCGTAACTCGTAACCCGTTTGGAACCCACAAAAAGACGCCAATTGAATAGCAAATTAACTTGCAACCTCACTTACGGGCATCAGTAACTTGCGATAGGTCAGTTGAATCAGGCTCGTAATGTCTGTAGCAGGACTGCCTGTGTAAAATTGGCCGGCTAACATGCAGTAACGTCAGACATAAGGGAGCTGTCAGGGATCAAAGCCTTCCTATTATATTGTCTGAGCCATGTTTGTAGAATTCCTTACACCTAACTCAGACGTCTACATGAAACATACAGTTTATTTTATTTTAGTTGATTCCAAGATAACTTTGGAGAGATACATTGGTTTATTTTCAATAATCGCTAGTGAGAAAAAGTTAAGGAGGAGACATACACATCTATGCAATATGTTTGAATGTGGCTGTGTGGGACATATGACACTGCTTGAAGGGTATAATTATTATTATTATTATTATTATTATTATTAATCTTAATTTGTAACTCGACAACATATTCCGTAGAGCTAAAAAGGGTGGATGCAAGATATAAGTCGTAAACATTATTAACAAACTACAAAACAATGGAAGGTGAGGTTATTGAGTTTAAAATAAAGCATACAAAGTGTTTTCTCTAAAGCACCTAATAAGATAGACACTCACAAACTTACAGTCTAGAGGGTATGGATGAGGTGTAGAAGGGTGAGGTACAATGTATTGCACATAATAGGGCTGAAAGTGATAGGCTTCTTTAAACAAGTTATTTTGTGAAGTTTTCAAAGATTTGAGGCAGGAGGATAGTCTTGTGGAAGTATACAGTGCCTTGCAAAAGTATTCACCCCCTTGGCATTTTTCGTGTTTTGTTGCTTCACAACCTTAAATTAACATGGATTGTTTGAGGATTTGCATCATTTAATTTACAGAACATGCCCACAACTTTAAAGATGTTTTTTTTTATTGTGAAGCAAACAAGTAGGACAAAATAACAGAAAAAGTCAATGTGCATAACTATTCACCCCCCTAAAGTCAATGTTCCAAGTCACTTTGGATAAGTAATTGGTTGCACCAGAGCCTTTTATGGGCTTCATAACAAAGGGGGTGAATACATATGCACATGCCAATTTTCTGTTTTCTATTTCTTAAAAATAGTTTTATGTATATATTTTTCTGATTTCACTTCACCAACTTAGACTATTGTGTTCTGATCCATCACATAAAATTCAGATTAACAAAACATTGAATTTTAGGCTGTAATGTAACAACATAGGTAAAAAGTCAAGGGGGGTGAATACTTTTGCAATGCACTGTAGGAGCAGCACGAGAAAAGTCCTGAAGGTGAAGGTGAGAGTAGGTGAGAGGTGGATAGAAGAAGGTCATTAGCAGAGCGAAGAAGGCAGTTGGGAGAGTATTTAGAGACAAGAGCAGAGATATAAGAGGGTGCATTACTGTTGAGGGCTTTATTGGGTAGAAGAAGAACAGAGTAGTTTGACTGCTGAAAAGTAGATGCCATGATACTAAAAATGTAGCCCCTCTTCAGTAAATATGCAACTTGAAAAGAGGCTCTATAGATTTTGAGAACAGCCACTAATTACTTTCTGTGAAGTTCTTGTGTACTTTTGAAGAGCCATTGTGGTACAATAATTTTAACTTAAATTTAAAAAAATGTAACTTACTTAGAATTTTTATGGATTATTATGGATGGATTTAATGATTTAATTTATGTAGATTCATTATGGATTAGTGTAAAGTTAACAATATCATTGAGTAAATGTTTGTAAATTTAGAATAAAAAATAACCCTACCAGATATTACTACCAGGTTGTGTAAGTAAGTGGCAACTAGAAGAAGCCCAGTGACACAAGCTTGTGTTTTCATCTGCTGAAGTGTTTGCGTGCGCACCAAGACAGAGATGTCACCACTTACACCTGCTCTGTGAAAGGAAGCAGATGTGAGTATTTCCAGTGGGACTAAGATTCGAATACATAGAATTAATACATTATCAGTTCAAGTGCTTCCCCAGTACTTTTATTAAGAACACGTTGCTAGTGACATCTCTTCAGCAATGTACATGCATACACATGCCTCTCAAAAGATGAACATACTGAGTATTTTGTCCTATTTAAACAGTGGTGATTTCCACTAGTGAGGTGAGGCCCTGCTATTCTTGTGCTCTTCTGTGAAATCTAAGAACCATTCACTTTAGTAAATATAGTCAAATACATATTTTGTTTGTAAGAGTGACCTCCACTATAATAGCACTTTCCTCTCTGTTTATTAGAATGTTATACAGTGAACGGAGCCGATTACAGAGGGACACAGAACCAGACCTCACTGGATGGGGGGAAACCTTGTCTCTTCTGGAACGAGACCTTCCAGCATCCGTACAACACCTTGAAATACCCCAATGGTGAGGGAGGTTTGGGAGACCACAACTACTGCAGGTATGGATACTGCTAGATAATAACTATGTGGTACAATCAATGCACATCCCTTTTTGAATCCTCTTCTCAGCCTACTTTAAACAACAAAATTGGTTGTTATTACAAATTTTGAGTACAAAATTGAGTATTTGTTATTTTAAGTGGAAGGACCTCCTTCTCTGGAACCCTCTTATGTGGGGTCATTAATTAACTCTCCCAGTTGGATACATATTAATAGTCACTTAGATGTTTTACAGGCTTATTACATTGTTATTCGATAAATTTAAATGGGCTCTATTTATGCACACAGCATTTTTATTTTTACAGAAGTTTTTAGTTAGTGAACTTCTATCCAAAAGCAAGGTCTTCACTAACTAAAAACGTCTGTAAATAAAATATGCTATGTGCATATATAGAGCCCTTTTAAATTTACTGCATCACAATTTAATAAGGCTGTTCATTTTTATTCTGATCATTATTCTAATCTATACCAACTGTTCTTCCTTATCAATCCCCTACTTTGAAGGTTAAAGGGCCCGTATCAGTGCTTTTCAATTCACATATGGTTTTTAGTTCACCATTGATTAACAATAAAATTACATGTTCAAATTGCAGCAACAAAAGGCTTTAGCAAAAAACTAAAATAATTTTAAAACATAGTTCCCCTCTGCTGCACTCCTCCCTTGCCTCCCCAATTGCCACCTGGACTATAATATGTAGACAATTACAATCAACTCGGATTAAATTAATTATGCAGCCCAGATAACATAGAGCATGCTTTATAATTCCCCATAACCCCATACCCATTTAGTGATAATTAACAGTAAACTAAAAAAAATATTTAACTTGAAAAACACCTACACCGGCCCAGAGTTACAGAGAGGGAGGTCCTTTATAGATAATTTATGCTTAAAAAAACTAACATTCAAGCTCAGTTTTCAACTTCAAATGTTTAATAACAACCAACTGCAATTATATTCATGTATATGTATGCTTTTCATTTCTGCAATAACTTTAACTTTGAGTGTAATGAGCTCTTATCAAAGGCTATTTACTGATCACAATGGGATAGCAGCGCCATTACATCCTTTGTTGTAGTCTATGTAACCCAGTTATTTTCCATTCCTGAATTATAAAGCACACATATTTGTTACCAGTAGCTAAATTAGTTCCTTCCTAGTTATAACCAGCGATGTACTGTAGCTATTGTGTGCGTACCCCTGGAGTCCTGGCATCTGAGTGGCAAAGACAGACTTGCCAACTGAGCAGCAGGCAAAAGAGATATTTTTAGACCCATGCTTGGCATATAACACTCACTACAGCAATATGTAACAGCATGAACTTGTAAAGACAGAAAAATATAGTCATGGCAGCTTCAGTTTCCACTCTAGCACTCGGCTTGCTGCCAGTTTATACTTTGGGTAGTGTCTCAAGCTACCTGTCTGAACAGTGCAACCTGCAGGCCTGTAATATGTGTACAATACACAAATGACTCATTGAGTGGGGATCGTCTGCTCTGGTGTCCCGCTGTGTGTCAGACATACTCCAGTCTGGCCATTGATGTGGTTAAGTATCCATATTTAGAGCAGAGCACACATTTCCATGGAAGATCAGAGCTGTCCTCAGTTTGAGAGATGATTCTTTAAATATCTATGTTTATTTTAAATACCCAACAATATATTTTTACCTCTCTAGACTTCCCTAATTAGTATTTTTATTTTTCATGTGTTTATTTTGTTCTGTATAAATGAAACAAATGCCCAAATTATGGTCTTAACCTTTTTGATTTAGTAAAATGACTATACTTCACAAAACATTGTATGAGCAGGTTCTGAGTGAATGAGTTCATGTTAGACTAGTATGGTTCCTTGAAAAGTAGAAGAAAGCACACTTGCACAGTTTATATATGTTTTGGGATTTTTCTTAAACACATATGTTTATAATTTATAATTAAGATATTATTATAAAATTGAATAGGAGGTGATAGTGTATCAGAAAAAAAAGGATTTCATGGCAGCTAACTAATATGAGCTAGCAGAAAAGCTTTGTGATTCTTAGTGGACTAGAAACCTGTGAAGAATTAGAATTATCATTAATAAAAATCAGAGTTTTATTTAGCTCTGTTGAACGACTGGCATTTTAAATATCCACCTGATGTGTGTATTTGTATCGTTCAGTCGTGTCCGACTCTCCGGGACCTCATGGACCACAGCACACCATACTGATCGACTTGATATTCATGCAGTGGGTTGACAGTTCCTTCTCCAGTGGCCACCGCATACAGCTGCTGGTATTCCTCGGTGGTCTCCCACCAAGTACTGACCAGGCCCAAACCTGCATGGTTTCAGGGTGGTGTGACCTCTTGGTTCCCTGATTGGAATCGAACCCAGGTTGCAGCAGTGAAAGCACTAGAATCCACAAGATACAGACAGACTAGCTGTCCAAAATGGCACAAGCAGAGTCAAATAAATATACAGTAATGTTTTCCCTACTAGTGTTTTTTTTGCTCATGGACAATATAGCTGCAAATGTTGTTAGATTATTATTATCTGATTTGCAAGCATGTGACATTTTTCCCAAACTACAATGGTCCTGTTTAAATAAACACCACCCCTCCTGGGATCAGCAAAACCAGTGCTCTGAAACAAGTATAAATGCTTTTAAGATATTGTCAACTCGACATCTAAATACTTGTAATTCTCTCTTACAGTGAGAATCTTATATTGCCATTTCTCAGCATATCACAGGTTTACAAGGAGAACAAACATCCATTGATTCTCACTCTAAATGGCAATTATTGGGGAGATAACTGGTCTCCTTGTTCCCGCTTGGACACAGCATCTTAAAAGATTGTTTTGGGATGTTCTTTCATTTATATAATACTAAGAACTTGCTCGTCAAAAATGATGGGATTAAAATGGTAAGGCTGGCAATTCTGTTTGCCACGGCACACCGCCTTTTGGGCGCACGTGATGTGCGAGACGTCATGTGCGCGCCGACAAAGGCGCCTTCCCACACCAGCGCCCAGAGAGTTTGAGTACTGGGGGAGAGAGACCTGGGGTTAGAGGGTGGGAACTAGGGGGAGAGACAGAGTGAGTAGTGGGGAGTGAGAGAGCTGAGGAGAGAGGGAGAGTACTGAGGGAAGGAGTGAGAGCTGGGGAGAGAGGGTGAGTACCAGAGGGACATAGGTTTAGCTGGAAAAGGAAGGGGAGGAGAGGGTGAGTGCAGAGAGGCGCACTGGTGTGGGTGCGCGCATTTGTCAGCCTTTCTGGGTGCGCACGAGACGTTGTGCACGTCTCATGCGGCCAAAGTCGTGCTACCGTTTGCCACACAACGTGAGGCTTTTGGTCCTCTGAGCACCTTTGGCACTCATTGCGAGCTTTTTCACCCTGTGTACTTCAAGTTTCCTGCTTAGCACTGATCACTTTCAGCGCTCATTGCGAGCCCCACGCTGAGCGCCTTTGACTCTCATCGCGGGGCTCACAATGAGCGCGGTGTGTCTCTATCCCCACCTCTCCCTCCCATGTGTCTCCTTTCCCCCATCTCCCTTGCTCAGGCGTGGCTCTTCGGGCGCATGCCCTGCTCTTACCACGCACTGCGCATGCACGGCTCTTGATGTGCAGGCGTGGCCCTCACTGTTCATGTGCATTGCATGTTGAGTACTGCGAGTTTGTGTGTAAGTCTCTCAACTTGCGGCGTTAATTGCAAGCCTTACACACAAACTCGCAATTACGACAACTATACATGTGAGTTCCTCTATTTTGGTACGTGTTTGCTGATTCTATGAGGGAAAAAGAAGTGATACAGTTTAAAAAAATATTGTGAAATGCATTATTCACGCCAGTATGGTGTTTGTGAAGAATGCTATAAAGTAATATTCTTAGCAACTATGAAAACCATGGGAATAAAATATTTTTCTGAGAAAATCTTAAGAATATTTCTCTCTAGACAAGCAAGGCAGTCACCTGGGGGTACCTCCCTAAGAGGGGCACCATATTTGCTTAACAATTTACGTAATTTTCAGCTTATTTAGTTTTAACACATTGCCCCTGCTTTATATAGAAAAAAAACCACAGGTTAATAGTTAGTGCTATGGACATGATAACCCACTCTGAGAGCAGCCTATTTTATCTCACTTTTATCTGCCCTTCACAGGGAGAAATATCCTGTAGTATATCAGTCTGGTCTCACTCAAAAGAGTTATCCAGCCCCGAAATACCAGGGGTGAAGCTGAACTCTCTAAGGCAAAGAGGCTGCTCTCAGAGTGAGTTATAATGTCCATAGAACTGACCTATTAATGTTAGTTCATTCTCTGATTGAATGCCACCAATTAGATTTTTTTTTTGTTTAGTCGAATCACCATTGAGGCTTAGTCTCTCTAAGGGTGATGGGGGACTCCAGACATGGACCCTTTGTTCACTGTGCCATACGAAGTTCAACTACACCCCACTGACGAAGCGTTAGGCTTGCATTGTGCTGGACTGTAGTAAATAAACAAGATGCAGTGTCTACCCCACCCATCTCTTTGATAAACAGCCAAAATAGGAGATTTATTTAATTATAGTTTTTATTACAAGGCATACAAAAATAAAACATTATGAACAACTGTGTTTTGTCAGTTAAGTCACGTAAACTTTCTCAATAAAACATTTACCAATTGTTAACTGACTAGATCTTCTTATTTGACATTTTTGGTTATTAATATATCTATAACAAGACTAGGGTTTCAATTAAAGAAAACAGTAAACAAGAAATGAAAAAGAAAGAAGAACAAAGAACAAACTAGTTAGCTAAACCATATAAATATTCTTTACAATGGTACCTGTACTAAAATGTATTAAATAACAAATATTGTGAACAAAAAAGAACATTTTAAGTAAACAATGACATTCTTAAAAAAGGATAGAACAGAAATCAAAATATGCTTGTGCCAACAGTATACTAGCTATTACTATAGCCACCACCATGAAGTAATCACATTAATGTTATTTAATAATTACATTGCAAATTAAATTATATTATCAACAGTTTTCTGTGTGTGCTGAATGTAAATTATATTATAGAGTATAATAATAATAATAATAATAATAATAATAATAGAACAGTTTTTGCATACATTTACTTCATAACTACATATGAAGTCAAATGAAGTCTAGCATATGTTTATCCCTGTTTATTAATCCACTGAACAACCCAATATATATATATATATATATATATATATATAAAGAAAAAAAAATATTTGAAAAAATAAATAAATAAGCCAGATGGAAAATCAGAACACAATAGGTAAAAATAAGAAGTAAGTAGTAATTAGAAGAGAAGAGAGTATAAGCTGTTCATAGCTAAAAATAGCTAGATAGCTAGATAACTCAAAACTCTTAAATAGTAAGTCCTCATATTACTGTAAAAGTAAATCATAGGACTATTATAGCATATACATAGGAAAGGAGAAAAAAAACAAGGTATAAAAAGACCAAGTGAAAAAAGGGAATAAAAAGGAGTGACAAAAATAGATGTCTCCTAAAAAATATAAGTAGTTACACAAGGTATAAGAGAGTCTTTTAAATGGTGTACAGTTCACCATATAACAGCGCACAATGCGCTTACGATATCATAGAAGGAATAATATCCTACTCTGTAGGCTCTTACCTTAGTTGTAAAAATGTGTCACATAAGATCGGAGAGTAGATAGGAGACATCTCCATATGTCAAAATAGTGAAGGGAAATAGGTAAAAAAACACGTAGCCGACCGGTTTCGATAGATACGTTGCTATCTTTCTCAAGGCTGTGTTATTTGCAGACTCCAATTTAATTTTCGCGGGTCTTTTTAAAGTTTCTTTGAGCCAATAGGAGTATTTGGCATAGACTACTGCTTATTTCCGGGTTTGGCGTGGATAGAGCGTAGTAACGCGATGACGTTACTCGTATGTAGCATTCCAGGGACGTGATGAAAAGACCCGCGAAAATTAAATTGGAGTCTGCAAATAACACAGCCTTGAGAAAGATAGCAACGTATCTATCGAAACCGGTCGGCTACGTGTTTTTTTACCTATTTCCCTTCACTATTTTGACATATGGAGATGTCTCCTATCTACTCTCCGATCTTATGTGACACATTTTTACAACTAAGGTAAGAGCCTACAGAGTAGGATATTATTCCTTCTATGATATCGTAAGCGCATTGTGCGCTGTTATATGGTGAACTGTACACCATTTAAAAGACTCTCTTATACCTTGTGTAACTACTTATATTTTTTAGGAGACATCTGTTTTTGTCACTCCTTTTTATTCCCTTTTTTCACTTGGTCTTTTTATACCTTGTTTTTTTTCTCCTTTCCTATGTATATGCTATAATAGTCCTATGATTTACTTTTACAGTAATATGAGGACTTACTATTTAAGAGTTTTGAGTTATCTAGCTATCTAGCTATTTTTAGCTATGAACAGCTTATACTCTCTTCTCTTCTAATTACTACTTACTTCTTATTTTTACCTATTGTGTTCTGATTTTCCATCTGGCTTATTTATTTATTTTTTCAAATATTTTTTTTTCTTTAATTATCCATTAGGTGTTATGCACCATTTTTTGCAAACTAACTTTTTTCTTTTTTGATACTATTTCTAATAGTGGTTTAATCCACATTTAGTTTTGCACTTTACACTTCTAAAAGTAACTAGGATCTAGTCCCAATAATACGTATAATAAATATGGCAGAGTCCAAGAAATGGGACTACGAGACACTAATTAATGAAGCTCAGTCAGCAACCATATGGGAAGGAATTAACATAACTCAAGAAATTAAACATGACACTCTCACAAATTTCAAAATCCTACAAAAATACTTACAAAAACAAATCAAGTCCATATGGGAAATCAGCAGTCTGGGTAACTACATAAAAAATGATCTAGTACCCAGGGGACTAAGGATTCAAATAATACCACCTCATCATCTATTAGATATTGAATTTGTAAAAAAATGGACTGACACCATTACAAAATGCTCTATCGACCTAATGAAAATAATAGTAGAACAAGAACATAAAAATCTGGAAATTCTTAATAAAAAAGTTAAAGAGAGTAATATAGAAATCGAAAAAAACAAAGAGAGCCAAGAATATGAGAAATGGCTAGAAAAAATGAATGAAAACCTTGACAAATACAAAAGAGATCTAATTAGAAGGAAACAAATGAAATTTAATAGGGATAGAAACGATCAACAACAAGGAAAACTGTATAAAATCGCTAATATCCCTAAATTAGCAGAGACAGTAGAAATAACATCATCCGATTACTCTGAAACAGAAAACCAACTAGAGAAAGAGGATATAAGGAAAACAAGATCTAACCGACAATTTAATCCCCCAATAACTAACACCAGATACAATCAAGCATCTATGCACACTTTTTTAGAGAAGGGGCTAGACCAAAGACAGAGAGGAAGAGGGAAAGGAAATTTAAAAGCACTTTCACGGATAAAAAAGAACAATCAAGATACGGAAACCCTCGAACTGTAAAAGCTACATCTACTGTAAGAACTAAACACCCTGAAACAAAAATAACTTTAATAGATAAACAAATGGAAGAAAAAGATGCATTAATTGAAGAAAACCTAATTATAAATCTCACAGATATTCGACTAAACGACTCACAGAAAAAAATATTGTCTAAAGGTTTATCATTTGTCCCCTCGAACTATACGAACCTCTTTACAAACATAAAAGACATAAATCTATTTGTAAGAAAATTATCCCTAACAAAATTCTTCTACGAAAAAGACAAAAAAAGACTAGAAGATATGGGATTAACAATAGAAGATAAAGAAACTCTGGAAACCTTAATGACACTATTAAAACAAGACGATCCTAACGAAAATAAAAATAAATTCCTTAAGAACAATAACAAATTTACTCCAGAGATTAAACACTATGGAAATTTGCAAACCTTTCTCAAATTAGTCAGTAAAGACCTGGAATATTTGGACTGTATAAACAAACTTCATCCCGCCCAAAAAATATACAATAATATTGATAAGAAAGAAAGGACAGCAATAGAAGATATTATAAAATTGAACATAGAAATTAAAAGAGCCGATAAAGGAGGCAATATCGTCCTCATGAAAAAAGACGATTATTTGGAAATGTGCCTTACGTTACTGCGAGATAAAGAAACCTATGAAGTACTATCAGAAAATCCAACCAGTAAATATTCTTTAGAGTTGCAATCACTCCTTCTCCAGGCTATTGATGATGGGATAATTACTAAAGCAAATTACGAATACTTACTCCCAAAAGATCCAGTAGCAGCTACCTTCTATGCACTCCCGAAAGTGCACAAACAACGTGTACCAATTCCAGGTAGACCAATAGTGTCGAGTAAGAACAACTTAACAGAAAAAATCAGTCAATTCATCGACAGAGAACTGAATGATATAGTGAAAAGCCTATCATCATATTTACAAGACACTATGGACACTCTAAAAAATTTAGAGAATTTAGAAATTTCCCCTACAGCAATACTAGGTACGGTTGACGTCGAGCAACTTTATAGTAGCATTCCTAATGATCAAGGAATAAGAGCAGTTAAATACTACTTAGATATGAAAAGTGCTAGTAATAAAACAAGAAATAAATTTATCTTGGATCTACTAGAATTTATTCTAACGAAAAACTACTTCATATTTAACAGTAAATGGTACCATCAAATTAGAGGCACAGCGATGGGAACAAGCTGTGCACCAAGCTATGCAAATCTCTTCCTGGGTCTATGGGAGAATACGAAAGTCTTCCACGAAGATGTCAACACTGAAAAGGTCCTGTTATGGAAGAGATACATCGATGATGTACTGATATGCTGGGATGGAAATCAAGAGGAACTGGAAGAGTTCATTACTAAACTGAACAAAAATGAAATGAACATCAAACTAACATGGGAAGCAAACGAGAACATAATACACTTTCTAGACCTTACAATTACAAAATCAACCAATGGGAAACTTCATACTACCATATATAGAAAAGAAACATCTACTAACAGTATACTTCGATGGGAAAGCCAGCACCCTAGATCCCAAAAAGTGGGTATACCAATTGGTCAGTATGTGAGACTTCGGAGAAACTGTGACACAAAAGAAGAATTCCAACTCAAAGCCAAAGAACTGAAACTGAGACTAAAACAAAGAGGCTACCCAAACAGAATATTAAAACTTGCATATAAAAAAGCATTAAACAAAGACCGAACAGAACTTCTATTTAAAAAGAAAGAAGAAAATCAGGACAAAAACATTAGATGTATTCTATCATATGGAACCGATAGTGAGCAAGTTAAAAATATTCTAAAAAAACACTGGCACCTAATATACGAAGATGAGGCATTGAAGACAGTTCTTTCAAACTATCCAAGTATAACTTATAGAAGAGGTATTAATCTAGGTGATAAACTGGTTAAAAGCTTCTTTAAAAATAAAAAAGAAGATAATAAAAATTGGCTAACAAAAACAAAAGGCTTATACAAATGTGGAAACTGCAAAGCCTGCCAATTCATTAAACCCGAAAAATCCTTTCACCATCCCTACACCAAGAAAGAATTCCCACTAAATTCGTTTTATAACTGCTTATCCACACACGTAATCTATATTATAGTATGTAAGTGTAAAAAATTATACGTGGGAAAAACAATTAGACAGATAAGAAGACGCATACTCGAACACGTTTCATCCATAACCAAAGAATTAGACACTCCAGTGTCAAGACACATTAGACTTTATCATCAGGGAGATGTAAGAAGTCTCGAATTTCATATTATCGACCACGTTACAACCAATATAAGAGGAGGTAACATCGACCAGAAACTAATGCAGGAAGAATGCAAATGGATCTACTTGATGGGAGCCCAGGGCCAATGGGGCCTTAACGAAGGATTTACATTTAGTCCATTTATCTGAAAGCATTACTGAATATATTTTTCTCTAAATGTTCTAGAGCATCACTATTGGATATACCAAGCAACAACATAATATATATGTATCTATTGAACGCTAAATTAATAATACAATAAATATCAGATAAAGAATCTTTCTATCTCTAACAATAGATACAATAAATCTATAAAGTTTCCAGTTCAACCTATATACAATCTCTAACAATCATGATCTATTATAATCTCAACTACTTCATTTTCAATTTAATACAGTGTTACCTAGAAGTGTAAAACAATAAAACAATAAGTTTTTTGGTCTAAATATGCACATTTAAATCCTACAATGTTAGTTCAATTTCGTGCATATGTATTGAACACAGCAGCCTTTATATTTTTTGTTTATAAAGGTTTTTCAATTTATATACTTAAAAGTATTATTAGACATTACAAGAAGTAGGAGGGGAGAGAAAAAACACTACGATGGACACACTCCTTCATTATTTCCGCCATTACCTGGTCGGGTGTTTTTGCCAGGAACTACGGAACACGTTAATGACGTCATCACGTCCCTGGAATGCTACATACGAGTAACGTCATCGCGTTACTACGCTCTATCCACGCCAAACCCGGAAATAAGCAGTAGTCTATGCCAAATACTCCTATTGGCTCAAAGAAACTTTAAAAAGACCCGCGAAAATTAAATTGGAGTCTGCAAATAACACAGCCTTGAGAAAGATAGCAACGTATCTATCGAAACCGGTCGGCTACGTGTTTTTTTACCTATTTCCCTTCACTATTTTGACATATGGAGATGTCTCCTATCTACTCTCCGATCTTATGTGACACATTTTTACAACTAAGGTAAGAGCCTACAGAGTAGGATATTATTCCTTCTATGATATCGTAAGCGCATTGTGCGCTGTTATATGGTGAACTGTACACCATTTAAAAGACTCTCTTATACCTTGTGTAACTACTTATATTTTTTAGGAGACATCTGTTTTTGTCACTCCTTTTTATTCCCTTTTTTCACTTGGTCTTTTTATACCTTGTTTTTTTTCTCCTTTCCTATGTATATGCTATAATAGTCCTATGATTTACTTTTACAGTAATATGAGGACTTACTATTTAAGAGTTTTGAGTTATCTAGCTATCTAGCTATTTTTAGCTATGAACAGCTTATACTCTCTTCTCTTCTAATTACTACTTACTTCTTATTTTTACCTATTGTGTTCTGATTTTCCATCTGGCTTATTTATTTATTTTTTCAAATATTTTTTTTTCTTTAATTATCCATTAGGTGTTATGCACCATTTTTTGCAAACTAACTTTTTTCTTTTTTGATACTATATATATATATATATATATATATATATATATATATATATCATGATTTAATTGTTAAGGACTCCTATTGACAGTAATTATGAATATGGCCAAGGGAGCATGACATTGTTGCATTGGGATTATGTGTTATTGTGTGGTTATATGTTGCCTGTACATGGTAATTATGTATCCTAGGTATAATATATTATAAGAGGGAATGTTATATAGAACATATGTGAAAGTGGTAAAAATGCTCTCCATCGAAGTTAGCTGCAGATCATTGCACACTCACACATACAGACCTTGGGTCAAGAAAGATGTATGCACTTCAAGTAGTCCTAAGCAAACACGAGTTTAACATCAAGATTTTTTCACTGGCCAGTTATAGATATCTGGTGAATTTGATCTCAAGAGCTTTGCCCAAGGTTGCAAGCCAGATGGGCTGACATCACACTTACACAAATGTACACACGGGTGTGGTATTGGAGAGTATAAATATGTTGTTTTGATCATTCAATAAAGTTTTGAGAGATAGTTTTCACATATACAAGGTGTGAGACTATTTCTGTGTGTTGTATCCTGACTTGGGGAGTGGTCTTGCCATGGGCCACTAGTAACCTGTATGCAGTATTCTCTGCCTGTACCTTTTGGGTCTTATATCAGTGACAACACTGAAGAAATGACCCTCTGCTACAATGTAAAGTAGTAAATGTACAGCCTGTATAACAGTGTAAATTTGCTGTCCCCTCAAAATAATTCAACAGACAGCCATTAATGTCTAAACCGGTGGCAACAAAAGTGAGTACAGCCCAAGTGGAAATGTCCAAATTGGGCACAAAGTGTCAATATTTTGTGTGGCCACCATTATTTTCCAGCACTGTCTTAACCCTCATGGGCATGGAATTCACCAGAGCTTCACATGTTGCCACTGGAGTCCTCTTCGACTCGTGCCTAGTGGTGCCATATATGTAAATTCGCTCCTGACCATAATATTATTTTTTTCAAGGCACAAGAGGACGGTTATTAAGTACACCAAGCCAGCCTTGCAAGTACACTTGCAAGCTGCCTCTTCAGAATTGATGGGAGGAAAGTGTAGGAGTCCTTGGCTGAAACCTTAACCACCAATCAGTCAACAAATCATAATCCATCCTCCCTCCACCATAGATAATAAAAATTAGCAGGACACACCCGCCGAGCCAGCAGGAATTCTGGTAGACACTAGCAGTGTCTACTAAAATAAAGACTTTACCTAAAAAGATGCTGATGTTAACAAAAATATTTTCCCAGTCTACAGTGGTCCTTTAAGAATATTACATGGTCTTGAGGACAAGGCCCTGACCTTATCTACATTTATTTTTAAAAAAATTGTACTGCTGTTTTTTTCTTCTTCATCAGAAAAGTAACTTGTTTTCAGCCACAAACAGTAATGCATTTATATTAACTGTGCTGTGAGGGCCAAGTGACCCAGTGCACTGTTTTCCAATGAGCTGCAAGGAGAAATGGGATGGTGGTTTAGATCTAGATGCTGATCTACAGAATGTATTCTATATTTTTAATGTAATACATTGTAGCATAAAAATATGCTTTCCCTTTGAGTTTACTGCAAGATTCCACGGAAAATGTGTTATTTCCTAGATTTTCATGCAAGTAGCCAGAGGCTATATTTATATAGTATGAAAAACTGATTTTGTATCAGTTCACTGCTTATAATAAACATACAGGGCAATAAGACTGTCTTATAATAAGCTGTGAACAGTTTATTTAATATTGCTATGCCTTTATTTTTTTATTTTTTATCTGTTTTATTATTTACAGCCATTTTTTTTATTTGCAGCAGGAATCTTCTAAATCAAAGAAAATAATTTAAGGTTTAACTTGAGTGCTAATCAAATTTTATTTTGGGAATAGCATGCAGGGAAAGGGATCATTTGTATTTGCTATATTTTTAGAAACTCCCCCAAAGTTTTACATATTTAACTTTTTGGTGGGAGCATTGATGGGCTACTAAGATCCCTATTTTTATCATGCGCTTTTGTCTTGTTTTCCTATTAAAATGCCCATCACACTGATAAATGGGTGGGTTAGGTGAATGGGTCTTAGACACAATTTTTTTATATGAATGGGGGCACAAAGTCACTATATGCAATCTGCACCATCGGAAAGAGGGTGAAACTTCATGTGAAAAAGTTATTTGTTTTGCTTGTGTAGTGTAGGTCTTCAATTGCATATATTGATTGCTGAGGTAATTAATGGATCTACTCCAATGTGTGTAAATTATGAAATGATCAAATATGGAAATCAATTTCCTTAATATGATATTTTAAGACTAAAAATAACAGAATTCATCATCCTTGTCACCATACCTTTTAATACATAATACATAATTCTGCTTGCAGTGATATCACCCAAGAAAGGGGACATTGATAGGCACCATGATGCATTACCATCTGCAGAATCTTTTTATGAAAATGTTATGTGATTAAGTGATTTAAGGACATAAAATGACATATTTGTTCTAGTTTTTATATTATATTTTCTATTATTATATAGCACGGTTCAAAGGGAAAATGTAATTGTATTCTTATATTACAGAGTGTTTTAACCAATTTCTCCTTGCTTTTCTGTAATTTTCTCTAATTGGGTACAGACTCTACATCTGGTATCTGCAGCCTTTTATAAATAAAGAGCCAAACATTATCAAATTTGAGGGTAGAAGATCAACAATGAGTTAGTATATAAAAAAAGACAGCTGGTATAACTAAAAATATACATGTTTAAAAATATCTTTCATGTTGTACTGTCTTCAAAGTGGCAATACAGTAACCTAAGTTGCTCTTATGGAAGAGCAATTCTTTTGAAGTTCCAAGGTCTTCCCTATTTGTTTTACTACTACAATACATTTCGTTTTTATATATATTAGAGGAATACAGATTAAATTGACCAGTCTGACACTAATTTGAAATCACAGTTGTAATGTCAAAAATATAATACCTGGGATCACTGTTCATGGTCATCCAGAGTAGGGTAAATCACTTCATGCTCATACTCCATGGTCCATGCCTCATCGTGGTCCCTGGGACTTCTGTTATTGTTGAATGATGTGGTAGAAGTAATGGGGGGCTACTAAGCCCCTAATGGTAAAGGGTTCCTGTCTTGTTTAATTTTTAAATGCCAATCAACAGTGGTAAAGAGGTGTGGTAGGTGAAAAAGTCTTAAATCCCTTCATGCATTTTATTTTGTAATATTAGTGGGACACTGAACTCACCATATACACTCTGCACCAACCTATAGAGGGTGGATATGTTGTATATTTGTTTGTTTGTGTTAATTGATCAAGAATTGACTTAGATATTATAATAAAAGTTCAGTTGGTAACTGTCAGTCTGCTTCTCGTCTAGAATTATTGATTTTATACTTTCATTATCATGCAGATGATATGTAGTACAGTTTTTTTACATTAACATTTTTATGTAGGTTAAATACTTATTTTATAGACATTACATCTCTTCTGTAAGTCTATATTTTTTCTTTTATAAAAAAAATTAAAAAGTACTATTTAGTTAAAAAGGCAGAGCCATAGCCACATTGATACAAGACAGTGTGTGACCGGTTTCAAAATTGAGATACGCCAATAATCAAAATGTCTATTCTTGCAACTATCAAACATAAATAATTTCTTGCTATAAGTTCCATTTAGAATCACATCCTGATTTAAAAGGAATTAAAATGTCATTTTTTTGTAGCCTGAAAAACAAATTGCTTAGGCAAAGCAAAACAGTGGCATACATATCAAACTATTTACTTGTGTGAATTGTATGACTTATGCTTTAATTTAAAAGAAAAGAAAAATGACTGTTTATTAAAATAAAAGAATTGACAGAGAAAAAAAAGAAGAAGCCAATAATGCAATACTGCAATTGCATAACTGCTTACAAATAATACCAGGGGAAAAAACCCACATGAATATTAGTGGGTGAAAAAGAGCAATATGTGTAATACAGAGCTAATAATCTTTCTACAACTGGGACACATTCCCCCCATATCTTATCGCAGAATGCATATCCATTTAATAAGACACATTAGGGGTATCAATGGGAGCAAATGTTTTCTTTGTAATCAGGGAGCTAGAGTTTTATATTTCAGCATGTGTAGCGTATCTAGTAATTTTAATTGAGTGCTTTTATTGGTTATTTAGTTTTGTGATCTTCTAAATGTGTTTATCAAGGACTTGTCTGGTTAATAAGGGGCATTTCTTTCCAAGTAGGCTTTTAAAGTGATTTCAAATTAAACTTGGCACATATCAACCCTTGGTAACTTTTGAGACTTAGTATGTATGTTAGCAGGGCAAAAGTGACTGAGCTCTGGTAAAGGTGCAAGGTTGACCAGGATTTGCTGTGTTATGAGGATGGAAGGTGCATTTGATGTGATGCGTCTGTTGTGAAAGTGTGTATGTGTTTAGTGTCAGTTGGTGTGAAGTAATTTACACAGTTGTAGTACAGAATATAAATATAAGTGCAAGAATGCAAGTGACTGAGGAAGGAAGGCATATGCATTGATCATTAAAGTGCAACAAACAAAAGTGGCCTGGGGACTAAATCATCTGAGGAGGAGATCTTGTGTAGGTGACATATTCTTTTATGGGGTGAGAACCATAGTGCAGTACAAAGAGTCTGCAATCTTTTCCTGGCCTCATAACCCAAATACCAAAGAAAATGTTATGTTAAATGTTAGCTGGTTGAAATATATCTATAATATAAAATATATGTCAATTGTGTATTACCTTGTCTAGTTGATCAAAAAAGATGGTCTCTGCATATACTAGATACGTTTGTAGTATCTGTATATTTTGAAGATATGTCTACAGTGACTTAAAAGGAGGGGGGGGGGGATACAGCTCATTGTATACACAGGGCGTAAAATAGCTTATTTCTACATACATACATAGAAAAATCTGGGGGGATTTGTCCCCCCCCCCCCCCCAGTTCCTACACCCATGCTTAAAAGCATAACTAAGTGAGCTGGATCATGAGTGCATCATATAGAGGAGAATTAGTAGGGTATGCAAAAAAATGATTGCATGAAAAAATATCAAAATAAACATTTAAACATTTACGGTACCTTTAAGTTGGCAAAATATCTTGTAATTTCTGACAGCTGAAAAACAGGGTTAACACCCTCTCCAAACCCAGGCTAAATGAGCATTTATTTCAAAAATTGTTTTGGCCAATCAGGAGGAAGCAGAGCCTGAAATTTTTGGGGTTGCTGTCTGTGCTGTAAAGCAGCCTGGGAAATGTAGTCAGATTCATATGAAAATAAATAGTACTTTCTAACGTGCCAATCTGTGCAGCATATTCATTTGAAACCCAGGAAAATTCTGTATACCTTTTATGTAAGATATGTGTATTTGAATCAGTGTTTTATTGTATATGTCCTATATTGATATCAATAAATATTGGTCATTTTCTCTACAAGCACCTGCTGCTTTCAGAGATTGTAAACTGTCTGCCCTTGTGAATGGGGCCAGACAAGCCAACACCACAGACTTTTACCTGACGCTTCATCATCTGAATAGGAAGAAATCCCTTCTGTTTGATCAGTGTAATGTATCTTGTATTGTCACTGCTTGTGAACCAGTATATCTGCTTTCAGATCTATAGTTTATATAACTATGTATGGCCTTAAATAACCCTGCAATCTATCCTTGCAATGTATAATCTTGTGTACCCTTAAATAACCTTGTAGCTATCATGTCATTTCCTGATCATTTGAATTGCAAAATTGGTATGTAAATAAATATGTTCAAAGTAAATATATACACATGTGTGAATGTTGTGTTACATGTTGTGTCTAATTAATAGCAAAACGCAGTGGGGTAAAATGCCAGAGAATATGGCAATGTTATACAAAACAATTTTGGTTTCATGCTTCGCATTGTACCAACAGATGGGAAAAACTATTCTGTCCGTGCCAAAGAGATTGTGTGCTGATACTTCCAAAAGCTTCTGATTTAAAATGCTTTCCCTGTATAACTGATACTATAAACAGGTGGAGACCAGCAAAACACCGGAGGCCAGAGGTATTAATGAATATGTAGTATGCATTTCAGCATTTTGTTGCCAATTTTCATGTGGACCACTCTACTGGCAAATGTGCTGATGTTATTGCAACCTCTGGAGTTTATGTGATATGTTGTTAATATTCTAATATCACTAAGCACTTCTGCAGGAGAACAATTAATATGTTATTTCCTGCTAAGCAGAGCACATATTTATTTGGCTCAAATTAACCATTAGGTTTGATACTGAGCCTTTAAGTGACAACAATAAGAATGAGGCATGTGTTGTAGCAAGCAAGGTCATTTTTTAAAGATGTATCTAAGTTTACCCTTTTTAATTTTTTCTAATCTAACACATACCTCTTATATCAGAAACCCACATTAAATTGAGTCATTCTATACAGTTACAGATTTATTTTATTTAAAAATAAAATTTGGTTTCCACACCCCCAGAGCTGCTTACATGGGCACAGTGTACCTACCAATAGAAACACTTTGCTTGGTTAATAAACCTATACTAACCTTCAAGCTAACAGCAGCATAGTACAGACATCCACATTGCAATATTTGAGATGCTCCTTGCTTCCTTGTGCAGGGGAAAACAAGACTACACATCCCATGATGCTTTGCTGCACAAATTACCATCACAGATTAAAATCATGTTATAGCCGCCTGTGATTGGCCAAAATGAATTATGCATTTTAATGGATTTAGTTAACTCTCAAAATCATCTGCTAGCAAACTCTATGGTAAGTTTTAATTATGTTTATTTGGGGATTTTTTCAGACAGCAAAATTGGAATGTGCCATAGTAACTCCCCTTTGGAAATGACCCTGATATAAAAGCGTAGAGAATTGCCACCTTAGAAATGTGTAAAGAAACTAATAAATTAAATTGGGCATTGGGTCCCCTATAATTTAACATGGTCTGAAGGTTTGATTGTTTAATATTTAACAGAATTTGAGTCCCAGAAATGGTAATGAAACAAAGTTTTGAGGTTCACTTAAGAAGTACTTAAGAAGTTCAATTAAGAAGTACTTTAAGGAACTTTCACAACAGTAAATATGAGTCCTATAGGCTAGCAATGCATTTGCAACGGCAAACTACGTAAAGTTTACTCTCTTCTTCAAAAGAACCCTGTAATAGGACAGAGATGAACCTTATCAGTAGTCACCATAAACAAAAGCATATTAATGAAACATGTATGCATAGGAAAAATAGTGCAATATCTATCTGAGGTATAGAGCTGTGGACAAATCTCATGTGAGCAATAACTTGGTAGTATCCGTTTAGCCACATATGAACTGAAATCTACAGTGCATTAGTGATTGAGGATTTTATTGTATTTATTGGAATATACATTAACCATTTGACCTAGGGAGTTATTTAACTATTTCACATCCAGCAAGTGCTTTAATTAATATTGGTGTCGATGGGAATCTGTCTTCCATCTGTCTCTGATTAGAACTGACACTTATGCATAAAGTGCCCTATAGATGAATTATGGTATCCTATTAAAGCATTTGGTTTTCCAGCTGGCAGCTGCATACTGTTCTCTGCTCCAGTAATGTAGAAACCTCCTACCATCCAGAACTCCCCCACACTGCAGACTCCAGTGCATTACATCTCATATGGAGACACACACAGACCCATGATGCACTGAACCAGTGAGGGGGCGAGGATGAAAACAGATCAAAATAAAATCACACAAGAATAGAAAGGTGGAGCATATTGTAATACAAGTGCAAAGAAGTGGAAGAAATAGTACCTGACAATTCTATTTTAGAATCCGGCTGCACAGTAGACGCAAGGGCAGGCTTGTCATACAGGGCTGTGGTGTCTATTCTTATATTTAGAGAGGGATAAGAACAGCTAAGAATGGAAATTCAAAATGTATATGCATAATGCCATTTGTACTTAGCTGGGTCCACTTTACAGCTGCACCCGGGTAACCCTCATCTGGAGGCTCAGAGTTACATACTCAGTGTTGCAGCTATGTGTGCATATTGAAATCCCTAGGCACCGGCAGACTACTTTAACCCTTTAAGTGGCAAATAAAGAAATGGAAAATGCACTTTATAGTGGCAAATTGTTTTATACAAATGATTAAAATAAAAAAAATGCACCAAATAGGTTTCAACTAGTTTTTTACCTTGTACTTAACCCCTGTATAGCGCCACGGAATATGTTCTCGAGTTACAAATAAACAATAATAATATGTATGTATATAATTATATATATGTATATATATATATATATATATATATATATATATATATATATATATGCAAATGTATATGTATGTACATTTGTGTTGTGTGTATATATATATATATATATATATATATACAGTAAAATCCCGGATATCCGGCACCTAACCAACTGGCACTCTCAAGCAACCGGCACTGTCATCAATTCCCCATTCTACAGAAACTCCCACTAAACCGGCATAACCGCCACTATCCGGTAGTTCGAGACTGCCAAAAAAAATACTAACTTTTTTTCTAAATGTTTTTTTCTGGGCCTAAATGGCACAGTTTAAGTGCTAATTGGGGGGGGGTTAAGGATTGTTTAGACCCTTTTTGTGGATTTCTGATTAACCAGCAACTACACTTATCCAGTAATAGGGAGTCCCCGTGGGTGCCGGATAAGGGGGAGTTTACTGTATATATATATATATATATATATAAATTGTATTTATCCTGCACATTTTGGAATGCCTTGCACACTTTAATTACAATTTGGATCATATGCTGTATAGCTGTCTTCTAGGCACTTCTCCTTTAATGCTAATTCAGATTCTTAAAGTCATATATATAATAATAGGATGGCACTCTTTGAATCTTCCTCTCCTCTTCCTTCTTTCTTTATCTTTCTTGATTTCTAATGATGGAGCGAAAATCCTCTCTAAGGTAGGATTTACATAAAGTAGATATAAAAAGATAAAGTAAAGCGCTTACTTTGGTTAATTTTCTATTCAATTATCGATCTTGTCCTGATCCCTACTTGAACTTCTCCTCTCATTGATGGTTATTCAGGGAAACATTGCCCAGCCTTCCCTACACCTCCCCCAGAAGGAGTTAAACTGTTATTGAGGAGTTAACTCATTAATGCCACTGGAAAGTGGTTGACACCGTGAGATTGTTAAAGGAAATTGTGTCAATGCAAATTATATTATACAATCTTTTAAAATAAAATATGCATAAAATAGATTGAGAAAAAAATATGTAATAAAGGGGTGTTTATATTTCTGAATGAGCAGGTCTTGCAGTTAGCCTTGTGACTAACTGGCTCTGAACATACAAGAAGAAAATAGGTTAGCAAAAGAGCAAATCACCCTTTCCCTCTTTTATCCTCCTCCATCCCTCGCTCCACTGTTTAGTAGATAAGAAAACATTAAATCAAAGAAAAATAGGAAACTTTATTTGAAGCAATGTACTCTCTATAAAAAATGGGACAGTTAATCTATCTAGAGTTTCCAAATGCCCCTATAAAGACATACCATCCTAGGATTTGAACCAAAAACTGCTAGCTATCCCTTAAAGTGGTAAACTTCCAAAATGAAAAAAGTGTCTTAATCCTATGATTATCTGTCTGATGTCATCACTATAACCAAATAGGTAAATTGCTAAATGTATCATTGGTATCAAAATAATCATCTCCTGACATATTCAATCAGGTATCCCTTAAAGTGATAAACATCCAAAATTGATGATTTTGAATATGTCAGGATACTTGTAGTGCAATAAATGGTATCCAAGGAATACCTGCTTGTTATCCAATTACTTTTCTTTTATATGTAGTTGTGTCAAAGTACTGAAATACATTTGGAAAAAATATATATTTTCCTTACATCTGTATCCATATCCACTGACATCAATGGCCAGTCCTTTGTCATCTCACTGTATAATTATACTACTTTCAACTGTAATTATAGGCCGTAAGGTTTGGGTAAAATAGATCTTACCTTCTTATCTCCTTAATCACTGGAGTCTGCATTCCTTTCAATTAGTGTCCTGTTATTAGAAGGTGTCCCTGTCTTCTAAGTTCCCATCTCTGTGGGATCAGAGAGAAAAGTGAAAATTATTGAATTAAAAAAAGAAAAAGTGATCTATATCTTGACATATTGTCAGAAGTATATAAAAGCACTGAAAACCTCTTTAATTTTAAAAGCCTCTGTAGAAATTGCTGCACAATATATTTCAACAATTTTAATGAACCCACTGCAAAATGATTCAAATAATGTGTTTCTTTGTATTGAAAAGTGGAACAACGGTGGACCACTAAATGCCACTTCTCCTATAGAGTGCTCTTAAAATTACTGACGTTTTAGTGTTACTGAGGAACTTAAAATGTGATCACAACATTTTTAGATATTCAATCTAAAATTAGTTTCTGGTTTCATTATTAGAATGTAGATATTTTTATATTTCTATTCGGTTAAAAATGTTTTACTATTTGCCCGAAAATGGCAAAAGTCGAACCACAAGTTACTGGTACAAAGGAGGTCTTGCAAAGGGCTTAATTACATGTACGGAGCACTTTAACAGCAAATAAAAAATCAATACTGTACTTTTATTAAAAGTGAAAGTGGTGTTAGTTCTTAGAATTAAGAGCATCAGCATTCTCAAGCCCGCAAATCGGACAAATAAAATACTTGATTTCATGTTTAATTTCATTGTTATATGGATCCTTACAATCAATGTGGTAATACATATAATGGACCTCGCATGCAATAGAATATCAAATTTACGGCTTTATCAATATTGCATTATATCTGGAATGTGGGTCCGATCGTAAGTCATAATTCAAGCCTGTAGGACTTTGAAATCCAACCTCCATTTTTCATTGAGTTCTACGGGCTTGAACATGATCTCTGAAGCAAGGCCGTAACTCACGGTTAAAAACAGCCAATGGAATGTGGGTCCGATCGTGACTCGTGGTTCAAGCCTGTAGGAATTCAATGAAAAATGGACCCACATTCCATTGGCTGTTTCTAACCTCGAGTTACGGGCTTGCTACAGCTATTATGTTCAAGCTTGCAAATGCTACTTTCAATAGCATGGGCGATATCGGGCCGGGACTTGCGAGCCCCGCCAATTGAATAGCACCATAAGTTGTGGCCGCTGCAGGCTCGCAGCAGACCCACAGACATAAGGCCTACTCCGATCGAGTTGCGGCCTTGCAATTGAATCGGGCTCAGCACTTTGTTTGTCAGCACTTTGTAATGTAATGTTAAGTATGTGTGTATGGCATGAGGGTGGGACACCTGTGGAGCCTTTGTCTTTGGGCACCTCAAGTGTAAATTTGGCTGTGGTAATGTACTAGGTGTTTTAGAAATGATATTCAGCCGTTAGTTAGGCTGATCAAGAACTAGTTATTTTTTAATACATTTAAAGAAAATGGTGTTTTTTTCAGGTTTTTAAGGTGATGATAATGTTTTTCAATGACCACCAAAGATCTAATAGCATCTTAGATTATACAGGGCAAAACAGGGCAAATTGCATAGACCACCATTATTACAGTGCCTTGCAAAAGTATTCACCCCCCTTGACATTGTTCATGTTTTGTTGCCTCACAACCTGGAATTAACATGGATTGTTTGAGGACTTGCATCATTTAACTTACAAGACATGCCCACAACTTTGAAGATGTTTTTTGTTTTGTTTTTTACTGTGAAGCAAACCACAAATTGGACAAAATAACAGAAAAAGTCAATGTGCATAACTATTCACCCTCCTAAAGTCAATACTTTGTAGAGCCACCTTTTGTGGCAATCACAGCTCCAAGTCGCTTTGGATAAGTCTCTATGAGCTTGCCACATCTTACCACTGGGATGTTTGCCCATTCCTCCTTGCAAAACTGCTCCAGCTCCTTCAAGTTGGATGGTTTGCGCTTGTGAACAGCAATGTTTAAGTCTGACCACAGATTTTCCAACACGTTTACATGTTTCCCCTTAAACCACTCAAGTGTTGCTTTAGCAGTGTGTTTGGGGTCATTCTCCTGCTGGAAGGTGAACCTCCGTCCTAGCCTCAAGTCACGCACAGAGTGGTACAGGTTTTGCTCAAGAATATCCCTGTATTTAGCACCATCCATCTTTCCCTCAACTCTGACCAGTTTCCCAGTCCCGGCTGCTGAAAAACATGCCCACAGCATGATGCTGCCATGACCATGTTTCACAGTGGGGAGAGTGTTCTTTGGGTGATGTGATGTGTTGGGTTTGCGCCAGACATAGCGTTTTCTTTGATGGCCAAAACGTTAAATTTTAGTCTCATCAGACCAGAGCACCTTCCTCCATACATTTTGGGAGTCTCCCACATGCCTTTTCGCAAACTCAAAATGTGCCATTTTGTTTTTTGCTGAAAGTAATGGCTGTCTTCTGGCCACTCTGCCATAAATCCCAACTCTATGGCGCGTACGGCTTATTGTCATCTTATGTACAGATACTCCAGTCCCTGCTGTGGAACTCTGCAGCTCCTCCAGGGTTACCTTAGGTCTATTTTCTGCCTCTCTGATTAATGCCCTCATTGCCCGGCCAGTGAGTTTTGGTGGGCGGCCGTCTCTTGACAGGTTTGCTGTTGTGCCATGTTCTTTCCATTTGGTTAGGATAGATTTGGTGGTGCTCCTGTGGATCATTAAAGATTTGGATATTTTTTTATAACCTAACCCTGACTTGTACTTCTCCACAACATTGTCCCTTACTTGTTTGGAGAGTTCCTTGGTCTTCATGGCAGTGTTTGGTTAGTGGTGCCTCTTGCTTAGGTATTGCAGCCTCTGGGGCCTTTCAAAAAAGGTGTGTATATGTAATGACACTTAGATTGCACACAGTTGGTCATCATTTCACTAATTATGTGACTTTTGAAGGTAATTGGTTGCACCAGAGCTTTTTATGGGCTTCATAACAAAGGGGGTGAATACATACTCACATGCCAATTTTCTGTTTTCTATTTCTAAAAAATATTTTTATGTATATATTTTTCTAATTTCACTTCTCCAACTTAGACTATTGTGTTCTGATCCATCACATGAAATTCAGATTAACAAAACATTGAACTTAAGGCTGTAATGTAACAAAATAAGTAAAAAGGTAAGGGGGGTGAATACATTTGCAAGGCACAGTATATAGCAAGTTTTATGGGGTATATTCACAAAATGTGAGCTTTCTCACTAGTGACAAAGGACCTGCTCAGTGTGTATTTAGGCTTCATAGAATAACATAGGAACTAGAAAGTGAATACATATATCTGTTCTAGTGTACAGATACAAATATATAATATTTTTGAGCCAGTTAGGTTATTAGTAGCCAGACAGGAAGTTTGCAGGAGTCTTGGTTCACTGGATTTCACTGCCCCTACCTTTATCAATGGGTTCCCAGGTGGACCAGTGGAGAGGATTCAGTGCTTTCACTACCAAGAGGTCACAACTCATGCAGTTTGGTCCTGGTCCGTACTTGGATGGGAGACCACCTTGGAATACCAGTAGCTATATGTTTTGGCCAACTGGAGAAGGAACTGGCAACCCACTCTAGTATCTCTGCCATGAATACCAAGTGGATCAGCATGGTGTATTGTGTTCCATGAGGTCACAACGTAAACACATACACACACACCTTTATTAATAAAGAATAAGCCAGTGAATACATGCATTGCAGTCCTCTTAGTGTATAGTCACCTTAACTGTGCATTAGCTATTCAAAATAGAGTCAAAGCTAGTTATTTATTACATCTGGTACCCCCTACATCCAATTTTATCTCCGATGTTCTCACTAGTCCAATATGTTCATGGCACCTGTGATATTTGGCATCTATTTTAATTTTTCTTCAAAAAAAAATTACAAATAACTCATGTAAATATTTTGGCAACTGAAAGGTTCTGGAGAGAAATATAACTTGATTAATTTGTGAAGTAACCAATAGTTTCCATGCCTTAAAAACAAATATCTAATAGAAAATACTCTGCATGCTTTCTGTGTCTACTGAGTCACTTAATAAGTGTGTGTTTTATGGGCTCACACTGCTCCACTAATTCGTTTGACTTTATCTTCTTGCTTTGCCAGAAACCCAGATGGTGATGTCAGTCCCTGGTGTTACATTGCGGAGCACGAGGACGGTGTGTACTGGAAATACTGTGACATTCCAACCTGCCGAAGTAAGATTGGACACTTTCTATGCTAAATCTTTTAATTGGGGACATTTTGATTTTCCCTCTAATTTAAGTATATTGTTATATTTTATTGAAGTTGTGTATGAGAGTGTTTATTACTGGCAAGCTGTGGTCGCACTGAATGATGCACATGGTCCGCTTCTGGCCAGGGAGGGGAAGGGATGCGGTATCAATCCTATCCAGTTGTCAAATAAAGCCTCTGGATGTCTGCCTGTTTCTTCCTCCCTGACTGCTCTCTTAACTACAAACATACGCCTTCATCATTCAGCTCTCTGGATGTGATGTAACACGCACAAAATGGATTCATGTACTTATAAATGGAATCTTCAAATATTCCGTTTTCCCAAAAAAGTTGTATGTCCATGTCTTTAAGCAGCTGTTGATATTGTTAGTTTGGTACACACTTAACAAGCAAATGTCTGTTTTCTTGAGCTGCAGAGGTCCTTTAGCAAGGGGTAATGGTGATGAAGTACATTACATTTCTTTACAGGAACATGGATAAATATCAGATAGGAAGAGAGGATAGCAAGGGCCTTGATGAATAATATGAATTCATATTTTTCATCTCCAGAAGTTGTGACATTCCCAGCAAGCCACAGTTTAAAGATTTCTACTTGATCAATTGTAAAACTCAGTGATTGATCCATCTCAGTGTAAAAAGAGATGTTGTAAAGTTGCATGATATATAAAATAGAAGTGTAGAAAATTCTTCTTTGAGCCTCGAATCCAGTGTCCATGGTGCTTTCCCCAAACCACCCTGCAGGATTGAAACTCGCAGACTTACAACCTAAAGGTATTGTGTGTGGTAAAGGAGGGAGAGAGAGGTGCTGAGTTTGTTAGTGTGGAAGGAGATACACTTCTTTAAAGAGATGCGTTTTTAGTGAGGTTCTGAATGTTTTGAGGCAGGAGGACAATCTGGTGGAGCGAGGCAATGAGTTCCAGAGAATTGGGGCAGAACGAGAAAAGTCCTGAAGGCGAGAATGAGAGGAGGTGACAAGAGTTGTAGAAAGAAAAAGGTCATTGGCAGAACGAAGAGGGCGGTTGGAGGAATATTTGGAGATGAGAGCACAGATGTAAGGGGGTGCGCAATTATTGAGGGCTTAGTAAGTTAGGGTCATGATTATACATTTTATTCTGGAGGCTAAGGGAAGCCAGTGGAGTGATTGACAGAGAGGTGATGCCGACACTGAACTTTGTGTGTGGAAAATGAGTCTAGCAGAGGCGTTCATTATGGCTTGAAGTGGGGATAGTCGGGTGGTGGGTAGGCCAGCAAGAAGCGAGTTACACTAGTCAAGTTGAGTGATGATGGGAGAGTGTATTAGGATTTTAGTTGTGTCTTGTGTAACATTGTTGTGAATTCTGGAGATGCTTTTTCGATGGAGAAGGCAAGATTTAGTTAGTGACTGTATGTGAGGGATAAAAGACAGAGCGGGGTCCAGTAGAACCCCAAGGCAATGGCCTTGGGAGGTGGGAGTGATGATCTTGTTGTTGACAGTGAGAGAGATGTGAGGAATTGATGCTGTGGTAGAGGGAGGGAAAATTAGGAATTCAGTCTTAGATATGTTGAGTTTCAGATGGTGGGTGGACATCTAAGAGGATATACTAGAGAGGCAGTTGGAGACGTGTGTTAGAAGAGAGGGGGATAGATCTAGTGATGAGAGGTAGATTTGGGTGTCATCTGCATAGAGATCCAAAAGAGTTTCTTACTGTGTACTTTCCAAGCTAATTTTTTTTATTTGTGTTTGTATTTTTACATAACATATGTCTTGTTTGTTTAGAGGCATACTATATAAGACATTAAGACCTGTGGCTTTCTAAAATAGTTTGCATGCACAAATGATCATCTTTCAACGCTGATGGTTGATTTCAGCATGGTTTATAAACCTTATTATAATGTACAAGAGAGATCAATGCCCTCTGTCTCTGGTTAGAATGGAGCTACAATAGCTTTGGTTGATACACAGAAGGAATTTAGTTTCATTAAAAGCCTGAATTCTTCCATATGGTGGAGCTGATATTAATTAAATAGACAGAAAATCATTCAATGTGCCCATTCAAGGTAAGTTTTTATTGTTGCGGTATAGATAAATCAGTGTAACAGCATAGGGTCAATTGGATCTAGACAGACTACCTTGGTACGTATGGTGTCCATGTGTTAATATGGATAGGCAAATGGGTTCTTGCTAACATGTAGAATTCAATCCTTTATACAAGGATCAGTCATGAGCTCAGTCTGACCTCATGTATGGCTTATTTTCAATACCTTCACTAGTAATTTAGACAGTGTATTTAAATCCTTAAACTCCCTTATTCCCAATAATACTATTAAATCGCTGTTAGTGACTGTTGTCACTGTGTTTCGGGTGGGAGACAATCTATCATTGTGGACTGTCTAATTCATGGTTTAGGGGTGGACAGTACTTGATTACTGCAACAATTTAGTTTTTTTAGTAAAGCAAGTGTCTATAACCATCACTAATAACCTTATATTAACCCTCTAATTTCCCCTATTCCCAAACAATACCAATAAATCACTGCTAGTGATCTTTGTCATTGGGTTTTGGGTGGGAGACAATCTACTATTGTGGACTGTCTAATTCATGGTTTAGGGGTGGACAGTACTTGATTACTGCAACAATTTAGTTTTTTTTAGTAAAGCAAGTGTCTATAACCATCACTAATAACATTATATGAACCCTCTAATTTCCACTATTCCCAAACAATACCAATAAATCAATGCTAGTGATCTTTGTCATTGGGTTTTGGGTGGGAGACAATCTACTATTGTGGATTGTCTGATCCATGGACTAGGGGGTGGGCAGCACTTCAGTGCTGCAACTTTTTTATTTTTACAGTATGTTATTTTACAGCATATGAAAAGTGATACACTGATCATAAACTCATACAGTAAATGTTTATTGTTTCCCTGCCTTTGGAAGTGCTCAATTAAAATATAGTCTTTTTTTCTCTTTATGTTTAATAAAAACTTAAGAGCCAGCCATCCAATTGAAGAGCCACCCAAATGTCTAGGGGCCTCATTCTATTATCGGCCGTAAGGCTGCGATTCCTTGCGGGGGTTCTGTTAACTCGCAATTCAATTATACGGCCCCGCAAGGATCTCATCTTACGGCCGGCCGCATATCTTGGAACCGGCCGTAAGCTCAGAAATCTACAAAGTCAAAAATAAATTCAAGCCTGCACTGTACAGCTCTGTAAGTGCTAGGGATCATATTGGGGGACATGAGGATTAAAAGTAACCCCCTCTCAAGCTTGCACATCAGCCCAAACCCGAGTTTAAATTAACTGTTTATTTTCCGGCTGCGGCGTGGGCGTGTCTGAGGTGCTCCAAGCACTCTGGACTTTTTACATGTATATTTGACATATATTAAAAAAAAATTATTTTACGGATTTGAGTATAGGGGAAATTTGTGCTATTTTTTCTAACACCTAAAATCACTTTATAGTCTTCTCAAAGTGCAGGATGGCTTTATTTGAGCTATTTTATGTGCTTAATTTGTGCTAGCGGGACCTTTTTGCTGCAAGTAAGCTGCGGCTCGCTTTTAGCCTTGCAGACAGGGTTCCCGGAGCAATAGAATCGCAACCAGGCTTTTCTTGCGGCCGATTTCCTTGCGGCCGTTTTAGATCAAAGGCTTTCCTCCCCCGCGATCGGCCGCAAGAGATAACAAGGCCCCGGCCGGAGGGGAATAGAATAGCCGGATAGCTTGCGGCCCCGCAACGGCTGCGGCCGATAATAGAATGAGGCCCTAGGAGTCTCTGGATCCGCTTAGCCAATGTGTTGATTCTGTGTTTAGTATTTACATCAAGTTTTAAGTAATATTCTTACCCCCTCTCTTTTAGTAAATTTCATTATCCTCCTCTTCACTTTTCTATTTAACTAGACTCTCTATTTCATTAATGTTGTTTTTCTTTTTTCTCTTATTCAGTTGCTTTTCTTTCTGTGTTGAGGTTTTCTATTCTCTTCTATCCTTTATGGTTTCTTCTAACTTACCCTCCACTTTCTACTTGCTCCTTCTATCTTTCTCCCCCAGGTATATCAGCCTCATATTGTATTCTCTCACCTTTTCTACATGGTTCACAAGTCTTACCGGACATTTCTACAAATAAATCAATTGTAAAATTTGTGTCACTGGTACCCATTGTTTATATAAAATGTATAGATTTCCTCTGTTACCAGTGTAACATGTGTAGTTGGATGGCAGTCTAGTAGAACGGTGGCATATCCTCAAAATACAGACTGTCCTATTTAGCAGCGGATCTGAGAACACCAAAGAGGAGGGGGGGTAATTGTAGAATTATGATGTGGAACGAGACATTACGGTTCTTTCTAATTACCAACTGGGATCATAAACCTGAGGGCACCAGGTCAAGGAAAAGACAAGAATGGATCAGGGACAAGAGGAATGTAAGACAGTATTAGAGCAAGAAATAGCCAGCTGAACACCCCAATCCCCTCACTCTGCCACTCTACAAAATAAACCTGCACTGAGTATGACTGCATATGTCTTGTTGATTTGTGATCAATCATCTTTGTCAAGTGGAAATAGTCAGCTGGCCCCAGTGTACCATTCTTCTTAACTTTTCTTGCAGAATTTAGGTTCTTGAATCTGAAGCACAACGGTTAGCTTTATGGACCTTTGCATTTTAAAGCAATCCTATTATAAGCTGCAGGGATGTTTATAGGAATTGCTATTATCATTATTTTTTTATTGTTTTGTTATTATTTTTGTTTGTAAACAAGGGTGACTGGGATTATCCAAAAATAAGCATCAGCATGTGCTTCTTATGCATATGTCTCCTCAATTGGCCCTCAATGGTTTTGCTTTAAAGGGCCAGTGTAAGCACTCGTGTTAAATATATGTTTTAGTTTAGCATTAATCAACAATTAAAATACACATGCAAACAGTAGCAAAGTAAAAACACTGTTTACCTCATTAATGGCCACTGCTGGACTCCTCCGCACCTCTCTCATTGTTTCGAGCACTACTGAAAAGACGAACAAACATAAGATTATTTAGGTAGAACTGGTAACATGGTGAATATAATTTGAGTGCCACATCCTGTCTAAATATCAGCTGGACATGAAGGTAGGAATATCAGCTAACTTGGATAGATAACCTCATCTGTACTCATATGGTCAAAGGATTCCAAAAGCTGGTGAAAGACTGAGCCCAGAATCCTTTGCAGTTATTCCTGACCACTTGTTCAGTGTCTTCTCTCACTCACGTTGTACACAGAGCAGTGCTAATTAGAGGAGGTAATTTGGAGTTTATATTGGGATATTTTCTATGTTCTGCTAGATAATCCAAGACTTTATTTCACAGAACTATCCCTTGACAAGTAGCAGCTGCTTTAATTATTTCCCTGAAACCAGATCTCCAGGGATAGAATGGGTATGAGAGTAAGTGAAGATTTCCCTCCCAGTCCTAATGTGAAACTGATGTTGCCGCCTGTGTGAGACTCCCAGGCCTGGGAGTGTGTAGAATGAAATCAGTCCTGCTTCCCCCACACAGCACTCATTCCAGATATGTGCACCCTTAGATTGTACTTACTTTAACGAGAAATGGTAGAAAACACTGCAATATCTCTTTCAATGTGTTCCAAAGAATCACCTCTGTGAGCATTTAAAAAGACGCTGGGCCTCATTCAATTGTGATTTGGCCAATTGAATAGGGCTCTATATAAGCACATAGCATATTTTTTTAAAGAAGTTTTTAGTTAGTGAAGACCTTGCTTTTGGATAGAAGTCCACTAACTAAAAACTTCTGTAAAAAAATATGCTATGTGCTTATATAGAGCCCTATTCAATTGGCCGAATCGCCATTGAATGGGGCCCACTGTTTGGAAATGTGAAAATGTCAATTCATGTAATTAACAAAGAAACTTCTTTAGTGGGAAAACTTAAAGGACCACTGAAGGATCATATTTGTAGATTCTCTTATGACGAATCTAGAACGTTTTGCTTTAACAGACATTGTGTCATGCTTTTTCCTAAAAGCAATAAAAAATATGATCCATATTGAGTTTTTTTTTTAAGGACTGACACTTTGAGTTTGCAGTTGGAGATCGAGCTAAATAGCAAAGAGCTCTCAGGAGGATAACCCTTTGACTTATGCTACACAAGCAGAGCGCCGTAATTAGAAGATTTGCTATGAAACTGCATCTATTCTCATGACATACATAGCTGCTAATGTTGTTTGTTTTTTACATACTAAACAAAGATGTGAAGTTTTTCCTAAGCTACCAATTAAATAGACACTCTTTTTCTTCTCATGTGCAATGCACTGCTCATACCATCTTTTAGAATTTCCTTATTATTGGTGGCAGGATGTAATATACCGTATATACTCGAGTATAAGACGAGTTTTCCAGACCTTTTTTTAAGGCTAAAAAGGGCCCCATCGGCTTATACTTGAGTCACTCTCCCCCTGTGTCTCTCTACCCCCCCCCCCCCCTGTGTCTCTCTAACCCCCCTGTGTCTCCTTCCCTTCCCCCTCCTCATCCTCAGAATGAGGAGGGGTGGGAAGAGACACAGGGAAGGGAGAGGGGGGGAAGAGACACAGGTAAGGGAGAGGGGGGGAAGAGACACAGGGAAGGGAGAGGGGAGAAGAGACACGGGAGAGAGAGGAGGGACATAAGAGGAGGGCACAAGAGGGACACAGGGGGCAGCACATTTCCCACCCTCGGCTTATACTTGAGCCACTCATTTTACCCAGTATTTTGTGGTAAAATAGGTGCCTCGGCTTATACTCGGGTCGGCTTATACTCGAGTATATACGGTAATTACCTTTGACTAATCCAAGATTGTCATTATAACTTTGCACGAATAGTAATATTTTGATAATGGCTTTGAAAACCAAGACATGACAATCACACAGCTGTTGATAAAATGTCCACTCATCCTAGTTAAGGGATTTTATCATGCTGCGCCAATAATGATACATGCAGATAAACTACTAGAAGCATATAATGTAGACGCAGTTTTATAAGTAAGGTATCTTTACAATATACTTGGTTTTCAAAAAAGGCTAAATTTCAGTTGTTTATCTTTAAGCTGGTATGAAAAAAAAGGATGTTACAGAAATTTGACATAGGAATATTATACAATGAATCATTGTGATAATTATGAGAATGTTTATGTTCAATGCTTTAAATTCAAGGCAATACAGAGTTATTGTATATGGCATTATGTTAAACTCATTGTAATAGGCACGCTCTAAAAGAAATATTATTTCAGATCCATATATGTTACAAATCCCAGGAAACCTTTACTTTAAACCTATTCGGCTCTGAAATGTGGAACTGCTATGTCTTTCTTTTTGATGCTCATATACATTTTCTCTAATCTTCTTACTGCAACTTTTCAGCAAGTGATTTCCAGAATGTAACCACATAATATATCAGAGGGATTGCTAAAACATCTGCCAAATAACAGTAACAAGAAAGGACATCATTATTTTTATGATGATTGGAGAGGGCTAGCTTTAACTTATTCAGTACTGGACAGGTCTCACATGAAGTGGTAACATGTCCCTGGTGCAATGTGTCTGTGTAAGGATAGAGCGGGCATTATGTGCATATCCCTCTGGGGTATCCACATGCTGCTTTATTCCTGCAGGGCTTCCTTGCCAGAGGCAGACGATCACTAAGTGGTTTTATCCCTGTGCTAGAGAGAGTTGAGCTTGGCATCCACAAATACCAAGAAATTATAAGCAACCATAAGAAATAACAGCTCAAGGACAGCCTCAGCCGCTCATTTTGTTCTGGCCAATCAGAATGGGCATTGAGCTGAATTTTTGGAGCGCACAGAATTTCCCCATGACCTCATTTCATTGAGATAAATGTGATATCATTGCAGTCTGTAGCCCACATTGCCTCTCTTAATCTGTCACACATATTTTCCAACCTTCTCTCTAAATTGTTTGCCATTACATTCCCCTACAATTCCCATTCTCTGCTCTGCTGTGCTATACACAAAATGTAAATGCTTGTGGTCCTCACAAGAGCTTACAATTTAATTTTGCAAGCCCAACCAACCGGAGAGACACAGTGTCTGTGTTTTGTTTTAGCTTGTTTCTTCTAGGACCACGTTTAATCAATTCCAGTGGCATATTTCAATTTAAATTATTTACATGTTTTCCCACAAAAATGTGTGTGTTGGATTGCAACCTATTCATTTTATTTCTAAAGTAAGAGGAAGGGGCCATGAGGCATATTTATATTTATAGAGTTTTGTAGTTTTGCCATCAATTCTCTTTAACGTTAACTACCTTTTAACCCTTCCCTTTCTTTCCCCCTATTTCTACTAAAACCCCCTCCTTTTCTTTGGACTTTATACTTTCTTTAAAAAAATGAATAGTTATATGGATGAATTGTATATTACCTCTTATATGACTATGTAACATCAACATGATTGTATGACAGTGTGTCACTGTCTGTGCAGCTGAATCATTCTTCAATAATAGAATAGAGAAATGTAAAAAATTACACATGATGCTTATTTCTGTCCAAAACAAGTTGTAATTTCTTGTCAGTATGACCCTGTAAAGTGACATTGGCAGTACATGGTTGACGTAGCTTCATGACTGGACATTGCATTATAATACAATAGACCTCAGTGAGTAAGAGATTCTTGAAATGACTTCAGGCAGAGGAAGTGGACAGCAGCTCTATGGGACAATGTGACACACTGCCTGGGAATCAAAGACATAGGTTTGCAGTAATCACTGAGAAAAAATAAGAGAAAAGAGGATTTTAAAGGAAAGTTTGGTTTTGATCATCCCACTAATAAATCAGGATACATAGCTTTTGACTAATGGCTCAAAGGTCAAATTTTACAATTGCTAGTGTGGTCACTTTGTAGTACAAAACATTTTAAATTTTAAATAAACAAAATATTCCCTTACTAACTTTGAGATATGATAAATACATAACTCTATAAGAATTGAAAATAATCACTACCTGCCACAATGTTAGATGTGGTAGTTTTTTTTGATAATCATGAATGGTGCACCACATCTTTAGTAGATAATCTTTAGTAGATCATTTCTTTATTTCAACTTTCATTTATGTTTATGTGTAAAAGCATGTTTTATAAGACACATTTTTTCAATTTGTAATGCATTGATAGCAACAATCTTGTAGTGCCATATTTCTTTAAAAAGGAGGTCAGGTACAAAGTGAGCAAACTTGAGAACACTATTATAGAGTATTATAATAAAAACTGTATAATGGTACAGTCTTTATTATACAACAGTAATATATATATATATATATATATATATATATATATATATACTTGAGTGTCATGGTCTGGGCATGCTTGAGTGCTGCAGGCACTGGGGAGCTACAGTTCATTAAGGGAACCATGAATGCCAACATGTACTGTGACATACTGAAGCAGAGCATGATCCCCTCCCTTCAGAGACTAGGCCGCAGGGCAGTATTCCAACATGATAACGACCCCAAACATACCATCAAAACGACCACTGGATTGCTAAAGAAGCTGAAGGTAAAGTTGCTGGACTGGCCAAGCATGTCTCCAGACCTAAACCCTATTGAGCATCTGTGGGGCATCCTCAAATGGAAGGTGGGGGAGTGCAAGGTCTCTAACATCCACCAGCGCCGTGATGTCATCATGGAGGAGGGGAAGAGGACTCCAGTGGCTGTGGTGAACTCCATGCCCATGAGGGCTAAGGCAGTGCTGGAAAATAATGGTGGCCACAGAGAATATTGACACTTGGGGCCCAATTTGGACTTTTCCACTTAGGGGTGTACTCACTTTTGTTGCCAACGGTTTAGACATCAATGGCTGTGTGTTGAGTTATTTTGAGGGGACAGCAAATTTACACTTTATACAGGCTGTACACTTACTACTTTATATTGTAGCAGAGTGTCATTTCTTCAGTGTTGTCACATGAAAAGATATAATAAAATATTTACAAAACTATGAGGGGTGTACTCACTTTTGTGAGATACTGTATATATATATATATATAGACATACTGTATATAGGTATAGAAATATATAGCTGAAAATAGACTGTGGTAAGGTCAGGTCATTCAGAACCACCTAGGCCCAGTAGCTCAGTATTTATGCTGGGGCACACAGCCAGACAAGCCCAGCTCCCTTGGGCAGATCAGTTAGATGCCACTCTACTATAGAGCAACTGGATAGAGAGGAGGAAATCCCTGCGAATGTTACAGGGTGATTAGTAATACAGCTGTGTCCAGCTGTAGACTCGTTCCTTATGAAATCTTTAGGTTAACAATGCAAGTCATGCATTGCCAATGAGGCAGACTCATCATGGTCACGCACAAATACTTGCCCAAAAACGCAACCAATTTGATTCTCTTTACCAAATTAACATCACATACAGTAGACAGCTATATATTGTACATTTAGCGTGAGAAGAGGGTGAAAAACCATATGTTCAAATATGTTGTCTTTCACCTCAGTTACCCTGCATGGCTTTCAAGAGACTGAGGGAAATTTTGTACAAAAATAATAGACAATAATCACTTGACCCACTTAAAGGTCCAGTGTAAGCTCTTTTCATGTTAAACCTATTTTTCGATCACCATTAATTAACATAAAAATACTTGTTCAAGCAGCAGCAAAAGAAAGCTTTAGCCATAATATAATTAATAGTTGTTGCTGTACCCCTCCCCACCTATCTTTTTCCTGAGCTTTTCAACTGAGATTGCTCAAACCTTACCAAGACAGACTAATCAATGTTATCCTAGTTGAAATCTTTCACATAACTTCAGTAGTGCTCAGGATAATGAGAGATGTGGGGAGGGATACAGCAAGGGCAAATTGTGTTTTGTGAAACATACATAAAGACTATCTGGTTCTTGCTGGCCTTTCACATATATACTTGACATAAAACCATTATTTTAAGTAACAGATTCCCTGTCGGCTACAGTCATCCTATTACATGATGAATTATGTAGCTCTTCGATGCATATTATCTAATTTGTTTAAAAACATCTGAAGATGTATGTTTCCAGAACTGCTTAGGGTATACACAAGATTACCCTAGTGATATAAAGTATCTTCTCTGTTTCTCTATAAATAACATGTCTTTCTTCTTTCTTTGTTTTTGCATTTTCATATTGCGTATACATGTGTTGCCTGAAATGATCCCCATCCCAGAAGAATATAGATAATGTATTATTGGTTTAGGGATAAAAATCTACTTAAAAAACAGAAGTTTTGTAACGGTGACACTATTATTAGATAACGGAAACAACATAAAAGATTAACCTGTAAATAATTTTTTTACAAAATATTTTGTCCCATGTAATGTATTGTTCTGTCTAACTTAGCATTACTCATTGGTTACTTACAGAATCTACACTTCGATGTATATTTTATATCAAACATAGCTAATCACAGCTGAAATTATCTTGCAATCTCATTTTTTGTATCAGAGGTAGAACGGGCAGATGTAGAGAACATGTTAGCACCTCTCCATTACTATGTTATCCTTTGCAGTATATGTATTAAGATTTTACACCTCTAATATTTTTTGAACACTTCACCCATTACCAAGCTCTTACCAAGGGTCACAAGCTTTGTCACTGGAACTGGTGCAAACGTATCTAACTGAGCCTCACTGTTGTTTGTTGTTGTTCCCAACCACATCTTCCTGTTTGTTTTTAGACGACTCTGTTCCCACAATATTGTTTGCTCCCCTAATCTAGCAGCTGTAAATAAGAACTAATTTTGTTTATCCTTTGGCCTATGTGTCATTTGCAAGATCTTCTTGAGCCTTGACAGATCTTTTAAAGAGCACAACACCACTTCTAAAAAACACAAACATAATCAATATAGTAGTTACTGTCCTTGCTAATGGTGCTAGTTCATTTTTTTTAGACTGCCTCATTAGAGCCTGTATTTTCCTGATTTACTTATCAAATACCAGTTACAATCTCTTTTTACATCATTGTGGCATAAACATGACTTCATCTGCCTACTGTTTTATGTCTTCTTCCAAATGAGTCACAAGTGCTCAAGTAAATGCAACATAAAACTGTTTACCAGTCTTGTCAGGTGAAATGACGTCTTGGGAATAGAAACAATATTGATTAGCTGTGTATTTAGCTACACAGAGAAGACATATAGACAGATATATACCATTATACAACATCGCTAACTAATTTAGTGTCTCATAGTCACGTTACAGTGATATAACAGCTATGCTATATGC
Source organism: Discoglossus pictus (assembly GCA_027410445.1). Lineage (NCBI taxonomy): Eukaryota > Metazoa > Chordata > Amphibia > Anura > Alytidae > Discoglossus > Discoglossus pictus. The sequence continues at coordinate 448,054,991 of CM050163.1, forward strand.
AGCAATGTATTTGCAAAGCACTACCTATACAAAGTAATACATTACTTTTTAATACATTCTAACTCCTCAAAATAGCATATTGTAATTATAAGACTTATGTTGTCCTAACATTATGACATGCAGGGATTTCCTTGAAGGTTACACTGTAGTGAGTCGCTTAGGCTTGGAGCTTCTCCTCCTCTTAACAGTGACTTAAATATCATTTCATGCTAATTTTTGACCCAAGTTACCTCATTGACCCTGTTTTTATCCTGAATTACAATGACATGTTTGTGATTGAGCTCTAATTGGTGCTTCTAATTATCTTTCAGTGCCTGGGAACCTGGGTTGCTTCAAAGACCAAGGGAATCCTCCCCCTCTGACCGGCATCAGTGAGACATCCAATAAACAGACCATACAAACCTGCATATCCATGTGCAGACGGCAGCGCTACAAGGTGACACAACCACTTTCACTCTGAAGAGCTCTTTGGCTGAGTTACCACAGCTTGTTCTTTAGTTATCAATATAGATTTAAGTGGTACCACACAGATAATATGAAAATACAGTAAAGGGTTAATGAACGAACATGAAAAAAACATAAATTAGATCATATATTTAGATGAATGATCAGAGTATTACAGTATATAGTGTTACCTTTTTATTTGGACAAATGTTATAGTTAGAACTAGTCGTTTGCCTGTAATGATGTTATAATATTTGATGTGCTCTGTCTCTCTCTCTCTCTCTCTGTGCCCTCTCTTTCTCTCCCTGAGCGCTCGCTCCCTCTGTCTCTGTGTGTCTTCTCTCTGTCTTTATGCCCTCTCTCTCTGTGCCCTATTTCTCTCTCTCCCTCCCTTCTTCTCTCCCTCCTTCTCTCTCTCCCTTCTTCTGTCTCTCCCTCCCTCCTTTCTCCTCTCCTTGTTCTCTCTTCCACCTTTCCTCCTTCTTCTCTCTTCCCCCTCCCCTCATTCTTCTCTCTTCCCACTCCATCTCTCTCCCCCTTAACCTACTTCTGTCTCCCCCGATGTCTTTTTCCCCCCCATGTTTCTCTCCCAGCTTCTCCACTGTCTCTCCCCGTCTCCCACCCTTTCCTCCCCCTGTCTCTCTCCCACTGCTCCCCCTGTGTCTCTCCCCCCTGTGTCTTTTTCCCACCCTTTCCCTCCCCTGTCTTTCTCCCACTGTGCCCCCTATGCCCCCCTTGTCTCTCTTCCACTGTCTCCCACTGCTCCACCCCAAGTCTCTTCCCTCCTTGTGTCTCTCTCCCACCCTCTCCCTCTCCTCCACCCCCTCAAAGCTAGTACCACACACTGCACATGCATGGCTAATAATATAGACTCTAATCATATTACCATTCCTGAGATGGGAAGAGGTTCCTCACTGCATAATGAAAATGTGGCATCTAAAACTGCTGTGCTTTCAAAAGGAATAATGGAAAGCTCATTAGTTTAGAATGGTAAGACAGAATCAACTGAGTTAATAAAATGCACTTCTGCTGTAAAAAAAATGATTCTACATAGTTACATAGTAATTGAGGTTGAAAAAATCAAGTTCAACCTTTTAAGATCTCCTCTGATCTGCAACATGCGGATTAGTTGTTAATTAATTAGTTGTTAATTAATTGATCCAGAGGTAGGCAAACAGAAAAAAAAGACAAGTGAAACTTAGCTAGTCATCTCAAAGGGGAAAAAAATGACTTCCTTCCCGACCCCAGATATTGGCGATCGGCTTCCTCCCTGGATCAATACTCCCTCTCTAATTAGGCAGAATAACCCTGAATGTCCTTTTTAATTATAAATAAATCCAATCACTTTTTAAAGTTATCTATCAAATCCTCTGTCACCACCTACTTTGGTAGAGAATTCCACAGATTACCACCCTTACTGTGAAGAACCCTTGTCTTTCTTTAAGGTGGAATCTTTTTACTTCTAACCTCAAGGGATGTCTTCTTGGCAGTTAAAAACCTCTTGGCACAAAAAAGCTCACTTGATAAATTTTAATACTGACCCTCGATTTATTTATACAAGGTAATCATATCCCCTCTTAGATGCCCTTTTGCTTGAGAAAATAAGCTTAATTTGGTTAGTCCTTCTTCCATTCCCCTTATCAGTTTTGTAGCCCTTCTCTGTACCTTTTCCAGCTCTAAAATGACCTTTTTGGGAAGTGGTGTCAAAAATTGTACTCAATATTGCAAATGAGGCGTATTAGGGTTTTGTATAGTGACAGAATTATATTTGCTTCCCTTGCTTCTATACCCTTCTTAATACATGCTAGTATTTTATTTGCCTTTGCAGCTGCTGCTTGGCTTTGAGCACTGTTACCTAGGTGGTTGTCCACAAGCACTCCCAAATCCCTTTCAATATCTGATACCTCTATATTTGCTCCATTAAGGTTATATATAGCATGGCTATGTTTCCTCAAATCTCATCTGCCATTTAGATGCCCATTCCTCTCATTTATGTAAATCCCTTTGTAGGGAAGGACATCATTATCTGATTTAAAAACCTTGCACAACTTTGTGTCATCAGCAAAAATGGAGACAATACTTTCCAGTCCCACTTCTAAGTCATTAATAAATATGTTAAAAAGGAGAGGACCTAATACTGAGCCCTGAGGAACCCCACTTACCACATTAGTCAAATCGGAGTATGTTCCATTTACCACAACCCTTTGTAAAAATGTAAATGTTGTGTTTGTTTTCTAAAATAATTTTGGCCTTTATCATGCTTAGCTATTTAACATACCACATAGAAGTAAATAATATACTGTAGAATATTAGCTTTTAGAATTACTTTATCTCATGGGAACATTTATAATAGGGGTCTATCTAACTTTTTACAGAATATGGCACTATTCAAGACACACATAAAATTCCAGCATATTGTTTCATCATATCCCTCTTTGATTACTCACACCAAATTGTCTTTCCCATCCTTTTATAGATGTCATTATAAACTCCTGTATCTGAAACTCATGTGTGGGTATTTATGGCCCTAACTGATTTACAAGGCAATGGGCACATAGAGAGATAACACTTTTTTGCCTCTTATCTCGGTATAGCTCCACATAACTCACACAATTGATCGATCAAGTAGATATTCCTGTGCAGCATATAGCTTTAATGCCTTTCTGCTATGAAAGCCTCCATCTTAGACACAAAGAAGGGTTTACTATGCGTGATTAATGTAGGGAAAATACAGTCCAAGTAAGTGTAAAGATGTATAGGTATTTGTCTCCTTATTGTGACATTGTATGAATTGTCAGTGTCCTTTTACTTATCTTACACCCTCAATATACTTGTCTAAACATATGGTCTATTTAACCACTGTAGCTCATGCTGCAAAGTGATTGATTTGTAGTAACAGTGAGGTAAAGCGAGGTGCTGATTGTGAGCACGGCTGGAGGTACAGAACAAACTGGGAACATGGACTGATGCTGAATTATTAAGAGATGCTCTCCAAGGCAGAAATAATTAAAGGTGCGGATGGCTTGGATAGCCGCCCAGTCACTTCACATCCTTGGAGAGACATTTAAATTGGAAGGAGAAACAATAAAACATATCACTTTGTTTAACAATGTCTCTATTAACCCTGTTCACTTGCAAAGCATTATGAGGTTTAAAAGCTGCAATAACAACATTCTATCTATCTATCTATCTATCTATCTATCTATCTATCTATTTATCTATCTGTCTGACTGTCTATCTATCTGTCTGTCTGACTGTCTATCTGTCTATCTATATATCTATCTATCTATCTATCTATCTATCTATCTATCTATCTATCTGTCTGTCTGTCTGTCTGTCTGTCTGTCTGTCTGTCTGTCTGTCTATCTGTCTGTCTGTCTATCTATCTATCTATCTATCTATCTATCTATCTATCTATCTATCTGTCTATTCAGAATGATTTAATCTTTTTCTTTTTTTAAGCTTTCCTGGCTACTAACACATTTATTTATATATTTTCATTGTTTCCGCTTGCTTAATCGAAAAGCAAGTCTTTCAGGGAAATAATATATATATATTTTTCCCATGGTAATTAATTAATCCTGATATGGTAGTATTTATAAATATCCTACTCAGCAGTAGAACAGACACATATATAAATCTATTGTAATTTTCTATGTACTCTGACCTTTATGGAAAGGATTGTATTGTATTTCTGCTTCACCTTTAACCTCTCTTAATGTAATAGATGGCTGGGCTGGAATCGGGCTTCGCTTGCTTCTGTGGCAACAACGCTGATTACAGGAAACATGGAGAGACGCCCAGTACGGACTGTAACAGTGTCTGCTTTGGGGATCACTCACAGCCATGTGGAGGGGACGGGCGCATCATCCTGTTTGATTGTAAGTTTGCTACACACCGCTTAAGAATTTGTCTATTCTAGAGAAAACAAGTCAATAAATGGCAAGTTTGCTTACCTGTACAAACAAACATTTAATCTGGCTCCAGGTTTGGACTGTGGTCAAGTCTACAATGGCACCTTGGGTTTTCATTACAATTTTGTAAATTTAACATAAAAGATACAGTATATACAGATATAGCCAATGGCATGGTCTGTTAGTACATCTGACTGTCTAGAGGGCTGTTAACTTTGAGATTCTGTATAATTGATATAAAAATCAAGGCATCCTCGGAAGCTGAAATTCTTTCATTTTAGTTTTGGCGGTCATCACAATACTGTTTTACTTTTGTTAATATTACCCTGCAACAGGATGTTGTAACCAATTAAATTACTACATCTCAAGGTTTAAAACATTAAACTCAAACAATTTTTTTTTTCTGTGTTAGTAATGTATACCTCTTTTTGGAGAAGGTGAAGGATTTCTATTATTATTATTATTATTATTATTATACTTTATTTATAACGTACCAACATATTCTGCATTGCTATACATGGGTTAAGTACAAGGTAAGAACAGTTTTAACAAGGTGCAAATGAATAGATGGCCATATTTTGAGCTTAGAATCTTGCATACAAAGTGCTTTCTTAAGCATCTTAAAATATTAAAAACTTGCAAACTTACAATCTAAATGGTATTTGTGTGTTACAGAGGGCGACAGATGTGTTGTGCTTATTAAGGATGAAAGTGATAAACTTTTTTAACAGATTATTTTTTTGTTAGTTTTTGAAGGTCTTGAGAGAGGAGGATAGTCTAGTGGAGCCAGGCAAGGAGTTCCAGAGAATAGGGGCCGCACAAGAAAAGTCCTGAAAGTCTCTAGCAGAACCAATATGGTGGGTGCAGGAGTATTTTTAGACAAGAGCAGAGATATAAGAGGGAGCTGGGACCTTCACTTTAGTTTTTATACACAGTAGTTTTGTAATAACTAGTTATGGATCTCTTTCATACACTGGATAGAACAAGTGCTTGAAAGGAATGAATGACATTTTTTTTGTATTTCATATGTATCATACCATACAGATTAATGTTTTTCCGAGTGAAAAAAACAAAAATATTCAAGATAACCCAATTATAGAAAAGGAATCTTAATTTTTCAGTTCTTGGGAAATAGAATTAATAACAAAAAATGTATTCAAAGTAATACAAAAAAGGCAGTAAATTTATACAGTGCATAATATTATCATCATCAAGCAGCGCTGCTAATTTAATGAAAATACATTTACTGAAAAGCAATCCATGATAAACACAACAGGCCTATGCTTTTAACTGACCCACAGTCATTGTTTGGGTTATGAAAAATAGAAGATCAATCTCAAAAACACTAAACATGCACACATTGAAGTAATCTTCTCACTGAGTTCAGTTTATACAAATAATAGATAAACTGTGTACTGAGCTGAAAATCCAAAATTAATTAGGCGACGGAATAAAAGAACAGCAAAAGTGCTTTATGTTTTCAATTGCTAATCATATAAACTCCCTTTTTTCCAATTCTTCTCTCTGTTTTCTTCTTTTTTTATTTTGCCTTTTACTCTTTCACATTTCCTCTTTTTCCTTCTCTTTCTCAGTTTTATGGTATTTTTCTTCTTTTGCTGCCTCTCATTATACTTTTTCTTTTTTCTTCCCCATTGCACCCTCTCTTTTTTTTACCACTTACACCTGTTTTTAACCGTATTGTTTCACTCTTACCCTCTTTTCCCTCTATTAATCCCCCATTACCATCCCTGTTTTTTTTTCTCTTTCTCCTCTCTTTGACACTATTTCTCTCCTTGCTCTCATCTTTCTATTACTTTTTGCCCCCTCTCTCAAACTCTCCCCTTCATTCTATTTATCACTTAAAAAATGGCTTGTTACTTTCACTCTTAAATTATTCTGACCAGATTATATCATTACAGTATTCCTAAAAATATTTCAGCCAGGGAACCCAGGGCCCCAAATTTACCCCCAAACCACTTTCCAGTGTGCAAATTCTCACAATCCTTAGAATGTTAAATCCCCTAAATGTGTAACCTCTAGGAGTAGCTATCTTATAGGAAATCACGCACTTCAGCAGATTTCCTCCTCTACAAATTTATGTTACACTCCTATCCCTCCGGCCTCAACCTTGCCAAACAGCAGTACTTTACATCACTAATATCAACTCTGTCCTCTAACCCCAAGCATATGCTTGCCACTTTCAATACTCTCCTCCGCCCACCACCTCCTCCCATCCCTTCCTCTCTCACAGCTGAAGACTTTACCAACCTTTTTATTCATGAAATTCAAAACATCTGCAATGAACTCTTATTTCATAGTGGCACTCACACTCCACACTTTAAACTAACCAACAGCACCCAGTCTTCTCCCTTCTCCAATACCACAGCTACTTTGAACTGCTTTGATCCGGCTACAGAGGAAGAAGTCTCCAAACTGCTATCATCCACTAGCCTCACTACCTGTCCTCATGATCCTATTCCATCTCAGCTCATCTCTCCCTTCTCTACCACACTAATCCCAGCTCTCACACATATTTTAAACCTCTCCCTAAATACTGGCATGTTTCCATCTTCTCTAAAACATGCCATAGTTATACCCACCCTCAAAAAACCCTCATCTGACTCTGACGTTGCATCTAACTACCGCCCTATCTCTCTGCTTCCATGGCTTCCAAACTGCTGGAGCGGCTCGTCTATAACCGCCTTGCCAGCTTTATTTCCTCTAACTCCCTTCTTAACACCTTCCAATCCGGCTTTCGGCCCCAACACTCCACTTAGTACATAGAGGTTTTACTAACAAGCAATAAACAGTAATATAATCACATATATAGTTGTGAGCAATACGGGTTGTTGCTAACGTTAGCGGGCTCGCAAAGCGAGGGCCGCAGTTGCTGGCAAGGAGGGCCAAAGTCGCTCCTTGCGCTGGTGGAGATGAGTGCAGTAGACGTTCATCCCTACAACCCTGTACGCTCATCCCTACGACCTGCGGAACTACACATCAACACAAATCTCAATTACACCATTCACAATGCGAGACCCGCAGCACTTTAAAAAAAAAAAAATACTGCCCGTAACACTTTGAAAAAACGAAAGCAGGACTTAGAAAAGAAAAATACGACCCGCGGCACTTATAAAAAAAAATTTCTTCTGGCTTAAAGAAGTGTGTTGTGCTTCCCTGTCATATTGTTCCTAAAAATAACTATTTAAAACCAGGCTAATTGTCTTGTTTGCTCAAAGTTACTTAGACACACACTGTCTCCCTCACTATTAATAGCTGCAAAATATCAGCTATTACCCAGGCCTGTTGCTTATGAGTCTTATGAGTCACCTTTTGACTCTACACACTCCTTTAAGCCTGATATACACCACTTCACTCAATCATGTAACCTACAGAACCCTTATTCACTCACTCATCATGTCATAAATTGACTACTGCAATAGACCCCTAATTGGCATTCCATTCACCCATCCCTCCGCACTCCAATGTATCCTCAATTCTTCTGCCAGAGTTATCTTTCACACTCTGCTCTTCATCTATTCTTCCACTTGGAAAATTTGTAGAGTGTCTCTCTTTCAGAATAATATTTGAACCTTGTCCTCACATGTAAAAATGCCACATGTTAGTCCTGAGGTTTAAAAAATATTGTCCTGCACTGCAACTCACTTCACTTATGTAGGGTTACTCTGACCATCACCCAACTCTTTCCACACTTTCTAATAGGGACTGGTGGTGTGGTTGATCATAGCACATTTCTGCTTTTGAAACAGGTTTTCAGCATGACCTGCATACACATATCTAATGGTGCAGCTAAGACCTTTAAACCTCCAGTGCCTTGTTTTTGCCTTTTGAATGGGTCACCATCTATTTCATGCATCCATATATACCACCGTTTCCAGATTATATATGTTTTTCATTTATGAAAGATTATGGTAAAATCATGTTTTCATGCAGACTTAGGGCCTCATTCAAATGTGATTTGACCAATTGAATAGGTCTTTATATAAGCACAGAGCATATTTTTTTTACAGACGTTTTTAGTTAGTGAACTTCTATCAAAAAGCAAGGTCTTCACTAACTAAAAACTTATGTAAAAAATATATGCTATGTGCTTGTATAGAGCCAGCCCTATTCAATTGGCCGAATCGCATTTGAATGAGGCCCTAGGCCTTACAAAACTTTTTTCCCAATCAATTAAAAGCTATTTTCAAGGCTGTTCAATGGAATATCTCAAAATACTAAATGAAACTGTTTCATGTTTATAGACTCTATGAGCCTCATTCAATTGAGCAATTGTAAGTTACTGGAGCCTGTAATGTAGCCGGTAAACTAATTTGCTATTCAATTTGCAAGCTGCAAACAGTCTACGGACTACGGGCTGAAAAACCATGTGGTTGTTACAACTGTAGCTTACACCCCATCTAAGCCTTTAATTTTTCACGTCTGCAAGAGTTAAGATTGCTAAAATTGCAAATCGCTAATCAATTGCTACAATTCCTCAAGCCCGCAAATGTTTTCACACCCGTAAATAGCAAATGTAGAAGAAAATCCTACAGGAACCAGATGGGTCCCGCAAAAGACGGGGTAAGTGATAAAAGACATTAGAATTAATTGCACAACAGTCTCAAGCTCGCAAATCGGCAGTCAAAAATCATTTATTTGCATGTTTCATTTTGGGGTTATATCGATTTTAGGAATCAATCAGTTAATACATATCAGGCCACCCACATGGACCAGAATAATATTGGCATTCATTTTTATTTTTTTGTATTTTGTGGTTTGCGAGTCTGATTGCATACCAGACCTCTAAACGCTAATTTACTGACATGTAACATCCATCTTACACTGCCGTAATGATGACGGTCTCATTTTCTATTGGCTGTTTCTAAATGCGTAGTTACGGCCTTGCTTAATTGATCATGTTCACGCTCTAAAATGCTACATACGATTGCATGGTTTACGGTTTTGGCTTTCGGCCTGTAACTTGCGGGCTTGTTCAATTGAATAGCACCAGAATTGTAGCATACCTGCCTGCATACCGCTAGATACGGCCTTGCAATTGAATGAGGCTCTATATGTCTTAATCTTCTACGGTTGTTTTTGGCATTTATATCAGTACAAAAGATAGGATGATTAATTAGTGGAAGACATCCATGTATTGGAATCAGTGTGGCCATATATGTGTTTGCTTACTAACAGTATCTACTTGTAGTAACAGTTATAGATACTACTGTAGTGTGAGGATCTGTCAAGTCCTTCATTCCACCAGCAAAAACCTTAGAGATACATGGCTCAGATTCAAACTCATTGAAGGCAAATTCCAACATCAATATCACCATGCAGATCCAGCACGCAAAATTAGAAAAGGCCAGCACCTCTGGGACTTGCATCTAACAATAGAGTATCTCAGCAGCCTGGTATCCAGACCAACAGCTGTCAGGTCCTTCACTTTTCTGAGCTGTCGTCATTCCATACTTCTGTGACCTGGGATGCATGAAATCTGTGAACAATGCCATACGGATTCAGAGGTGTCTGTGGAAAGATCGTAGGGGACAGATTGGCCAGCGTAGAAAGCTCTCCACATTTGTAAAGCCATTAATTCCATGCCATACACGCCAACATTTAATGATGCAACAGACAGTGTGTGGATGCCAATTTGACAAGGGGTTTATATATATTAGTAACATCGACACAAAAATGTGCTGTCTGGGTGGCCTTGACCAGACCGTCAAGTGGTACATTTGTGTATTCAAACCACGAACCAGCCCTATAATCTTAGGAACGATTCAGTCTCTTTGTCTTACATGTACTGTTCCACTTCACTAACAATAAAAAACTTATATAAACAACATAGTAAGGACAATTTTCGACAAGTACAATCATGCATAATATAAACAAGTGGTAGTAGGTTGTTTTTTTTGCAAACAATGAACGCCCTACCCAGTTTCATGATTATACAAATGCTTCATCTCTATATTTCAGTATGTACTTCACTATAAAAATAGACATAGGTGATAACAGAAAAGTTGACCTGTGGAGACATATGGCAGTAAACTTATTTACTTGCAGGGAACCCATCTGCTATCTTTATGTTTTATTGTGTATTCTTCCCATGATACTGAGCACCAGAACAGGTCTTATGAGTGACAGTTTTTTATGACGCCAAAACAGTGAGGATGTGTACTCTAAATGTTATCAAAAACTAAATATTGCTGACCTTCTGCACCCATTATTCTACTATGTAATTCAGAACAGACATCTCAATGTCAGGTAATATTAAACACACCTTCTCCACTTCTTTAGTCTCAGGAACCCATTTCTCAGGTGTTTATTCACATATGCGGGCACTTAAACGAAATATGACCAAACTCTTTGCTTTTTGGCTCTTACCTTCTCTGCGTTGTCATGCTGGGTTATTGCAACAACATTGGCTTTGGTTTGTACTAAGATTGCTGGAAATTCATGAGTGTCCAGCAGCCACAGGCCCACATGGGAATGCCGTGGCGATATACGCTCATTTCTAGTAAACATTTACTGCTTCTTGTTTCCAGCTTCTGAAAGGCCTGCTTGTGAGAACAATGTGGTACAGTCATGTTAGCGCGGGTGGGCAAGGCCATTGTGTACTTAGAGGTCAAATTGTGAAAGAACATTTGAATAGAAGGACACAGCTGTGGTCACACACGCCCTCAGTTTGCGCGAAGTCAAGTATGTGGCTCTGCAGTTAGGCCTTGGTACGGTGCCTTGAAGGCAGAAACATGGTTCAGAACAGAAGATTGTTGTCTTGTGTTTAGTGTAGGTGGGTGAAACGCAATAAACTTGATTTCTTGTCTGTTTCCATAGTCATTTTGCTTTTGTGATCTTGGCTGTATTGCCAAATATAATTTCCACCTGACCCGTCAACACTTTTTTTGCTTTCTCATTCAGTTTTGATTAGAGAACACACCACTTCTGAGTACACAGCAGCAGTGACCTGGACTTTGTATAAAATAGACACAGATACTCAAAATAACACAAATTATACGTGTGTGTGTGTGTATATATATATATATATATATATATATATATATATATATTCATATTCATATCATTATAAATAGTAAATAAGTGTATTTTATTGTTTTATTTCATGAAACTGTAGGTTAGAAAAATGGGTTACAATAGTGTAGCTTGTTTTTAAGTGCAGTTAAAGGATGGGGATGTATGTAAGACCTCCACTAAGCAATGGGCGCCAATAAAAAACAGCCTGTTTTTTTAGGGTCCATTATTGAAGATAAAACAGGTCAGTGTGACACTTTTATTACATGATATTGCAATCTGTCAGGGACTCCTAATAGGTTATGCTTTTTTAAGTGTCTCGAAAGAGCAACTCATATGTGAAACTATCCATGGAATAACAAAGATTTTTAAGTATGACCAACTTCTCTGTAGACGGTTTTGATACACATAGTGCATATAATTAACAGTTATAATATTATAGAATTATCAGGGTGAGATCCCCACAATTTTTTACACATCTTTCAAATACTGCATGGTTCTTTTCTCTCTTTATAGTGATATTCTGAGGACACTGTGGGAAGCGTCTGGATATCATTTGTATTTATGTTCATTAACCAAAAACATCAATTCAGCTTTTTCAACTAGACAAATGTCAAATCGAAACATTTTACTGTCACACAAGTAAGAAGATATTCACAAATATTTACTAAACACAAGAGGTCTGTTCTAATGTTCAACAGCTATTTAATTGTGTGATATCAAGAAACTATTTCCCTGCCAGGGAAAGACATTGGTCAATAACGGCCTGAAATGTATGCTTATAAATCTGAGATATTTGCCTGATTAGATTAGGGGTAGTTGTATTAATGATATGCTAGTCATGGAGGATGAACAAGTTTACATCTGGCAGTCTGTGTGCTGGTGAGTAGGGACATGCTCTCCAGCTCCAAAAAAAATGGGTGTCATTTTTAGATATAATTACTTAGATTTATGTAAAAAGAGATTGACATTAATTTAGTTGAAAACAAATATTTATATCAGTGGTTCCCATCCTTCTCCCCAAGGTCCACGAGGCACGCCATGATTTAGGTTCACTGTGCTAATACATAGGTGAAGCAATATGAGGCTCCACAGCCACACTGAATAATAATTGCCTCACCTTGGTTAACATCTTGAGGAGGGTTTGGGAACCAGTGCAATATATTTTTTTTTTTAGAAAATGAACACCATGGTTATTTTCAGTGCCAGTTAAGCAAACTTAAAACTTAACATTTGTCTCTTTATTGAAGATGTATAGGCGAGGGGAGTCCAATATCATAGAACCAAATTATCCCTGATGGGAATACGGATACATTCATTTACATTCATTTAGAGTTTTGATTATCTGTTTATTCACCTTTAAAGACCACTATAGTTCATGAAAGAAGACACTTGTTTGTCAAGTATGTACCAAACTAACAACATTAGCATACCCAGTAGCTTTGCATAACAACATTAGCAGCTCTGTAAGTCATAAACATTTTTTTGGAAAATGTTAATTTTTTAAGACTGTGTTTGACTACAGGAATACATTTTGTGTTTGTAACATCACTTCCTGAGATGGGCTATGTTTTTCTAGCTATGAATAGGTGCAACCACAGCTCTCCAGAAATGTAAATACCCCTACACACACAACTAAGCTGAGGCATCAAGAAAAAATCCAATTAAACTAGCTTTATGACTTAATTCCTGCTTAATTATGCTCTTAGTCAGACTCAAAGTTTTCAGGCATATATATTTTTTACATTGTACAGTGGGCCTTTAACTGTTTCTATCTACCTGATTGATTACCTGTTTTTTCATCATACTACAGTATTTAGAGGGGGAAAGTAAGGAATGAATACCTTAAGGACAAACAAAATTGCTGGCGGGTTTCTCACACTGAGCTTGTAATTCAGACTATGTTTCAAAATCGATGTGAAATAGAGTACATTTATTTAATGAATCAATGTTTAAACTGGTAGATACAAATAATTTATACACTGTGTGTCACTAACAAGAACCCATTAATTATGCACTCATTAATTATGCAATTGCATAATGGAATTTTCACAAGATCAATTAATATTCAGATAAATGTAAAATCATTTTTAAATGTTCTAGAATTCAAGTTTTATTTTTAAAGTAGGTACGCAAATATGACAATAATACACCCAAAAAGAACACATTTACATCTGGCAAGCCAACATACTGCAGTTTAATAACTTTATAATATAAAGAGCTGCATGCCATATTGCCTCTGTAGGAAAGCACTGTGTCAGTATTTATTATAAAAATGGACATGTAGTAGACGGAGGTGTCTGATATGTTCATCTCTTCTTTATTCATAGCTCTGATTGGAGCCTGCGGTGGAAATTATACCATGGACTCTGCTGTTATCTATTCACCGGATTTCCCAGATACTTATGGAACAGGAAAAGCTTGCTATTGGACCATTCAAGTCCCAGGAGCGTCTCTTATCAGATTCAACTTCACTTTCTTTGACATCAAAGATTCCAGGGACATGGTGGAACTGCTGGATGGTTACACCAAGCAGGTTCTGGTGAGATTTGATGGCAGGAACCACCCGTCACACTCCTTCAACATCTCCCTCGATTTTGTCATCTTGTACTTCTTCTCTGATCGGAGTAACCAGGCTCAGGGATTTGCTGTAGTATATCAAGGTGAGATCCCAGTAATGCTTAACTATACATGGTAAATGCCTTACCCACTTACAACCGAGCATGTGTTGCTGCAAACAAAATTACTATTCACTCATTGAATTTGCTGTGATAAGCACAGTTGTATACTTGGCCTCTTGTAGATTGTATATACTGATGTATATTGAGTATTTGCCACACCAATGTTCCTCAACTCTTATTATAGAAAAGTGTGTGAAATACCAAGACGTGATCTGTATTTAAGCTAATAAGCCAGTGGATTCAGAACTTCTTCAAGTCTGTGGGCCTCATTCAATTACGATTTGGCCAATTGAATAGGGCTCTAAATAAGCACATAGCATATATTTTTTAAAGAAGGTTTTAGTTAGTGAACTTCTATCCAAAAGCAAAGTCTTTACTAACTAAAAACTTATTTTAAAGAAATATGCTATGTGCTTACTTAGAGCCCTATTCAATTGGCCAAATCGCAATTGAATGAGGCCCTGTGTATCTATCTGTTAGTATTTCTCTGTAACTGGGCAGTTATCTTTTGGCTTTTCAGTTTGTCTTCCTTTGTATGTAGCTGCGTCTGTCTACTTCTCTGTCTATACATATGTGTCTGTATCAGTGATAGGCAACCTGTTTCAGGTGAAAGTCGCCCAAGCTTCAAAAGTGATGCAAACTTATTTACCTTTTGAATAATGCGCAGCAAAAATGCCATATTCACTGAAGAGATACGATGGAAATAAGGGGTATATATATAAATATATATTGAGTGTGATTGTTATGGACAAGAGCAATATGTAATAGTTGTTGCGAGAGTGGGCTGCGTACTGCAGAAGTAAGGATAAGCTTTCCCCCTTCAAAAACATGATGGGTGTCTCAAGTTAAACTCCCCAATGGTGTTGTCCACCACTGAGTAATATTTATGCCTATATATATGTGGCGGGTACTTATCTAACAATCACTTTCTGTCTGTCTGCTTTTGTGTAAATCTGTATCGATGTATGTCTACTTTATGGTAATCCATCTTTACTGGTGTGTCAATGTTTCTACTTATTTGTGAATACAACTTCCTTTTTGTCTATATGACTGGAAGTCTATGGCTCTGTCTGTGTGACTATGTATGCATAGCTATGTATTTAGCATTGTTTATGTGTATGGATCATTGTGTCTGTATCTATCTGTGTTTTGTATGTATGTATCTATGTAATCCCCTTCTGGATTGCTACCTTGTTAAGGTAAAGGGGCTTATGTACTTCAATGAAGTTGTGAACTATGGCATGTAGGGTGACCCAAGATGGGCAGGTCATAACAGAGGGACCAAATTGTTGTCTGGTAGATAAGGAACCGGCAACCCACTCCAGTATATTTGCCAAGATATCCTTATGCATAAGAGCAACCAGAGAAATAATGATAGATGTGCCTGCCATGCTGTTGTCCATAGGGTCATGAAGAGTCTGACACGACTGAACAACAAAATCTATGTGATATTTTATGTGTGTGTTTGTGTATGTCTTTCTGTTCTTGTATGTATCTGTCATTATTTTTTTGTTTGTGTTTGTATGCACGTATATATGTGACTGGATACCTGTGTGTATTTGTATGTATCTGTAATTGTGTATTTATTGTATTGCATATGTGTCTGTCTATATGACTGTATCTATCTATGTGTAACTATGGAGACTTTCAGATAGAGAAGAACTAAAACTCAATCAGCAGTGAAACAGCTCTGAGCCATACGGACATCTGGCTCATTGTTTTTTAACATCATAATGGATACTATTTTAGTGAAACTGTGCTTATCACAGCAAATTCAATTAGTGAATCATAATTCGGTTTGCTGCACCACAGAGCAAATTTGTAGAGCTGTAACAATAAAGTGAACACTGGAATATATTTTAAATTAAATAACAAGACAGGTGTTTAAAGGATTGCTGGAGCTCAATTCAATATATAGAATAGATAGTGTATACCACTCACATTGCATAAACATTCATTCAAGTAATGTTCAAACTGTTATATCACTATATTAAATGAAGAAGGGCACTGTATATGGAGTGATCAGATCTTGAGGTTGGAGGAAACAAACATTGTACACACCTTCTTATATATTAGATTAGGGGTAGTTGTACTAGGCTTCCTCTTTAGTTTCTGGTAGACCAAGCGAGTGATATGCTAGTCATGGCGGATGAACAAGTTTTCATCTGGCAGTCTGTGTGCTGGTGAGTAGGGACATGCTCTCCAGCTCCAAAAAAACAGACTGTACTGTGGGCCCAGTGCTGCTCACCAATGCTTTGACTGGTGCAAATTAAAAATAAGTGGTTTTTATTTTTAGATATAATTGCTTAGATTTATGTAAAAATAGATTGACATTAATTTAGTTGAAAAAATGCTTTATATCAGTGGTTCCCATCCTTCTCCCCAAGGTTCACTAGGCACACCATGATCTAGGTTCACTGTGCTAATACATAGGTGAAGCAATAATATTATTATTATCATTTATTTGTAACATATTCCGTAGCGATATACATAAGTTAAGTTACAGGCAATGACAAGTTCAAGATTCACACATTGCGATGAATGGAGGGCCCTGTCTTTGAGCTCAGAATCCGGTGTCCATAGCACTTTCCCTAAAGCACCTTGCAGGATTGAAACTCGCAGACTTACAATATGAGGCTCCACAGCCACACTGGATACTAGTTGCCTCACCTTTGTTCACATCTTGAGGCGGGGTTTGGGAACCACTGCAATATATATATTTTTTAGAAAACGAACATTATGGTTATTTTCAGTGCCAGTTAAGCAAACTTAAAACGTCCAATATCATAAAACCAATTGAATGGATTTAAATTAGGCCTGATGGGAATACGGATATGCCTGATTCAGATCTTGAGGTTTGAGGAAACAAACATTGGACACACCTTCTTGACTAAACCTTGTGCAAAAAGAGATAAAAAAGGAGATACACTTGAGAAGATATGAGCTTGGGCGCATTGTTTGGGGTAGTAACTGTTAATAATCAAGACTACAAACAAATGTACACAAGAGGACTTGTTTCATGCTCTATGTTTTAACAGCTGTTCAAACTACTATTGCAGTGCAGCAGACCGCCATTTTCTATAGTAAGGATACAGTGCATATGCAAGCAAATAAGAATTCCGGCTTTCAATAGCATCCAAGGTGTAAAATGCCTTTCTCATTGAGAGGGATCGCCATTGTAAAAACATTTATTCTCCTAATTCCCCTCCCTACCTATAAAACACAGAAATGGGGAGCTGTATAGGCCTTTACAGTCTGGTATCTAAGGGCGGATTTGTAAGAAGACTCAATACAATATCAGCATTCCAGGTAACCAGTAGAGCGTGAACAGCTGCCTTTAAACTCCCACCTGGTGTCCTTTCCACAGGTTGGTTGTTATGGTTATCATGTCCTTTGACTAAAAATGTGTCTTTATAAGAATTAGATGTTTCCATACAACTCTAAGCCTTTTCTGTAGAAACATTTTAATAGGATAGAGCATCTCTTGATGTTGACCTACAGGATGCATGTCATGACCTATGCCTCCCCTCTGCTATCACCTACTCCCACCCTGTCTGCAGGACTATTCCCACACTACACCCACTCTACAGAAGTCCCTACCTTGCTCCAACAAATGTCAAATGTTTAAATATGCTCTTTTGAGGAACTATAGTTAAAAATAAGCAAAACATTTTTAACATTTAAACAAAAAATAATAATAATACATCCTTACATGTGTGAGCTTTTATATTCAGTTATACTGCAGTGGAGGCTGTCATTTTAGTTTCTGCTTATTTTCTTTCGGTGGTGGGAGTAGACTTGACAGGAATTTATCTGAACAATAATAAAGTGGTAGTTAAAACTGGCGGGTGCTCTCATTAAGACAAATAGCGATTAGGCCAATTGAATAGGGCTCTATATAAGCACAGAGCATTTTTTTACAGAAGTTTTTAGTTAGCGATCTTCTATCCAAAAGCAAGGTCTTCACTAACTAAAAACTTCTGTAAAAAAAATGCTCTGTGCTTATATAGAGCCCTATTCAATTGGCCGAATCACAATTTAATAAGGCGGTTAATATTCCCTTGTAAATGGAAGTCTAAAGTACATAACTTCAAATAAAAGTGAAACATTTAAAGACTGTATTTATTTTCCTAAACACAAGTTGTGTTATTCAGAGATCATATAGAAAAAAAATTGGATTACTGTGGCCCATTAAATGCAATCTTTTCCGAAAAATTTAGCATGTAGCCCACTAGAGTGTATACTTACCAGCTGTAATTTTTCATATCTCTTTTTTATGTATGGTCATTTCCCAATTTCTTAAACAAATAATTCTGCCTTATTGATCACGAACCATCAATAGTTACTATTACCAATTATCCTCCTATTATGTGTTCAGCACATTCTATTAGCATGGGGCCTGAGAACGTGTGCTTTTCTATTGAGTAGTAAGAGTGTAGGTGAAGGTAGAAGAGAAGGTTTGTTATATTATTTTAGTATTTGACCCCTTCACATTCTGATGCTCATAGACACTGAGTTGCCATGTAAATTGCAAATCCTGCTCCTGCAGATTTGAAAACTGATCTCATACACTCGAACCTTCACAAACGTATCATGGATGACATTAGGGACCATCCAAGGCATACACATTTATTTTTTCTGACTTGTCAATCTTAATCTTACAATGGTTATGTAAGTTAGATCTACTAACTGTACCCCCTTTTTTGTAGCACTATTGAAAATGCTGTCCCCTTTTTGAAAAAAAAAAAAAAAATAACACAATTGGGGCTGTACATGTAGTGAGCTTTTAGTCAACCACATCATTACATGCTATAGCCTTATGAAATTAGCAGGTCTTCTCTTTTCTCATCCTGAATCCTCTTTATTTTCTTTTTTTTTTTATTAATTTCTTACAAAATGGAAAACATTAATACATACATTACTGATACATACAGATACATTCCTTATAATATGTAGATCACTATCATTCAGTTATATTAACGTTTTACACAACTTGTCAATTAATTTAGATATAGAACCAGAAGGTATATAAAAAAGTTGTGTAAACAAACATTACAACAAAACACATTACATTTGGTGAGTCTCATGGGTGGGCCAGGCCAACTTTGGAAGCATCTCCTCTCTTCCTTTCCCACCTTTCCCTTTTCATTTTAGGTCTGAATCTGTCCCTTTGCTAATTGTTTAATATTAGTGTGCCACGTTGTTGTTAATAAAGCCCATTTTAATTGTATTTTTAATCCTCTTTATTTTCTGAGAAAAGAAGAACAATGAACTTGTTAGAAGTTAATTCATGAATGATTTCTTACTAAATGAACAGCTTTCCCTTTGGAGTCAATAACAGATGTTGTTTTTTCAAGGGATAGTGATGTTTAAAGATAGACTAATCCTAGTGAATAGCACATTACAACTGCATTACATCAGACTAAAATTTGAGATTTTAAATATGCAGTTATAATATATGAAAATATTCATACCTCATAGAACATTTCTTCATTGTTCTTTGTTCTTTCCTGAACTGAGGAAAGATTTGGGATATAAAGACTGAAAAATGTATTAGAGTGAAGATTAAGCTGTAGTAGCTAATTGCATTGATGGAAGCGGGAACGTGGCCACTTTGATACCTACAGTTAGAGGTAACCATAGCTATAGATAAGCGTTGTACCCAGAACAATAGGTATGTATTTGTATGGTCTCACATCCCTAACAAGCTTTGATATTATTTTCTTCGCTGGATAGCATTCAAGGAACAAGCTGTGGAGAAGCCCAAAGTAGTCACCAACCAGTCACAAACAGAGCTCATCACTCAAACTACCAACTTAAGCATCAACGCAGCAAGGTCTTCAAAGATCCTCTATGTTATCACAACCAGCCCAAGTCGGCCAACTGGTCACATGCCAGGTAAGAACATCCACGCCAAGTGATTCTGCTCAGTGTGTGGGAACTAGGGGAGCATTGGATCTCAACTTGTGCCATGGTAGTCTACACTGGGAAAGGTTTATATCTAGGTTTTAGAGCATGATTATCAAAGTGACAGGTTTGAGTATGCCTTGTCTCTTTTTGCACAGGCTACTACACTGAAGACAATAGGCCCAATGTCTCTGGGGCATATCAGTAATTAATGGCAGTGATCTCTAATTAAAGATATGAGTGCTCAAAATGGGAAACTTCAATACTTGTATACTTTAGGAAAATATATATTTTTAAATAATCTTAAACTGTTTATTACCTATAGTTTTATATTATACTATATTTTGAACTTCCACCCCTCACTTTGAGCTTTGCTTCTATTAAATTCAGTTGACAATAGAAAGCTTTTTTGTCCTCTTCCAGCATAATATTTAGATTTTACTTTATACCTGTATTCCGATGAAAACATTATTTATGCCTAATTTTAACACATTTTTAGCTAAAAGTGTTACCTTTGCTTTATATAAGTGCATACAATGCTCTGTATACATTATTGTATACCAACATTACCAGCCTAAATGCAGCTGTATTGCTTCATCTGTTAAGCATGTTGTGAAAAAAGATAGAAACATTAATTAAACTACTATAATATTTGCACATAGTAAAACGTGCATACCTGCTGCATTAAATAGCACGTAATTCTATTGATGTCCGATAGATCAACATGAAATTAGTCATGAAACACAGAATGGCAAGTCTCTTACATATTTGGCTTTGTTTGTTCTGGGTATAGCATTCCCTGCTGTAGGTCTGCACGTATATATGCACTGCCGTAGTGCTGAAATTAATACAATGCTTATTTTTTGTCTTTTGTATTTCACTAGGTTGGACAATCTACGCACTTACAGCCCTCCTAATTTTGCCTGTTATAGCTATTTTGGCAAAAATGCTTTTACACCTAACTGTGAAGTAAGTAGCATGTATTTCCAGGGAAGATTTTTTTTTATTACCATTTGAAATTTTAAGTACCGTAATACAACATGAATATAGTGATTTTTGCAATTGCATGTAAAGCTGAGAGACAGCGTTCTCCAACTTCTTAAAGTGCCACATATATGGATGAGTATCAGAATGCATTGTTATAAAGTCAGCAATAAAGCTATCTGTAAACAAAATAGTTTTAAAATGAATATCATCTGCCTAATGTGACCGGTCTGTCTTCACCTCTCTCCTTTCACATGACTCACATGTTTGTCTGGAAGCCATCAAGTCACCTGGAAGCTGTTTAATTATTCAGTAGTTGTGACTTATCCTTCCCTATCCCTGTGCATGTGCATGTGTAAGTCCAGATGAAAGTCACACCTCCTGAATAATAAAACATCTGCCAGATATATTCAGTGGCTTCCAGACAAACTATGTGACATGAAGTAGGTGGAGTCAGACCAAGAGCTTCAGACAGGTTAACATTCATTTTAAAACCATTCATTTTATTATATTTTTAGACATTATAAACAATCATTTCCTGAACTAATAAGTGGTGAACTAGATACTCATAGCCCTTTACATGGTGCTTACACTGGTCACTTTGAGTATGTGCTAATCTTATATCACACCAAGGATTGCTAAACGTATCCAGTATTAGATCATTTGAAGAGGTAGGGTGGTATCCATGAAGCTGATTCATAGCCCTAACATAATGACTCTAACGTTTTAGCCATCTAAATATTTTTTTTATAATATTCAGATGCAAAAGGACTTGTTTTTAAATGTGATATATTGTCAGTATTATCCCCAGGAACGAAGGTCAGGGCAATACATTTTAGCTAAATGAATGTATCTCTTGTAGACTGAGTCATATCAGTAACAGTAGATTTATTTTTGTCCTTTACTGTGAAAGAGACAATATTAAGGTGACAAGAACAGTCAGTTGTTAGAGCGGGAGGGCTTGTATCCCACAGCACCACATTCTCAGCTCTAGCAGCCAAGTTTAAATCTGTCACCATCAAATGAGGAGCTGCCACTGTCCTAGTAACATGACAGGGGATCCTGTGAATATACTGCTAATATATCTGGCTCCACTAACCAAACTAGAAAGGATGATGTCATACTCATGCACTTACTAGGAGATAGGAGAAATCATTTAGACAAAAAATAATTGCCACTAAAAATGGATATTACTTTTAATTAAAAAGAGTAGCTGATTAGTAGTATAAAAAGATAATATTACTAATTTATACTTCTAACCATGGCAACATCAGCAGGATAATATATAATAATGCTTTCAAATAGGACAGTGTGTTATTTATGGTTCCGAATAGCAAGTGAAAATTACTGATTATGAAGACTTATTTTTTAGCTCAGTTACCAATGATTAATGAGCAGTTCTTTTTATACTAAAACTCCACATTTCAATATTTTTAGTATCTCTTGATGTGTCGTTTTAACCCAGTGTTCTTTCTATTATAATGTATTTGAGTGGCAAAATAGTCATTTTGACATTAAATTATTTGTAATAACTTGGCTCTTGTTTGTTTTTCAAGGTCTCACAGAATGGAGTCTCCAACTAGCCTGGACAGTTGCCATCGAGGATCGGCGGGAGAAATCTGGAGTATATTCTACAAACCCTCCACATCCATCTCAATCTTCCCTAAAAAAATCAAGAGTCAACATGATGACCGTAATCCCTTAGTGGGAGAGTAATTTGCACTAGTAATACTGACTTTTCAAGCTGCGGGGCTACTTTGGGAGACTCCTGCCACCTCCATGCTTAGGCATCTGTCAAAAAAACAACAATCAGCAGATTTAGACTGTCCAGCATCTACACGGGCTTCCAGCTTGAGATGACTCTACAGCCGAGCTGGGTTTTCATTGCATATTGAACTATGAAAATAGCTCAACCGTAATATTCCTCGAGAGGGAGTCAACAAATATGTACATGCTGGTGTTGTTACCTGTATTGATCAAGATGACTGCCCTCTATTTCAGGTCAGGGTGAACATGTGGTTTTGGGTGGGGTGGAAAGAACCACAGGTTAATGCTGCAGGCGTTACAGGCAATCATCCCTGCTCTGATCAGTGGGGAATCCCCACTGAAAGGGTATCTGAGGTACAGTTAAATCCTACATATTTTTTATTATATTTATGAACGTAAAACTTAAATATGGAGAATCAGAAATGTTCTGATTTTCCTCACAAAATGTCTACATCATAGACAATGGCGGTGATGTTGGATTTTTGTACTGTGCATATCTTTTCACTGCAAAGGAACTTATAAATGAAACTGACAAGAGCTGGAACCATATAAAAAAAGAGCCAAAAATACTGCAGGTTTCTATCTGTTGTAGAGTTTACATTATATGATACACAGGATGGATGGATAGGTGGACATGATGATCGTGAAGACCTGCTGCCCTACAACATGCATGGGTTCTAAATGGAGCATGAAATGGGTCTCCTTGTCTATAGGGCCACGAGAGAACTTTTTATAGCCCTGCGTGTCCTGCCTTTTTGAATTTGTACCTATTTAAGATAATATTTTTGCTCATTATGCAAACTTCAAATCTAATATGCATTTGTTTTACACCACTTTCTTGAAAACGTTTGTCAGCTTTATCCATAAAACTTGCTCAGTTAAAGTTCCTGTTTTTGACTTTTATGTTCTGATATTCCATAGTTGGTTACAATGGGGTATAATTATTTGATGATCTACATTGCACTGACTGGTTCGACATAGAAATTTGGTATTGAATGAAAATAGCGTGGGTACTGAAACACTTCTAAGTATTATTACATGCACATAAACACATAGAGTTACCCCCATCTGTAAGAAATTAACACAATACAGAAATGTCCTGGGTGCATATGCTATCATTCAACATTCAACACGCTACAGTTTTGGGATATTAGAATCCCTCATGTGTAGAGGGTTTGTTTAGTCACACCACATGTAAATAAATACATACATAGACAAATGAATAAAGTATATACACTTATATTCTTTTACTATTACATTATATGTTTAATCTAGTTCAATGATTTCCTATTGGCCCAATTATATATGAATTATTATTAATATTTTTTTAATTATATTATATTTTGTTATATTATATTACATTGGAGTTATATAATATATATTATCTTACATTGGATTTTAGGGCCCTGGCTCCCATGCTCTGGAAATTTCCACACTTGTGTGTATGTATGTATATATACAGTATCTCACAAAAGGCGAGTACACCCCTCACATTTTTGTAAATATTTTATTATATCTTTTCATGTGACAACACTGAAGAAATGACACTCTGCTACAATGTAATGTAGTAAGTGTACAGCCTGTATAACAGTGTACATTTGCTGTCTCCTCAAAATAACTCAACACACAGCCACCATTATTTTCCAGCACTGCCTTAACCCTCATGGGCATGTAGTTCACCAGAGCTTCACAGGTTGCCCCTGGAGTCCTCTTCTACTCCGCCATGATGACATCACGGAGCTGGTGGATGTTAGAGACCTTGCACTCCCCCACCTTCCGTTTGAGGTGGCCCCACAGATGCTCAATAGGGTTTAGGTCTGGCGACATGCTTGGCCAGTCCATCACCTTTACCTTCAGCTTCTTTAGCAAGGCAGTGGTCATCTTGGAGGTGTGTTTGGGCGGTTATAATGTTGGAATACTGTATATATATATATATATATATATATATATATATATATATATATATATATATATACTAGTGACTTGCCCGTCACAAAATGACGGTCAATAAAATTTGAAGCCATGTTAATGCTGTTTGGCACACAATGTTAAGCTTTTTATACTGTAAGGACCTTCGGCGCTCCTTGCGAGCCTCTCCTCACGTCTCCTTTGGCTACTGTCTATATTTTTTTAAATACTAATTAATAAATTAATTGAATAATAAATTGATATAGTTTAGCTTTTTCTAATTAATATATGTAACAATCAATAGCGTGAAGAGGTAACAATCTCTTTTTATTGTCCTGCAGCATATAATGTCCCGTGGGACTGTTGCTGGCCTGAGGAGATAGTTTTATGAATGTCCCAACTGTGCATTAGAAATAGGCTGCGTGCGCGAGGGCAACCGTTGGTTTATTTGTGTAAAGCGCTAGTTTATGTGCTTAATGTTGTTAGTGGCAGGTTAGGATTGTAAAATAGCGTCTTTTGTCTATGTGCTACGCGGTTTGTGAGCGTTTGCCGTCCTTTGTAATAGTTTATTTTGTACCTTGTACGTTCCTGGGTGAAAGTGGTACGGGGTTGGCGGTGTTTTGTGCGGTCCAGGGTCGTGTAGCCTCATTTTAATTTTTTTTCTCTGACACTTTTTTTCTCGCAATTTTTTAGTGGCCCAGACGTCCTGGCTGTTCCCCCGTGCTGTGTGGTATCTTCTGTGTGTGTTTTGTGTTTTTTGCTTTGCGCCGTTCGGCCATTAACTTCATATTTTTCCTATCTCCTATTTTTTTTTCTACATCCCGCGTCTCCTAATATTTGTTTTCTATGTCCCGCATCTCGTAATTTTTATTTTTTTCTAACTCCCGTGTTTGTCATCTGCTTGCAGCCTAAGGCAATCCCGTGTTTCCTAAGTGTTTGGAGGCTAAGTTCCATCTGTTTCATTGCCTCTACTGCTCACCTCGCTTTGCGAGTCTCGCAGGCAATCAGTCTCACTACCCAAGTGCTGTGAGTTTTAGTGTCTTAACACACACAGCACGGGGGGACAGCCAAGATGTCTGGGACTGAGGTTGCACGAAAATTTAAGCTGAATTTGCCATGTTTCGTCACTTAAAGATTGGCTAAGCGAGAAAAAAAATGGCGGCTGAAAAAATGAAAACGAGGCTACATGACCCCAAACCGCACAAAACACAGCCAACCATGTATGACTTTTACCCAGGAACGTACGAGGTACAAAATACATTATTAGACAGGACGGAAAATGCTCACAAGGTGTGTAACACATAGACAATCGCCGCCATTTTACAACACTAACTTGCAACTCATAACATTACGAATCGAAAATGGCGCTTTACCCGACGAAACAAATGGTTTGCCCTCGCGCACGCAGCCTATTTACACTGCACACTTGCCACATTGCTGACACTTTCTCCTCAGCTCAGCAACAGTCCAAATGTACATTGTATTCTGCAGGAAAATAAAAAGAGATTGTTAGCTCTTCAGGATATTGATTGCTGGATATATTAATTAGAAATAGGTAAAGTGTATTCATTTATTAAGTAATTAATTCATTAATTATAATAAAAAAATAAATATATATAAAAAATAAAAAACACTACATAGCATATTTTACAATGCCGTTACTTTATGAATACATTAATGGTTTGCACTTCCTAATACATTTATTTATTCCTGATTAATTAATAACGTACATTAATTAAATAAGTATTAATTAGTAATGGAAAATATAAATGTATACTTTCCACAGCTCTAAAAAAAAATTACTTTTTACACTGCACTTATATATCTGGATTACTGCTCATTGGCTGCCAGCGATAGCACTCTCAAAGCAGTTACATATTTAAATCACTTTATTATGCTCTAAGACCTGAAAAAAAATTCTAATTTACACTGCACTAAAAAAATTGTATATATTTAACACTGTACTTATATATCTGTCTTTGCGATGAGCGCCGAAGATGATTGTTGCAAAGCACGAAACTTGAAGGACACGAGGGTAGAGGCTCGCAATGAGCACTAAAGGGGCTCAGCGTGAGGCTCACAATGAGCGCCAAAGGTCTTCAGAGGGGCAAAAGCTTTACATTGTGTGGCAAACAGCATTGCCATGGCTTCAAATTGTATTGCCTCATAATTTTTGACGGGCAAGTTGCTAGTATATATATATAAATATAAAATTACATGGTGAATTCCTCAGAGCCCACTTCTCCAATAATACTTTAGACTGTAGACCCAAGTGACAGTGGGGCAGAAATGGAAAGAAACAAGCTGACTTTACTGCAGGAACACCCTCTCTGAACATGTGCAGCTTCTCTGCTACAGGTAACAAAAACACCACAGCCACAGTACAATCTCTGGTGTTCTTATGCAGTTCTTGCTGTACTTGTAGGAATTTTGGCTGTCCTGTGGCTGTGCCGTGATTTACACATAGAAGCAAGTGTAGCACTGGCCCACAATTCTCTCCAAATGCTCCATCCCATAGATCAGTGGTCTTTACCACCCACTAGTGGGCGATTCAAGCTTTCATGGTGGTGTCGCTGTTGAGTGACATCGCACGCCTGAGAATCGCAGCATTACACTTGGCTGGGTGGAGTACTGGTGAGAGAGCCTAGGGACAGCAGTTAGGACCGGATCACTATCTAGTAAGTACAGGGCGATACATATATATGATTTATATGATTTTTTTTTTTTTTTACCATTAAATATGCAGATATTAGCCTCTTCACTGGCACTAATAAAGTCTTTTCCCTGGGATTCTATACTACCAATTATTTTACAAATACCTTTTTTTACTCCCACAGCTCATCCAGACTCCGGTAGGAATGATTTCATAATTCTGCAGGTGTGGCTTGTCTCCGCCATACTGCTTGCACTTACTATTTTTTCTAGACAAATTCCTCTCCTGAATATTTCCAGCCACACAGAATCTCTTATATTCACTTAATTCGACAGACTCCTTCCCTCTGTCTACACCAGGCCCTCCTCATGTTCATCTACACCTGACCTAAGTAGGACTGCCCAAGCCTTTTTTTGAGACCCTGCAGCCTCATTGTGATGATAGAAACATATTTTTTGGCTCCTATATATAATGATTACATTTGTATTGAGAACAAATTAATATTCGGAACATCCCTCCTCTGCTCTTATTGTGTAAAGCCCAGAACCTGTACGCCAGTGTATTTGGACATTGCAGTCCCACTTTAACTATGTGATGTTTAGAACAACTGAACTTGATAATAGGAGTAGTGTTTTTTATCAAGTAAAAACAGAAATAAATGCATCCTGGAAATTTTAAATCTTTTATGCAGTTGTTCTCTACTCATTTTCTTTCTCAGCCACATGTATCCTTGAAAGCGCTTTCATGTTTAGCTGACATTTTTTCAGAGTAGCAGTGAAAGCTTCCTCCGCATTCAAAATCTCGTTACACGTATAGATGCAGATCGACAGAAACCAAAATGTCAGACTCCAATGCAGCATAATCACATATAATAGTTTATGTAGTGTGTAACGCTGCAGGGCGGGCGCATGCATACTCCAGAAACTATTCTATGGAATTATGGCCTGCGGAGGTGCAGTGCACAGCATCATCCAAGCATGCTCAATGTGCTCCAATGTGCGTTGTTAGCCATGCTTGCGCGATGGGGCAGGGTCTAGGGTGGGAGAAAGACAGAGGAGAGGGAAGGAGGAGGGGTGAAAGACACAGGGAGGGAGAAATGAGGGAAAGAGACAAGGGAGAGGGGGAAAGAGACATAGGGGAGGGAGAGGAGGAAAGAGACACATGGGAGGGAGAGGGGGAAAGAAAAAAAAGGGGAGTGAGAGGGGGAAAGAGACATGGGAGGGAGGAGGGGAAAGAGACACAGGGGAGGGGGAAGACACAAGGGAGGGGGAGACACAGGGGAGGTGGAAAAGACACAGGATTAGGGGGGAAGAGACACAGTGGAGGTAGGAGAGGTTATAGAGATACAGGGGAGGGAGAGGGGTGAAGAGACACATGGAATGGAGGGGAGGGGAAGAGACGAGGGGGGAGGGGGACACATCAGATGTTATCCCGTCAATTTTGATGGGCAACTTACTAGTTGTATATATTATTTGATAGCTGTTCTTGTTTGTCTACTATTGAAGTCCACTATTGAAAGTCATATTATCTACAATTAAAACTTGTTGGTTAATTAATTATATATTTCTTAAATCATACAAACAAACATTGCTATCACTAATACAATCATGTGGTGACATCACTAGTGAATGTGAACTCATGTGGTGGCCCAGTTACATGTGCACACTGTACAGGGGTAGGGAGAGGTGATGTTGCAGAGTGGAATGTCTGTAAATGTTAAACATATTTAATTTTCAGAATTATCACTGCTTTTAGCCAGAAATATTTGCTAAGTACAGTCCTCCAATCAAAAAATGTTTTCCACATAATTGTTTCCCACCTTTGAAAGTAACTTGTATTTATATCACATCAAAGTCTTAGGGCCTCATTCTATTATCGGCCGCAGCCGTTGCGGGGCCGCAAGGACCGGCCGCAAGCTATTCGGCTATTCTATTCCCTTACGGCCGGGGATTCCGGCAGGCTTGCGGCCGGTGCCTTGCTATCTCTTGCGGCCGCTCGCGCCGGAGGAAAGCCTTTGATCTAAAACGGCCGCAAGAGATTTGCAATTCAATTGCTCCGGGAAACCTCTCTGCAAGGCTAAAAACGAGCCGCAGCTTACTTGCAGGAAAGAGGTCTCGCTAGCACCAATTAAGCACATAAAATAGCTCAAATAAAGCCATCCTGCACTTTGAGAAGACTATAAAGGGATTTTAGGTGTTAGAAAAAATAGCACATAATTACCCTATACTCAAATCCGTAAAATATTTGTTTTTTAATATCCGTAAAATATCCATGTAAAAAGTCCAGAGTGCTTGGAGCACTTCAGACACACCCACGCCGCAGCCGGCAAATAAACAGTTAATTTGAACTCGGGTTTGGGCAGATGTGCAAGCTTGAGAGTGGGTTCCTTTTAATCCTCATGTCCCCCAATATGATCCCTAGCATTTACAGAGCTGTACAGTGCAGGCTTGAATTTATTTTTGCGTTTTTATATTTCACAGCTTACGGCCGGTTCCAAGATATGCGGCCGGCCGTAAAAGGAGATCCTTGCGGGGCCGTATAATAGAATCGCGAGTTAACTGAACCCTCGCAAGGAATCGCAGCCTTACGGCCGATTTACGGCCGATAATAGAATGAGGCCCTTAGACTGTGGGAATCTGGTAAAAATGAGATAATTACATATGTATACATTTCAGTTTCAGTTCATTACACTGTTTCTAATGCTATATCATCGAGAAACCAATTTCGCTTTCTAAAATAGGTGCTATATTAGCAGCACTTTTGTATGTAATTACATGTTTTCATTGTCACTCACCCTGCCCACCAGTATAATAATAGCTATAATTATGTTTCATATTGCCTCAGGCCCAGTCATATCTGTGCCTACCTCTCAGCTTTTAATTACTCCTTTGTTTTCTGATCTTTTTGCCCTCATCTATGTATTTTAATTTCTTTATGGCACTTTGTGGAAATTTCTTTTACCCCTCCCTTAATTCTATCTACCTTTTGCTGTGCGGCTAAAGGATCACCGAAGTGTCATATTTGTAGTATGCTATTATGAAGAAAATTACTTGACACTGTATGTCTTTTAAATTTTGTAATAAATACACTCACCATGTAACAAGCAGAGTCAGCTAAATGTAAGATTATATTTTTATCATTATTATTATTATATGCCGGTAGATTCTGTAGCACTAGCAATACTACAAACAAGGGATATGAGGGTTTTGCTCTCGGGAGAGCTTACATCTAAAAGGTAATAGGGGTTAGAAACATTAGGTAAGGGTAATACTGAAAGGATTAATGATGAGCCAGAGGTATTCATACCAGAATGGGTAACTATCTAATATTAAGTTGTAGATACTCTAGTTAAGAAGGAAGATGGTAAGCTTCTCTTGATGGGTTTTCAGAGAAATTGAGTATTTGAAGACATTGGGAAGGTCTTACAGAGCGAGGTAGAAAGTTCAAAAGAATGGGACTCATTTTGAGATGTTCTGCAGGCGAGCATATGAGGAGGTAATAGTAGAGGATGAGAGGCGCAAATAACGTGAAGAGCAAAGAGGGCAATTTGGAGTGTGTCTGGAGACAAGAGTTGAGATGTAGATGGTGCAGCTTTTTTAAAGGCTTAGTAACTAAGGCTAAGGATGTTGAAAAAGGTTTTACCAAACTAAAGTAGTCCTTTCATTTTCTTTATCTGAAGGCCTGTCATTCTCTACTTTTATTTTACTGCATCTCTAGCACACTGATATTTCTCTTTACCTTTCTATTTCTCTTTACAGTTGCACTTACCTTATACAGTGCAGCATGCAGAAAGCACCATCTGGTCCTTCCTTCTTCCTGATGATGCTGAGATGAAAAGCTGTTTAGTGGTTTGTTCACCCCAAAACTGGGTTGGTTGGCACAGGAGAAAGAATGGACATGGTCAGAAGAGATATGTTTAGGCATCAGCTGGAAAAAATTGTTGGCCTAGACCTAAATATATACCTAAAGTTTCCTGACTATGGTGTTTATTATATTCTGTTATCAATACTGTAGTTGTTATTAGATATTATTGAACAAACGTCAACCACGCTATGCACTATTCAGTAGATTGAGAACATTGCATTTATTAAAGATTAAATATGGGGATGTTGAAAAAATGGCCATTTAGTGGTTGATACACAGAATAAACAAATACAGACCCAAAAAACCTGCCAGCTGTTTTGCTGCCTAACAAAGCGTGTATTGCGCCCGCAAGACAGCTGTCGATGTTTTTGGGCTTGTGTTCGTCATTCAGCAAGTGTCTCACTTGTTCATTGTGTGTTTCACTCCCTTAATAAACACTTACTTTGATTATTCCTGTGTTTTGCTCTAATAAATGCAGTTGTTCTTAATGTACTGAAGAGTTCCCAGCAGTGTTTTTCTATTTGTGGATGTGGTTGTACTTCATGTGCTTTCCAATGACCTTTGCCTGTAGGAGATTCAGAGTATGGTTTCCCAGTTACTGAAGCAGCTAACGAGCATCTAGCCATGACCAGTGCTAGGGGAGTTATGTGAGAAGCCAGAATGGGGGTACTGCAGTATAAGTATATTTGGTAAGGTATACATATGAGTATTTTTGTCTGTAGATTATTTTGCAGCAGACATAAACATATCTATATGTGTCTCTGGTATATAGACATGAGTTGGTAGGGGTTCCTGGAGATTGCTACAACAGGAATCTTTGGGGAGTCGGTCGGGAATGGTGTCCTCATCTGCCTCATTGTTATGGATGACAGGTAGCCATAATGAAAATGTCCTTACTCTGGTATTCTTGGTGCATATAGGTGTGATAAGCACTAGCAATACGTGGTTGAAACTTCCAGTCCACTTCCAGTCCTTAGTTCACTGATAGTACCAGACCCTTTGTCTTACTTATGCAGCCTGCAAGTGTTCCTTGTTAAAGACAATAACGTGTCTTTTTGATTAAGAAATTAGGATAGAACATGGTTCTACAAACATTGAAAATAACTTTCCCTAAACATGAGTGGGTTCTCCTGATCTGACACTTGTAAAACAGTTTGAAAGGGAAGATCCCATTAAGGCCCAGAATAACTTCAGGGACCTATCCTCCAACACAAGCCACGTTGAACATGAATTGTGTGCTCTAATTAGACTGGGAACCCAACTCTAGAATATATTGTGACCAGGGCACCAGGGCCAAAGGCGCTCTTTGCGAGCCACGCGATGAGCGCCAAAGGCACTCATCGCGGGGCTCGCAATGAGCACCAAAGGTGCTTAGAGAAGGAAAACCTCACATTGTGCGGCAATCAGCATTGCCTGACTTACAATTTTATTGCCGTCATTTTTTGACGGGCAATTCACTAATATATATATATACACTGTATATATAAATATATAGTTTGGAATTTCATCTACAGTGCCTTGCAAAAATATTCACCCCCCTTGACTTTTTACCGATTTTGTTACATTACAGCCTTAAATTCAATGTTTTGTTAATCTGAATTTTATGTGATGGCTCAGAACACAATAGTCTACGTTGGTGAAGTGAAATTTTAAAAATATATACATAAAAATATTTTTTAGAAATAGAAAACAGAAAATTAGCATGCGTGTATGTATTCACCTCATTTTTTATGAAGCCCATAAATGCTCTAATGCAACCAATTACCTTCAGAAGTCACATAATTAGTGAAATTATGTCCACCTGTGTGCAATCTAAGTGTCACAGGATCTGTCATTACATATACACACCTTTTTTTAAGGCCCCAGAGGCTACAACACCTAAGCAAGAGGCACCACTAACCAAACACTGCCATGAAGACCAAGGAACTCTCCAAACAAGTAAGGGACAATGTTGTTGAGATGTAGTCAGGGTTAGGTTTAAAAAAAATATCCAAATCTTTGATGATCACCAGGAGCACTATCAAATCTATCATACCCAAATGGAAAGAACATGGCACAACAGCAAACCTGCTAAGAGATGGCCGCCCACCAAAACTCACGGACCGGGCAAGGAGGGCATTAATCAGAGAGGCAGCACAGAGACCTAAGGTAACCCTGGAGGAGCTGCAGAGTTCCACAGCAGAGACTGGAGTATCTGTACATTGGACGACAATGAGCAGTATGCTCCATAGAGTTGGGCTTTATGGCAGAGTGGCCAGAAGAAAGCCATTACGTTCAGCAAAAAAACAAAATGGCATGTTTTGGGTTTGCGAAAAGGCATGTGGGAGACTCCCAAAATGTATGGAGAAAGGTGCACTGGTCTGATGAAACTAAAATTTAACTTTTTGGCAATCAAAGACAACGCTATGTCTGGCGCAAACCCAACACATCACATCACCCAAAGAACACCATCCCCACAGTGAAACATGGTGGTGGCAGCATCATGCTGTGGGGATGTGTTTCAGCAGCTGGGAAATTGGTCAGAGTTGAGGGAAAGATGGATGGTGGTAAATACAGGGATATTCTTGAGTAAAACCTGTACCACTCTGTGCGTGATTTGAGGCTAGGACGGAGGTTCACCTTCCAGCAGGACAATGACCCCAAACACACTGCTAAAGCAACATTTGAGGGGTTTAAGGGGAAACATGTAAATGTGTTGGAATGGCCTAGTCAAAGCCAAGACCTCAATCCAATAGAAAATCTGTGGTCAGACTTAAAGATTGCTGTTCACAAGTGCAAACCATCCAACTTGAAGTAGCTGGAGCAGTTTTGCAAGGAGGAATGGGCAAAAATCCCAGTGGTAAGATGTGGCAAGCTCATAGAGACTTATCCAAAGCGACTTGGAGCTGTGATTGCCGCAAAACGTGGCGCTTCAACGTATTGACTGTAGGGGGGTGAATAGTTATGCACATTTACTTTTTCTGTTATTTTGTCCCATTTGTTGTTTGCTTCACAATAATAAAAAAAACACATCTTCAAAGTTGTGGGCATGTTCTGTAAATTAAATTATACAAATCCTCAAATAATCCATGTTATTTCCAGGTTGTGAGGCAATAAAACATGAAAAATGCCAGGGGGGGGGGGGGTGAATACTTTTACAAGGCACTGTACATTTCTTTTTTCCCTTCAATTGTATGTATTTATCACTGTGATATCATCATAAACAGACAGTTACAGTTGTTGTTTCAATGTCACTTTCCTTCCTCATTCTTCTAACCAAATCTGTAATACAGCCACGTCTCAGCATACCATTATTTTCAGGTTTTTTTCTTGTCATTACATTTTTAAATTTTCTGCTTTGTAACCCATTGATGAAGAATGAATAGTTATGGATCAGTTTGTGACAGAGAGACACTAATCATCATTTCACATAATTTTCTCAACCTTTCTTAGCTGAGTGACAGGTAGAATCAATATTACTACAGTAGATTGTACATCTAGTTTATCATACACCTTTCCCAGCCTTTCTGGCTTCTCATAAACCTCAGATGAATAATAATCTGCATCCACAACCTGAGAGTATGGCAGTGTCATAAAAGACTGCAATGGATCCAATGGAATTTATTTAAATTAGAAGCCAGTATCACCTTGATGTCTTACTGTGACACAAGAACAAATACATATTCCTATATTAATTATCTATAATTGATATAAAATATATTAGAATCTTAACAGCTGAAATTATTTTTCTCCACAAATTTATATATCCAAAACATTTTAACTGTAATGACTAATTAGTAAAAATGTTTTAAATATTCTATGGATATTTACATTTAATTGATATTATCACATTGCTGTTGCAAAATAAAGCAGCTTGGCTTTTCTTTAATATGCATACAATGCCTGCTTCAGTTTGAAGGCGGCAGTTAGGTAGGTCAGATCATCATTTTTTAATTTTTTTTTCCTTTTTTTTTAGTAAATTTTTATTTGTTTTCAGACAAACATGACAAAAAGTAGAAAAAATAAAAGGACAGAAATATACAAAGTAAATCGCATCTTAACAGCTTAATAAAATTGTTGACATATTTTTAAGAACAAGATGCCAAGAATATTCCACAGACCATTAAATACAAAAATAAGAAAGAAAAAAGAAAAATTACTAAATAAATAAATAAATCTTTATCTTTTAAGTCGAACTAATAATATATTGGTCCCATAGGTGCCAGTTTAATGCTACTATGTTTTTTTTAGGGATTAAATCAGTATTCCCCCTCATTATTTCTCTGCTAATATTGACCGAGTATTTTACTTCATACCAAGATGGGATAGTAGATGTTTTCCAATATTTTACTATAAGGCGTTTGGCAATCAATAGAATATGTGTATAAAGATATTTTACTTTCGACCCAAGGGTATCCATATTAATATGTAAAATTACTGTTTGGGGAACACAAGGCAATAATGTGCCTCCCACAATAGATAATTCTAAACATATCCTTTGCCAGAATGTTCTCAGATGGGGACATTCCCACCAGAGATGGTATGATGTACCGACCTGACCGCATTGCTTCAAGCAGAGATTATCTGAGAGTGGGTAGAATCTATTCAATAGAACCGGAGAATAATACCATCTGTGGAGGATTTTAAAATATATTTCTGTCCACCCTAAATGAGTTAAGCCAAGTAATTGGATCAAATATCAAATTGGAATCTCTTTCACAATGTACAATCCCCTTGGACTTTACAAACGGGAGAATGCTCATCCTAACTGAAGAACATTTGGATATAATATGATTCATGTCTCCTTTTATAGCTAACACTTCCATTTTCTTACATTGGGTCACACCCTTGTCTCTGTATCCCAGTGCATCCATGCACTTTCTTAGGGAGCTAAGGTGTAACCACTGAATTTTATTTGAGCATGTAGACCTGTCTATTAATTCCCCTTCGACATATAAATCCAAGATAAATTTAAATCCCTGTGACTTAAATACCTGAGTAAATGAAAAATCTGCCACTATGGAGAGTATTTCAATTGGAGCGGCCAGCGAAGGTTTATCGACCAGGGACATTTTATAGAAGTTTTCATACCAGAATTTAATAACTGACCTTATAACAGGGGAAACATTCTCAAATACCCGTGGGTCGAAGCTGGGAAGCCACAATAATGTGGCTAACGGATTCGTACCAAGTAAGGTTTCTTCTATATAAAACCAAATTGGTTTATCGCTGGAGGTGGACCATCTTACTGCATGAGAAAGTAATATATTAGATTGAATATCCATTAATAATTGATAGGACAAACCCCCCTTTTCAAACTTGGCGTAAAAGGTACTTTTCAATAATCTAGATTTCTTACCGTTAAATATAAAGTGATCTAAATCCTTCTGAATAATTAGTAAAAATGTCTTGTTTATTTTGCCCGGGATACATCTGAAGAGATAGGTTAATTTAGGAATAATAGTCATATTAACGGCTGTAATTCTCTCCAGTAGGGGTAATTTTAGCAAAAGCCACTCATACAGCAGGGGTCTTATTATTTTCATTTTCTCAACTAAACTAGTTTTTAGAATTTCACTAATTTGGAAGGTAAACCTTATTCCTAAGTGGACTAAGCCTCTTGATTTCCAATTGAAAGGATATATTTCTTCCATTCTCCTTAATGATTCCAATCCGATCCCCCACATAAGGGTATCGGTCTTATTAAGATTAACCTTAAAGTAAGAAACCCTACCATACTTTCTCATTATGTCGTAAGCATATCTACAGGATTTTTCGGGGTTACTTAAGGTCAGGACAATAGCATCAGCAAATGCCATGAATTTCAAGTCCAGCTTGTTTATCTTAATCCCTTCCACCTCCGTTGATTCTCATAAAAGTATTGCCAGT
The DNA here is from genome assembly GCA_027410445.1 of Discoglossus pictus. Lineage (NCBI taxonomy): Eukaryota > Metazoa > Chordata > Amphibia > Anura > Alytidae > Discoglossus > Discoglossus pictus. Next base: position 448,092,013 of record CM050163.1, read on the forward strand.
GGCTCCAAAAACAGAGCGAACAGTAGAGGAGACAGAGGGCAACCTTGTCTGGATCCATTACTGATCTTGAACTTCTCTGAATCTGCCTCAGGACCTGCTATATAAGCCGTGGGGTAGGAGTATAAGGCCTTTATAGATCTAGTTGCAAAATCCCCCAAACCAAATTTCTGAAGGGTGGCAATAAGGAAATCCCAGTTGACCTGTCGAATGCTTTTTCGGCATCTATCGACAAGGTCAAACTGGGAGTCCCTTTCCTCCTGATAAAGGTCAACGTATCAATCAGACGACTAGTATTATCTGAGGTTTGACGTCCACTCACAAAACCTGTTTGGTCAAGGTGAATCAACTTAGGTATTAATTTTTTTAATCTATTTGCTAACACCTTGAAGTAGATTTTAATATCAAGGTTTATCAAAGAGATTGGTCTATAATTCTCGCATATTTCTGGGTTTTTACATTGTTTTAATATATTTATGATTTTTGTTTCTAATAGTTCAGGAAGGGTTTCTCCTGTATCTTTTATCTCATTAAAGAGATTACATAAATGTTCCTTAAAAGTGGGTAAGAATAAATTGTAAAAGATTTGATCAAAGCCATCCACTCCTGGGGCCTTAATTTTAGAATTCTTATTAGTATCCTCTGTCTCCTTGACAGTAACTGCTCCGTTCAGGAGCCGCTGATCACTTTCTGAAATTTTTGGGAAGGCAATTCTATCCAAAAAACGTTTTATTTCATTTTGATCTGGGACATGAAAATTGGGGTCCTCGCCTAGGTTGTACAATTTTCTATAGTATCTCATAAAAGTCTGTGCTATTTCGTCGGGATGCAAAATCAATTTACCCTTCGGGTCTCTGATTTTCAAAATTTTATTTTGCTGCCGTTCTCTCCGAAGTTTGCTAGCCAGTAATTTGCCTGCTTTATGTCCTTGGAAGAAATATGTTTGTTGATATTTCCATAACCGACGGTCAGCACATTTTTGTAAAATTATATTAATTTGTTTATTTAATTCCTTGATTTTTTTTATGCTATTAATATTATTAGGCTGTTGTTGATTTATTAAATGTTCTTTTTCCAGGTCTATATACAACTGTCTAAGGGGGATCCCCCGGTTCCTTTTAACTTTAGCGGTATAGGATATTAGCAGACCCCTGATGTAGGCTTTAAAAGTACACCACAAGGTGGCCTTAGAAGTTTCTGAATCACTATTAATACGAAAGAACAATTTTTTCGCCCTTGCTTTTACAACTATTTATCTCAAATTGTTTTAACATCAATAGAAAATATAAAAAGGAATAGATGATATATTTTAAATGTGTTTAATATTAACATTATAAAGTGAAAGTCAAACCGGGGTTTTTACCAGACTTAGTAACCAGTGCATTAACGGTCATTATGTTATTCGCCAAAGATTAATTTGGGTTAACCTGTGTTATAATAAACAAAAAATGACTCAAAACAGAAGAAGGTATCTATTTAACAAGTTCCCATTCTGTTTTTTTTATCTCTAGAGTGGGTTTAAAGCTCCCAGCTTTTGCGGCCACTAACTTGATATTCCACTTATGAAATAATTTTTTCCCCTCTTCTACGTTTTTAATTTTTACCCAGACTTGATCTCTATAAATGGAGATTCCATAAGGGAAGGACCATTTATAGCGTAACTCGTTTTGTCTCAAAGTCTGAGTTATATCCAAAAATTCCCTTCTTTTAAGTAGGGTAAAGGCTGAAACATCAGAGAAGATCTTAATACCAACGTAGGGGGGCTCCAAACCTAAACCTAAGAAATTTGCTCTAACTATAGCTTCCTTAAATGGAAGAGGATGGAAAGCTATAATTACATCTCTTGGTACAAGTTTGGTACAAGTGGTCCATATTTTTGGGCAGGGGAATTCGATGGATACTCTCAATTTTACGATCCTCTGGGTCCATTTCTGGGGCTATATTAATAAACATTCCTCTAACAAAGTCTCTCAGGTTATTATCTTGGATGCTTTCCTGTATTCCCCTTAAGCGAAGATTTTTTTTCCTCGAGCAATCTTCCTGGCTGTAAAGCCTCTTAGTTAAATCTTCAATGTTATCTTCCAATGAAGAGGAATATTTTAATAAGGAATTATGGTCCAATATCAACTTATCGCATTTGTTTTCAAGCAATTCAATTTTCTGGTTTATATCAGATATTGATTGGGAGTTGTTAGAGATTGACTTTAAAAGATCTTCTGTGATCTTCAACTGGAATTCTAACATTAACGCTCTCATTTTTGAACAAGTTAAGGCCTCTTCTTCTTGCATTAGAGAGCTACTATCATGCCCATGAATAGACGAGTCAGAGACCTGGTTAATCGTTGTATCTACGATTGATTCATTATATGATGAGTTCCCTTTTATAGTTGATTTTTTAGGGCCAAAAAAAGCTGGAGGATTTTGTATCTCTTTTTTATCTTTTGTTTTGCTTTTAATAGGCATATTGTAGACCCTTTATTCTGACCAATTGGTAATTGATCCTTGGAAAATAAATTATCTTTATTAGCAAATATAAATGTTCTTTTGATAATTCAGTCCATCCAGCGTGCTAATAAAGATCTGGGGAGCAAGGACTAACGTCGGGGAGAGACTAGAAGTCCACTTTACTCAATACAGTCTCACTTAATTACAGCAGGGATCACTCTCTGTATAACTGCTGGCCCCAATATTAAACAATCATGTATTCCTCTTTGGATTTTTATATTTGTCCCATTATGTAGGTAATACTGCAGTATTATCCAGTTAATGAGTTGGAGCTCAGTACTCACAGTTTTTGTAGAACCGTTTAACGGAGGTACAGGTCCTGTATGAAGGGCATAAAGACCATATACCTCTCCTAGGGGCTATTTTTCCCCCCTGGGTACCAGCTGTTAAGGACCAAGTCCATTTACAGATACACCAACTTCATCTGCCGTGGTCAGCTCACCCTCCCATAGGCCTGTTGCTCCTGCTGTGCTTGCCTGCTGTACTGGCCTCTTTAGACATCCAGCTGCATCTCCCACTCGCTGTTTAGTGTGCTGTGGCTGAGGAAGCTGACACCTCTCCGTTATGAGCCTCAATGCCTTTGTTACCTTTGTGGACTCCTGCCTCCTTCCCCACTATGCCTTGCAGACTCTCCCCGACATCGGGTCATGTCGGATTACATCAGAGGGGACAGGAAGGACGGAGGGAGAGATCTGGCGTCTTCATGGCGTTTCAGACCTTCCTGCGTCCGCCTAAACTGGCGGCATAATCATTTCCGGTTCCGCCCACAGGAGCCGCCTTCTAATACATCAGGTCAGATCATCATTTATATTTCAATAATGCCTCATTGAGATGATCCTTTTCACTTAATGGATAACGTTTGATGTACTCTACCTAATTAATCAACATTGGATATTAGCACTGACCCACAATGCAGACACCCACCATAAAGGTACAACTCTGTGTGCACTCTCTTGCTAATAACAATGCTGCAGGAGTTAATGGAATTCCAGCTGAACTGTTCAAAATCCTATAAGATGATGCTGTGAAAGTGTTGCTTGCCTTATACCAACAAATTTGCAAAAATCAACAGTGGTTAGGAGACTGGAAAACGTCAGTCTACATCCCAATCCCAAAAAAGGCAGTGTCAAAGAGTGCCCCAGTTATAAAATAATTGCACTTATTTCACATACCATCAAGGTAATGCTTAATATCCTACAAGCTCACCTCCAACAATAAATGGACCAAGAACTAAAAGATGTACAAGATTGGTTTCGCAGAGGCACAAAAGATTAAATTGCCAATGTCTGCTGGATAATAGAGAAAGAGGTCCAGAAAAAAAAATTACCTCTACTTTATAGACTATCTTTAATCCTTTGACTGTGTGGATCACAACAAAAACGTTTTTAAAGAGTTGGTGGTACCAGACCATCTCATCTGCCTCCTGAGGAATCTGTATAGGGACCAGGATGCCATGGTCAGAACGGAACATGAAAAAAATGAATGATTCAAGATCTGGAAAGGTGTGAGACAAGATTGTATATTGTCACCTTATTTATTCAACTTATACACAGGATAATCATGCATAAGGCTGGGCTGGATGAATCATAAGCCGGAATCAATATTGTTGGGAAAAATGTCAACAACCTCAGATACGAAGATGACACTACTCTGATGGCTGAAAGTGAGGAGGAACTAAAGAACCTTTTGATGAGGGTAAAATAAGTGATTTCAAAAGTTGGCCTGCTGCCTAATGTTAAAAAGACGAAGATCTTAGCAAACGTCAATCTCAGTTCCTGGCAAATAGAAGTGGAAGCAGTGACAGATTTTATTTTCCTCGGCTCCAAGTTCTCTGCAGATGGTGACTGCAGCCATGAAATTAAAAACGTAAGTTTCGGGTGAGGAAAGCTATTAAAAAGTAAAAATATTACATTATCAACAAAGGTCCAGATAGTTAATGGTATTCTCGGTAGTAACATATTGATGTGAAAGCTGAACCATAAAGAAGACTGAGTGTCGTAGAATTGATGCCTTTGGTTTGTGATGTTTAGAATCCCTTGGACTGGAATAAGATCTAAACAATCAATAAAAACAGGAAATTAAGCCAAACTGTTTACTGAAAGATTTGATCCTGAGGCTAAAGCTAAAATATTTTGGCCATATTAGCAAAAGACAAGTTTCCCTTTAAAAGACTCTGATGGGGGTAAAGATTGAAGGGATACGAAGAAGAGGTGATGATTGATAGATTAGGTAATTTAAGCAATGAACATGAGCTTGAGGGAGCTCAGATGAGTAGTGGCTGACAAATGTGCCTGGCTTGCTGCAGGCCATAAGGTTACAGACAGACATAACGGAACGACTAAACAACAACAAATGTACTCCCTCAGGTGCTCTGATACTCTGATAGCTTTGAATTAAAGTAGCCAACATGGATGCATGTAAATCCATTTACACATGGTCAAATTTAAGTGTTTAGTTATCCTAGGTTATTTTCAGAATCACCCTATGGGGAGATTAGCAAGTGTTTATATGTGGGGCAGATTATAAATTATTAAGCAAATTGAAAAGAGAAAGTATAGTATAGAGTTAGAAAAGGGGTAGAGATGGAGAAGGAGTAAGGGAGTACTGGGATAGGGAGGGGAATGGCAAAAAGAACTTGGATAGGGAGTAGGGAAAGGGAACAATTGGTTATTAAAATTGGAGAGATCTAAGAAAGGTGTGAGGAAAAAGGCAAATAGTAAAAAGAAAGAAAGTGAACAAAGAGATACAGGAAATGGGGCTAAAATATAATTTTTAGGAAATTCTGTGGGGATACAGCTCATTGTATACACAGGCCGTAATTTATCTTATATATGCATACATACAAACATAGAAAAATCTGGGGGGATTTGTCCCCCCAATTCCTACACCCATGCCTCCCCTTGATCTCCTGCCACACTATGCCACTGCTTAGTTGGTCTTTTAAGCAACAGTCCTGCCATACACTTAATGTTTCAGAAAATTAGTAATTATACTATTTCTTATATATATATTTTTATTTTAGAAAAGGCAAATTCAAGGATATTGATAGGAATAATTTAGACAATGCATATCCAGAGAAATTGTTATTGTTTCTACTTCTTGAGTGAGAGGGGCAGGGCTTTGTATCTTTATAAAGGCGTCCTTAAAGATAGGCAAGTGTGAATAGGATAAACAGATCAAGACAACATTGTGTCACAACGTGGACTGAAATCAAGATGGAGATTGGACTAAAATCAAGACAGAGATAAACTAGGGATGTATGATAAAATAGAGTAATTGTAAACACACTGCATTAATACAGTAGTCAGTGTAAATGTTCCTTGCTCATTTCTGGATATAATTATGCAAACTGACAGTGTACTTATAAGTTTTACAAGCTGTGAAAGAGGCCCTCATGCTGTTCTCTTTATAATAAGTGAAAGGGAATATTGGGTTAAGACAATAATAGAATCTCATCTATATCCAACATAATGTGGTCTAAGACCACCCTCTTGGAAAGGCACCACAAAAATATTTTATTAATGAGAAAATGTGAGTGTTCTTTCTCCAGTTCTGCAAAATAAAAAAGAATCAGCAAACATTAAAGTATATTTATATGTGAAACTATTTTGTAAATTAGAAGAATTGTATTCAGTTCTATTGTCCATTTACCTATCTAAATATGGATTAGAATATTTACCCAGGAGACTGTTGGCAGGAACATGAGATGAGATAGGAAGTCCCTCTGTGCATGTTATCTCAACTGAGAGAAGATTAATAGAATAAACACTGTGTTACAGACAGTTGTATATACATATACAGACACTCATTGTGCTCCAGATTTATACGTTGAGGAAAATGTGAAGACTATATACCAGACTATATATAAATGTACCAGTTTTATATTTGCTTTACCTAATGGATCACTGTAAATCTTTTTTTTTTTTTTTTTGAGCAACAACTCTTGACAGTAAGACAAATACAGCCTTGAAATTATAATCTATTATATGTAGTTATTATATACTGGGTAACAGTTTTTGTTTCTGCTATCTCCAGCTACAGGCAGCAAGAGACTTTCAGAAGCTAGAATTGAAATGTACCAATATAAAGTGCCAGTGCTATCAGTAGGACTAATAGAAATCTCATTTTACAAGGACACACACTACAGAAAAAGCAGGTCAAACAAACAGTTCAAAAAGACAAAGACACGCCACAGTAAAGGATAATGGCATATACAGTGGATATAAAAAGTCTACATACCCCTGTTAAAATGTCAGGTTTCTGTGCTGTAAAAAAATGAGACAAAGATAAATAATTTCAGAACTTTTTCCACCTTTAATGTGACCTATAAACTGTACAACTCAATTAAAAACAAACTGAAATCTTTTAGGTGAAGGGAAGAAAAAAAATAAAAAAATAATGGTTTGCACACCCTTTTATAACTGGGGATGTAGCTGTGTTCAGAATTAAACAATCACATTCCAAATCGTGTTAAATAGGAGTCAGCATACACCTGCCATAATTTAAAGTGCCTCTGATTAACCCCAAATAAAGTTCAGCTGCTCTAGTTGGTCTTTCCTGAAATTTTCTTAGTCTCATCCCACAGCAAAAGCCATGGTCCACAGAGAGCTTCCAAAGCATCAGAGGGATCTCATTGTTAAAAGGTATCAGTCAGGAGAAGGGTACAAAATAATTTCCAAGGCATTAGATATACCATAGAACACAGTGAAGACAGTCATCATCAAGTGGAGAAAATATGGCACAACAGTGACATTACCAAGAACTGGAGCTCCCTCCAAAATTGATGAAAAGACGACAAGAAAACTGGTCTGGGAGGCTACCAAGAGGCCTACAGCAACATTAAAGGAGCTGCAGGAATATCTGGCAGGTACTGGCTGTGTGGTACATGTGACAACAATCTTCTGTATTCTTCATATGTCTGGGCTATGGGGTAGAGTGGCAAGACGAAAGCCTTTTCTTACGAAGAAAAACATCCAAGCCAGGCTACATTTTGCTAAAACACATCTGAAGTCTCCCAAAAGCACGTGGCAAAAGGTGTTATGGTCTGATGAAACCAAGGTTGAACTTTTTGGCCATAATTCCAAAAGATATGTTTGGTGCAAAAACAACACTGCACATCACCAAAAGAACACCATACCCACAGTGAAGAATGGTGGTGGCAGCATGATGCTTTGGGGCTGTTTTTCTTCAGCTGGAACTGGGGCCTTAGTTAAGATAGAGGGAATTATGAACAGTTCCAAATACCAGTCAATATTGCCACAAAACCTTCAGGCTTCTGCTAGAAAGCTGAGCATGAAGAGGAACTTCATCTTTCTGATGACAACGACCCAAAGCATACATTCAAATCAACAAATGAATGGCTTCACCAGAAGAAGATTAAAGTTTTGGAATGGCCCAGCCAGAGTCCAGATCTGAATCCGATTGACAATCTGTGTAGTGATCTGAAGAGGGCTGTGCACAGGAGATGCCCTCGCTGATAGACTCATACCCAAAAAGACTGAGTGCTGTAATAAAATCAAAAGGTGCTTCAACAAAGTATTAGTTTAAGGGTGTGCATACTTATGTATCCATATTATTTTATTTTTATATTTTTTCTTCCCTCTACCTAAAAGATTTCAGTTTGTTTTTCATTTGAGTTGTACAGTTTATAGGTCACATTGGAAAAAGTTCTGAAATGATTTATCTTTTTTCTAATTTTTTACAGCACAGAAACCTGACATTTCACCAGGGGTTTGTAGACTTTTTATATCCACTGTAAAAGTAAATATATTAAAAGTTGAACCTTTTTTTTTCTTAATATTTTCTTCAGAAAATATTAGGAAATATATAACAAAATCTGAACAAAAAAAATCAAGTATTTTTCAGTAAAAATATTTTAGTAACATGCATCCCAAATTCAATTGTATTTTTATGTCCACTGATTATGGTTATGGTCTAATACTGTAGACCACAAATTCTAAATTCTAGGTTACAGGTCAGCATATCATGATAGGAGCTGGATAAAAGTGTCTTATTAACATGTTGAATTAATTTTTGTAAATGACATTTGGGAAAATATTGTACTTTTTGAGTTGAGTACTCCCTGCAACATATTTGCCAGGTTTTTTAAATGTTTTGCATATCGTGCATATTTTGGATAAGGATATGGTACCAACTGCAGAGCTAAGTTTTTACTTTCTAAACTGTGTTATCCATAATAAAGTTTAGCTATTCAAAAAGGCATGGTGTTGATATGGTGGTAGTCCATTGAATGCAATAATAATTTCCAATATTACATGCCTAACTTTTTGTTTAAAAGGGCTTATCTCTCTCTAGTCTGTATCTACTATTAATTATTGTTTTTAAGTTAAGAAGAATATCCCTACATATGTCCTAGCCCTGTTTTATAATGCTCTTGATCAGCAATATTCCTAAAAGTCAATTTTCTCTAATCTGCAATATTCAGCATTAATTAAGAGTGTCAATGAATTATTTCTCCAGGTCACTGGCTGTCAGATCTGTTTGGCATACTGCAATGTCAGCTTGCTGAATTATGACCTTATTGTCATCTCCATATTGAAAGGTGGGGGCTCCTGAATAGACTCAGCAAACAGTTAGCATGGGCAGTCCAGGGGATAAGAAGTTTGCCTCTAATTTCTGTGGCTCAGAACTGTGTGTGGGTACATTGAAACGTTAATTCATCTACTATTGGAATCTGTTGGCCAATAACTTTGTGTTACAATTTGTGGGATGTTTTGCATAGCACAAAATATTTTGGGGTATTTACTGCTTACATGAAGTATGTTTCATTATATTTGGTAGGTTAGGACACTATTATGTTAGTTTTTGGAACCAGGAAAACATCAGAGTTGAAAAAGGCTCTTCTACAGTAGGGTGATGATTATGTCTTCTGGCTCTGGTTATATTTGCTCCCAGTAGTATCCCCAGTGTCAGTATAGGTGGGCAGAAATGTTATTAGGGAGTGATCTTTGGGCTCCTAATATAAACGTTCAAGAGCTTAACTTGTTTCATGGGCTGCTGTTTCTTGTCTTACTTGCTCCAGATTGTCCATAATATGAGTATACAATGTATGTGCTTCATCTTTAGATGTAATCTGCGAGTTTTCAATCAATGTGCTTTGGGAAACACTATGGGCACCGGATTCTAAGCTCAAAGACAGGGCCCTCCATCTTTTGTAATGTGTTAATATTGTTTTGCCTTGATCACAACGTATTTATAGTGCTACGGAATATGTTGGAGCGGTACAAATAAACAATTATAATAATAATAATAATCCAATGATATACAAGATCAGCCTAGGTGCCTCAACTTAGTCCAGTGTATATGAATTTACTGCGTTTGCTCATTATTTTTAGATACCTACAATATGTCCCCAAACTGAATGTCTGTTCCAGTATGAAGTGCACTGTACACTGTGTGCGCTCTGATAATGACCTACTTCTTTCCTCCTCTTTTATCACATCCTCTCACATTCTCTACTCCGTGGAACTCCTTGCCTTGTTCAACTAGACAATATTTCTGCCTCAAAACCTTTTCAAAAACCATATCACATCCAGCATAATATACGCAACTGTACACTCCACAGAATTATACCACTCACACCCACAATCTACAGTGCAACATACAGCCACCTCCACTTGCTTGAGATTATTTTATTTTCACACGGCCAACTTGCATCTATCACCCTTTTATTTCACACCCAAACCCTTTAGATTGCAAGTTTGCAAGTTTTCAATCTTGTGTCAGTGCTTTGGAAACAATGTACATTTTGATTTTAAGCTCACTATTTTGCAATGAGATAATTTTGTTTTTGCCTTGTACTTAACCCCTGTATAGCTCTACGGAATATGGAGGCGCGTTACAAATAAAGGATAATATTAATCTTGTATGTGTACAGTGTGTCCTGTTCAATGCAATGTGACTATAACTTAGTTATTTAAAATACCTATCAGAAGCTTTATGGCAGCCATATTCATAGCTAATTTAAGCTTTGCTCTTTAAGCATATGTATACCACAAACAGACATCTCTTTGATGCCCCTTCAGCCGTCTGTCTTTTTATAATTGGTGCTTCCATCCTTCGTAACTCTTCAAGAGCTAGATTGTGGTGACAGTGTGAGGCCCGCATTACTTGTATCTGTGTCCTGGCTGCAGTAGGAGCTCCCATCTGTGCATTCCTACAGGCTGCGCTTGTGGGAGGACGCAGACAGCTGGGACGTAAAGAGTCCTCGTACTTGGAGTGAACATGTATTAAAAGAGGTGAATGGAAGAACAACTCACAAACAAACAACTGACATGTACAACTTGGAGTATTAGAAAAGATACATAGCTTCCAACTTTGTTGCTGCTTTGCTTTTCCTTGTTGTTTTATATTTTTCACATTTTTTAAAGGGCTCTTTGAGTAGATAATCACCAAAATGTTTTAGAAACTACAAAATAAACACAACATTCAGATTGTTCTTTATTGTGGTGCTCCATTTTTTTACTGGGATGCTCCATACTCTTTACTGGGTTGCCCTTGTAAACTAACCAGCTTTCCATTAGGCCCATTGAAAGAACTATTTATTTTAGTCACTACTTTTCCTATGTTCAAATAGATTATTTTTTTTGCATTCAAAGTCTCTCTGACTTCAGGAAGTAGATCAGCGCAAACTAAAATGTCAGTTTCTATTGTAGCATAAATTCATATAAAAGGTAATAATTTAAAGTACTTTAAAGTAATTTATTTATTTGTGTTCTGCGCTTGATAAACAACAAAAATGTTAGTTTAATGCCAATAATTAAAAATCATTTATTTAATTATAATTACTACAGTTTTGCAGCCTGTAAATTCCCTAGCAGGGGGTATGAGCAAAACCCAACTACTAGACGACTTTATATTAGTAAAAGTGAGATGGCCTCTATCATCGCTTATATACCAGATTAACAGCCCTTTTAAATTCCAGCTTCGTAAATATGAAGTTTGAACATAAGGGCTGTGTGCTTCAAATTTAACATTAGAAGTAATACAACCTACGAGTGAGGGACGCTATCTCGTACTACGTGGGTGCGCACGCAATTCCTAAGATGTATGTAGGAGCTACGTGTATCTCAATTAAGCTTTGCGTAGTAGCGTGAAAAACATAAAACGCAAGTTTAGTATATGTGTTGTTGGTGAGGGGGGCTTGTGTACTTCAATGAAGCTGTGAGCTATACCATTAAGGGCCAGTGTAGGTGGGCGGGTGAAAGCAGAGAGGTCGGACAAATCCCAATCCACTAGAGAAGGAACTGACAACCCACTCCAGTATCTGTGGCATGCAAACCTTGTAGAAAAGCAATGGCAGAGGCCTAGCTGCATGTGCTGCAGTCCATAGGGTCACAGAGAGTCAGACACGACTGAAAGACTGAACAGCAGATAATAAATTGTCCCTGTGTACTTGATATATGAAATGTAGATGTGATGAGCAAAATGTATATACAATTATATTGATATTTAGGGGCCACAAGCGAGCCTCTGTGAGTAATAAAAGGTTAATATTGGATTATTTTAATGTGTTTGTGTTGCTATTTAATCAGGTAGCCTGTCTTTAATTGCTTTATGTATTTTGCAGTATGGCTTTTCATATTGGCATGTGCATGACCATTCCAAGATATGATAAGAACTAATTGGTTTTAAAATGCATTTGATTTGGGGGGAGGGGGGTTATTGTGCAAGTCATTGAAATGCCCTTCCATGCTTTCCCTATATGTTAAACTGCACTGTTGTGGGTAATTTTACACTTTACGTTGTCTCTACGTTGTAATTAAACCCTGTGCCGGTGCTATTTTGTGCCCATAGCGAATCTTGTTCGATTTGCGATGTTCGAGCTTGCACGCCATGGATTTGCGTGCGCGACTTACAACGTTGCACTCGACGGAGCCTAATCAAGGCCTCATCACGCAAAGTTGGACGCAAGAAACGTAAAGACTAATTGTAGTACGCAAATCGCGCTAAGATCACATTTGCGAGCTACTTGTTAACACGCCACTCTAATTTAATGAGGCCCTAGAGTTTAAAAAATACTATTAATAAACTTTCCATCCAGTAATAAAACATTTGCAGCGAAAGAACATTTGTTTATATTGAAATTCTATTGTGTGTTCTTGAATGTCTTGAGCATGATGGTATTTCTCCCACGGCCAGAAATACTGAAATAACCAAACAAGCTGTGGAAACGCTTCAAGGCCACCAGTTACTGTCACCAATTACCGGATTATAATAATCATTGCAAGTTTGGACAGAACTTTCAAGAGCTAGAGCTTCAGGACTTTACATGTTACATATGTGTATGTATATATAATATATGGTTGTATGAGGAGTTATAATTGTGCCTATGTGTACCCTTGTATGTGTTCATGACCTCCAGCCATAACTACATCATATGTGTATTTGATTGAGTCTAACTCATGCATGTAATTTGTCTACTCATTTGTCTGTTGTTTACACTGTTCTACATATTTGACATTGTAAAATGGTAGATGGCATTCATCTGAGAGTAATATGAACTCTCATTTGCACGGCTGCCATGTGCATGAAATTCATTCGAGTTATATAGTAATTAAAGGGATTGTTTGTGGTTTATTTTTCTAAACATATATATTAATAATTTAATCTTGCTTTTATCAATTAACTTTATTTAAAAAGGGAAAATCATAAAAACATTTTTGAGAAGAAGCTGACAACCTGGCAAGATGATGACTTCAAGCTCCAAACTCTATTCCATTATATACCTGTGCAAGGCCACACAAGTGAAAATACACCAAAACAGAAAATTACCTTTTTGGAGTTAGAACCTGCTAGGATTTTGGCATCTTCTAATTTTTTGAAAGACTTCCTTTTTAATTAAAGTTAAAATAAAATGTAATATATTATAATATTAATTAAATTTTTTGGATAAATACAATTCCAACAAACATTTGCAGTGTGTCCAGCATTTAACAGTGATTAAAGCACACAAGTGATGTGAATACATTAAAAAAAGAATATTAGAGTAGTATTAGCAATGGATTGCCACGAAAATCACATTTCAAACATTTCAAGTGAAAACAGCATGTGATTTTCACTCAGTGGCCAAATAAATATCTTTCAACTGAATGGGCTGTAACATTTTTGATAGGTGTTTGATAGACAGAGATGTATTTAATTGTTATGTTTATACACACAAGAGAGAGAATAGTGCTGGGCAAATCCATGAGCCAGTCAGGGAGTCACAGGTTAGTTATGGTTCCTAACTTCTTATTATATTCTTTATATATAAACCTATACATGCACATTTTGCTGGTTATTACGGAGGTTTAGTTAGTTTGTTACCTCCCCCAGTACCAATGTAGGTGTCTTATTTTACTGTCTCCAAATACCGGTATATGTCATAGTTTATCTATGTGTTTATTGCACGCCTAGCGCCATGGTACCTGCTGATGCTCTACAAATAAAATATTTTAATAATAAGAAAAAGGATGATGATGGAACATTCAGGGTTATCCTAGGAGGAGTGTTGATCAGGGAGGAATCCGACTGCCAGTATCTGGGGTCAGGAAGGAATTTTAGTTTTTCTCCCTTTATGAGACAATTAACAATGTTTCAATGTTTTTTTTCTCTTTGCCTTCCTCTGAATCAATAATCACAAAAAGAGAGAACCAAAAAAGTCTTCAACGGTTCAAGTGCTTAACACTATAAATTTACAAACATCAAAAAATAGGTAAACTTTTATTAACATCAGGAAATCAACAACAGCGCTTTTAAAAAGCTGACGCTTAAAACAAAATATATAACCATCTGATAATACTAGTAGTTCTAGAGAAGATGTGTATTTGTAAATCTTTACCACAAATCCCAATAATGGGTTAATGTAATTTGAAAGGATATATCTACTAGTTTACCTTAGTAGATTCAATACACAATCCCAATAAAATTGTTTATTAGATGTCAGACTGAGAACTTAGCATCCAAATAGTACTTGATATATATACAAAAATAGGAAACTTCTCCAGGAGTAACATGCCTAAGTCTCGTTTCAGAGTCCTCCTGACTGAAGGGCTATGGTGTACCCCACAAACTGGCTAGTATCCCTGATGTCTAATAGACAGCAACCACATTATAAGTAAAGGAGCTATTATATAATAAAATAAATATCCTAGGTCTCTTTCTGTGATTTCCTTACTCAGGGGCTATGGTATGCCCCACAAGCTAGCTGAATGCCCTGTGTGTAATGGTAATATATGTCAGATACAAAGTTAGGATAAGGACTGCTGACAAGGATTGGATTGGGATGGATGCTAAAAGGTGTAGGTGCTGTGTGGGGGGGATGTTTATATATGTACTAGAGATTTGCCTGCCAAAAATGACGTGAATAAAATTGAAAGCCAGGCAATGCTGTATGCCACACAATATGAGGCTTTTGTTTCTTTGAACACCTTCGACGCTCATTGCGAACTTTTCCTCCTGCCTACTGTACAGGCCACTCATTGTCCCCTGTGTGTTTCTCTTCTGTCTGTCTGCTGACTGTGTGGGGAGCACTAACTGCCGTTGGTTTTATTTTCAAAGTCCCGCGTGCTTGGCGTTGTTGGTGTAAGTGTTCTTGTCTTTGCCGTCGTGTATTTTCTAAGTCCCACGTGCCTGGCTTTGCTCAGCCTCGTTTTCATCCAGTTTCATTTTTCGAGTGAAGCAATACGTGAAATAAGGCTCAAAATCGCTTGCAACCTCACTACCCTGCTTCCTGGCTTTCCCCCTGTGCTGTCTGTAAATGTGTTTTTATTTATTTTTTTATCATTTTGCTTGTTTTTCGTGTTTTTTGACTTGGGCTGGTCGTCCGTTAAATTCTTATTTTTCCGAGGTCGTATTTTTCCCCCGAGCTCACATGTGTGACTGGGCCGCTGGCTGCAATGAGTGCCTTCGGCGCTCATTGCCGCCTAAGTGCTGTGCTGCTGCTTAATTGCTCATTTCAGCAAGGCCCACGTGCTTCAATGCCTCAACTGCGCTTATTGCCTTAATCCTGCGAGTTCGGAAGGCTTCAATGCCTCAATGGCTCGCCTCACTTTGCAAGGCTTACTAGCGTGACGACAAATTGCAGTTTGACAATTATAATATGTGATATATATTGGAAAGGGGTCTTGGGCGTGGAGTAGCAATCGGTAAGGATCTTAGGAAGGTTTGCTGTTATTGGAAGGGGTCTTTGAGAGGGGAGAAGTTATGAGAAGGGGGGCACTGATTGATTTGGTTCCGGCGGGGACCAGCACAAAACATTTTTTACAAACCCCCAGAGTGTGGGCTCAAGACTTCTTTTTGCACCAGGGTCCTCCATTCTCTAGATCCGGCACTGGGCCTAGGCTTACTGGCTTTGACAAAAATATATCACTGCAGATAAGAGACATTGAAAGACTTCTGCAGTGCATTCTGATTAACCAGTAAGTTCTATATCTAAAGCAGTTTAATCTCACTTGATGCTCGCTGATGAGATATTACACCCTAGTTTGCCTATGATATGATAAGACAGATGTGTTAACAAAAGCCGTCTGAGCCGTTGTAGCCTGGGATTTAAGGATATCTCTGCTGAAGCACAGGTGACTGATCCACACTTGTACTCAAGATGGGATATGTCTAAATCATGGCCTGATTCTGGCTATTGAGCATTCTGTAATGTAAAGAGCAGGAATAAATAATAAGAGCAGATTACAATGTATTTGTAAGACATTCATACTATACAAGAAGAGAATAATGAATATATATATATATATATATATATATATATACATTTCATAAGGTTATATATTGGGAGTAATGTTTCTGTTTGTATATTGGATGTCAACATAAAAGGAACGACTGATTTGTGGGTTAATAAACTCAGTTAAACATTACAGGTCAGGTGTTAGGTGACCTTGCCAGACTAGTCATATATAAACTTTGTGGGCCAGTCTCCATATAACACAGGATTTCAAAACTCCATTCCTTGAGGGCTTATATCTTGTTTGTGCACTTGTGGGTCAATTAGCAAGTTAATCATTTCACACATAAATATCCAAAAATTTGGCCTGGCTCCAGCCCTTAAGGACTGGAGCTGGCCCAGCTAGGTCTACAAAAACAGATTCCTAGGCTTGGCTGCTGAACCGTATATGTAGCCCATGCCTCCCCACCATATTTGTCCCTGTTCTAGATAAACACTGTCTGAGTGTAACCCCACACTGGGGCACATTGCTCCTCGCCCCAGTTTGTTGCCTCTTGTCTAATTTCTATTTCACAGAAGAGATTTGAGAATGATTTTCCTTCTTTGCTGGGTGAACTCTCCTATTACCACCCTGTCTCCCAGGGATTGGATCGAAATGTTACTGGAAATAACATCAAAGCCCCCTGTGCTGCATACAGGGCTCTGCTTGGCGTGGGGATTTGCTGCTCTGCAGCTGTCCTACCGGTGCCATTCAGACATGCAGCCTGCCTTGAAATGGATCTCTGATTAAAGCCGGAATGCAGGGCCCACTGTCTCCCTCCAGCTTTTGTTAAGAGGGGGAGGAGGGGACAACAGGGAAAGAATTTGTTTCTTAAATACTATTGTCAGGTGGATGTCTTAACTCATTCCTTCCCTAGATGGGGTCCCATAGATCTGAGTAAGACAATGTTAGCCTGCATGTCCTCCTCTACCCTGTACTTTTATTTGGCAGTGGGGTCATCTCACAGCTATTTGACAGATGTAGAGATTTGTTTTTGCTCATATTTCTTCATTCTCCCTGGTAAACATTATCCTTTCCATCCACAGCTCTCACAGCCCTCTCATTCCCCATGTGTTATGCTTTTGATTCACAAATCTGGGTCACATTTAGAATGAGCTCTATAAACTACATTTGCCACAGACATAATTAGACAGGCTGAGATCTGGACCCCCTAAGATGCCGTACCTCTGTAGTACCCTCTGCTAACTGCCATAAAATAGCATGCATATTATTTAAAGGACATCTGCGAAATATGTAACAAACTAGCAATATTATTGTTGTATAAACTCTAAGCATAAAAACATTTTTAGAAAAAAATCTTGATTTTTGAAAACTCTCTATATGTAAGTGCCATGGTCTCTGGATTTATCAGTAGAGGGATGCATGGGGGAGGCTTAAGGAGTTTTATTCCTAACCTTTCCCTGCCACATGATCAAAAAAGTTGTAAAACTCCACTCAGTGGCAAGACACTTATCCGCCTAAATGACAGATAATCAGTACCCCAAGGCTGTGCCAGACAAAATAGTCTTCTTAATCTTCAGAATACATATAGATGTTGGATCCAAAAGCTTCAGTCCTCTAGATCAGTGTTTTTCAACCTTTTTAAATCTACGGACAAGTGAAAATAGGAGAAATATTTTGCGGACTGCTAAAATATTATTTTGTGTATTAGTTTATGTGTATTAGTTTTTAAATCTAACATTATAAAATTCTTTCCGAAATACCACAACACAGTATTAGCAAACAATACCACAGGAGATGAGAATTTAAGAAAATTTGTGGAAGTCAAGGTGTGCGGGACGTGACTATATTGCGTTGTCGACAGGCTAGCTGACGCAATACTGGCAGGGCGATGTATGAAACCCTGATTACATGCCTCCACGTGCTGCCAGCAAGCGCTGCCCCGCTCCATACGCTACATGGTCCAGGAGTACCATGTGTTAAGTGGCAATAACGGACTGGCAGAAAATATCTGCACACCTGCACCAGTCTGTGGACCTGCTGTTGAAAACCACTGCTCTAGATGGATATGAAAGACTATCACATATATAGTTGTGAGCGAGCGGGTTGTTGCTTACGCTGCGGGCTCGCGTAGCAAGCCCGCAGCCACGGCGGGCCTCGCGAGGGGCCGCATTTGCAGAGGTGAATGCTCCCACATCGACCGCAAAATTGACAGACTTAGCATCTACAAACACGAGCTGCGGGACTTAAAAAAAAAAAAACATTACGACCTCGCAAAAATACGAACGTAGCGCCCATAATGGCGCACATGAAAACATTAAAAACAGAATAAATACACACAAGAAACACATAAAAAGCTTGCCCTCAGCAAGGGGGGGCACCCAGGACCTCTGAAAGTTAAGTTACACCTCAATTTAAGTAGAAATTCAAGAGTTTAGACACCCGAAAATCCCCTAAGCGAGAGAAAAAATGGCCGCCGAAAAAAACCAAAACGAGGCTACACAGGCTTGCAATGAGCGCCCAAGGATCTCAGAACACCAACAAAATTAATGTTGCAACCAAACACCATTACCTGCCTTACAATGTTATTGCTGTCATTTTTTTATGGGCAAGTCGCTAGTAAAATATAGAAGGGAGAAGGCCAACTAGTGTTGCATAAAAGCACAGTTTATTATATGCTTTAGAATATACTCACAAAAACAATAGTATTAGCAAATAATACTTTACAGTATGCTCTATTGAAAAACTGCACCTGACAATTACAACTAAAATATATAGGGCCTCATTCTATTACCGGCCGTAAATCGTCCGTAAGGCTGCGATTCCTTGCGGGGGTTCTGTTAACTCGCGATTCTATTATACGGCCCCACAAGGATCTCCTCTTACGGCCGGCCGCATATCTTGGAACCGGCCGTAAGCTGTGAAATCTAAAAACGCAAAAATAAATTCAAGCCTGCACTGTACAGCTCTGTAAATGCTAGGGATCATATTGGGGGACATGAGGATTAAAAGTAACCCACTCTCAAGCTTGCACATCAGCCCAAACCCGAGTTCAAATTAACTGTTTATTTTCCGGCTGCGGCGTGGGCGGGTCTGAGGTGCTCCAAGCACTCTGGACTTTTTACATGGATAATTTACGGATATTAAAAATAAAATATTTTACGGATTTGAGTATAGGATAATTATGTGCTATTTTTTCTAACACCTAAAATCCCTTTATATTCTTCTCAAAGTGCAGGATGGCTTTATTTGAGCTATTTTATGTGCTTAATTGGTGCTAGCGGGACCTCTTTCCTGCAAGTAAGCTGCGGTTAGTTTTTAGCCTTGCAGAGAGGGTTCCCGGAGCAATTGAATTGCAAATAGGAATTTCTTACGGCCGAAACTCTTGCGGCCGTTTTAGATCAAAGGCTTTCCTCCGGTGCGAGCGGCCGCAAGGGATAGCAAGGCACCAGCCGCAAGCCTGCCGGAGTCCCCGGCCGTAAGGGAATAGAATAGCCGAATAGCTTGCGGCCGGTCCTTGCGGCCCCGCAACGGCTGCGGCCGCTAATAGAATGAGGCCCATAGACTTTAAATCTATGCAAATATACTGGAGTGTTTTTTGAAGTGGTCTTAAATGGAGAGAAGATTGTTTATGCTATAATAGCAATCAAATACACTGCTTCCCATAAGTTGTAATGTGAATGTCATTATGTTTACAAGGATACATCCTGCTTAGAAAACAGGTCAATCAAAGCAATGTCTACTCACAGTAGGAAATAATTACCAATAAGCATTAACAAATTAAAGGCTGCATTTTTTTTTTATTATTGTTTTACTTTTGCTGCATTCTCTCCATGAATTACATAAAAGTACAATTACGATTATTTGCCTTCTGTGAGTTCCAGTTGGGGCATGCCACGGTTACCTGTTTAAACAAACCCATCAATGGGAGCTCATTGTGTGTTGGCTTGTTTAGTATAAGGAGCCCTTTGGTCTTACAAACCTGACTATGGGCCTCATTCAATTGCGATTTGGCCAATTGAATAGGGCTCTTCAAAAGAACATAGCATATATTTTTTTACAGGAGTTTTTAGTTAGTTAACTTCTACCCAAAAGCAAGGTATTTACTAACTAAAAACTTCTTTAAAAAATATATGCTATGTGCTTACTTAGAGCCCTATTCAATAGGTCAAATCTCAATTGAATGAGGCCCTAGGACTCTACATTATCGGACTGAGCAGCATATTAACCAGTACAGCTTATCAAAAGCTAATGCAAGATTGTGTTATTATTTTAGTACATAAAGGTTTGAGTATTGAAGATAATTATTTTCTATAGGGTTCTGTTTCAGTTACTATAAGGTTAATTTAACGGATTCCATTTCTGCTGCTATCTCAGGATAGTATGTACTTTATGTAAACTAATACGCTTTCCATTATACTTAATTAAGCACTGTCAGTTTTAGCAGCCAATTTTTTTATGATGAAGATAGAATCTTCTTCTGCATTCAAAGTCTTCTTCATCTGAGGAAGTAGATCATAAAAACCCCAAAACTGCATATAAAAGGTAATACAACATACAGTATATTATTTTATCTACAAACTAATTGAAGAGTCATAGTTATTGCACATATTTCCATATGCACTTACCCTTTTGCCATAATTTTTGTATGTATTTTTTCCACCATATAAATAGAGTGTAAGCTCTTCAGGACATGGAATACATAACCCATTTGCTATCTTTATTAAATGTACTTATATTGTCATGTAATTGTTTTGTACCATGCCTCTGTAAAGCATTGCTCACGTCAATTAATTCTGTATTGATTCTGTATTTTTCTTTAGCATTGTCCTGCCTGTTCTAGAGACATATTTATAGATAGAAGCTTTGACTCCCAGAGCCCCTCTGACATTATCAGGTTTGATAGGGACCCTTATTACATAATGTGCTGAGAATATGGCTTTTTGCAGATTTTCGGCAGGGGTTTGTCTATTCTCTCAGGATGTAGATGACATTTGAACAGATGGTGTAGTTGCCATAGAATGATCTGTAGAAGACCTCAGAAGCACGTAAATATATTGCAGACAGCTCATATAAAGGCTGATAAAATGCTGTATAATTTACAGTGGTATACATCTTTGGGGATATTGCGATAGGCAATGTAAAAAATATAGTTGACAGAAAGAATTTAAAAACAAAATATATTTGATAATTGCATTCATTTTTCCATAGATAGCGTGCAACTTCACATCAAGCACAGAATCATCGGTGATATCCACTTCCAGTGGTTCTTTGACTCCTGTAAGACTTTTACCTTCTCTCTCCTCGACCCCCATAGTTTCCACCTTGCTCTTGCAATATAACACCTGTGTCCATGCCTTATTCTGGCTCACAGTGAAATATTGCATATAATTCCAACTTGGCCTTCTGACATACAAGGCTCAACGCATGCTCTGATATATGTAGCAGCTAACCATCTCCAGAATCTCTTCACAAACATCTGGATCTCAAGAGCCAAGATTTTTGATATCCCGACCACTATCAAAGCATGCTACACATGTTAAAAAAAAACTAAAGACCCTTCACCCCAACTTGAATAATATATAACTTTATCTTTCTCTCTTTTCCTAAAAGCAGGTTAAAAGTGTAATATAATTATTGTTATTATTCCTCTTATGTGGCTTCCTCTCCCACTTTTTCTTGTCTATCCCAGTATTCTCTTCAGTGTCCTGTTTCTTCCTCTATCCACCTTAATCCATTTCCTTTTGTCCATTCCTTCTTTGACCCTTGTGCTCTCAATTTCTTCTCTTCCTTGATCCTCTGCTCACCCTCCAAATCCCCTTCTTCTATTCCACTGCTCTATTTACACCTTTTTCTTTTAATACACTCTCACCATCTCCTCGATATCCTTGTCTCCTGTTGTCTTTCTCCCACTGTTTACCTATCCCCCATCCTTACTTTTTCTCTACTCAACACTACACTATCTTGCTTTTCACAACCCCCCACTTGTCTATCCTTTTTTTCTAGAAGTTTTTAGTTAGTGAACTTCTATCCAAAAGCAAGGTCTTCACTAACTAAAAACTTCTGTTAACTAAATATGCTATGTGCTTATATAGAGCCAAATTCAATTGGCCAAATCGCAATTGAATGAGGTCCCTTGTTTTTTTCTGACTGCATTAGACTTACATATCTTTCTTCTTTAGGTACAACATCCTTTGGGCCTCATTCTATTAAGGGGGGTAAAATGGCCGCAAAACTGTGATTACTTGCGGCCAGCTTATGGCTCTGTGTAGCTCTACGACTACGCTGCTATTCTAATGGCTGCCGCTGCAAGGAAGTCCCCCTTATGGCCGATCGCAAACTATGCAATCAGCCGCAAGCATTTGCCGCGCACCGGTAAATCGTTTTTCAAGGCAGCAAAGTCGGAAAATTGTAGATGCAAATATAAATTCAAGACAGCACTGTAAAGCACTGTAAATGATAGGCAAAATAATGGGGGCATGAGGATTAATAGCAACACCCTCTCAAGCTTGCACATTGCCCAAATCCAATAATTCATTTTAGTTTTATTTTCCGTCCCAAGTCCCGCGGGCTTCAATGACCTCGAAGCCAGTAAATCGTTGTTAAAATTCGTACGGGTTCGGAGGTTGAAGGCCGCAAACTCAAAGTATTGTAAAAGCAAATATATATTCAATCCAGCACTGCAAATGATGGGGAACACAATGGGGGAAATGAGGATCAATAGCAAAACATTCTCAAGCTTGCACATCGACAAATTATAATTTTTGATTTTAGGTTTAATTTCCATCCAAAGTCCCACAGGCTTCTATAACCTCCAAGCCCGTAGCTCATTATTCAAGCCTGTGCGGGCTTGGAGGGTGATTGACCTCCATGCCCGGGGGACTTGCATTATAGGTAGGACATGGAGATTGAACATGAAATAAAATGTCTTTATTTGCAGATTTGAGAGTAGGGGAATGTTGAGCTATTAATTCTAAGACCAAACATCACTTTCACTTTTAATAAAAGTACAGGATGGATTTTCTATTTGCTTAATTAGTGCTACAATTTGTAAGTAAGCCCTTTGCGACACCTCCGTGGCCCAAGTAACCCGTGGGTCTATTTTAACCATTTACGGACTTGACAGAGGCTAATCCCGCAGCCGTTGCGGGTCTGATGTGCTCCGAACCCGTGGAAAAAAATGATTTTCAGATTTGAGTGTAGGGGAATGTTGTGCTATGAATTCTACCACCTACAATCACTTTCACGTCTCATCAAAGTACAGGATGGCTTTTTTATGTGCTTAATTGGTGCTACGATTTGTAAGTAAGAGCTTTGCGGGACGTTTTTTGGTGTAAGTAAGCTGCGGCACGGTTTTAGCGAATTACGGCTTTGACGGAAGGGTTCGCGTAGCATTTGAATAGCGACCTGGGCTTTCGTTGCGGATGCAACTATTGCAGTTGCGTAAGATCAAAGGCTTTGACAGAAGTAAGCTGATCGCAAGAGGCCGCAGCTCGATGGCCATAACCCTGCCGGAGGCCGCAAATTGAATACCGACGTAGCCTTCAGCCTGGCAGCTCTTATGGCCCTTAATAGAATGATGCCCTTAGTCTCTCCCTCCCGTATATTGTTAAAAATGTTTTTTGCATATGAATGCTACTGACTGTGAGCCAACAAGGGCCCTCACAGCTTTCCTTTGGCTATCCATGTTCTCTTGATTGTGAATGTCAATACTCAGCAGCAGACTGTACATTTTTTCTCCCCAAAACTTACATATAACTTTATTCTGCCCCCCTTCCTAAAAGAAAACTCTTCCTCTCTCCTGATCCCATTTATTCTATATGATATTGCATTGGACTGCCATTCCAGTATCGGGAGTGGGTTCCTGTCTCATAACTGTATTGTTTGTGATTTCATCATTTACAGTGATATTCACTGAATCAGCTGTATGTGTCCAGAAAGTTTCTTAAACTCTGATCTGTTTGTGGTCTTGGAGAGAAAAATAGTAAAAAAGGTAGGGACAGTGTAACGGGGCCAAGTGCTTTCTTGCCATACCAATACATAGATTAATATGTTGGCTTGTAATAGCAGGAAAAAGGCTAATCAAATTTTATAGTTAGCCTGGGCTATTGATCTATTTCCAAAGATGCTGCACAAGGGTTAAAAAGTGTAACTGTGAGAACTGTGAGACTTCTCTAACCTCTAGTTCCAGGTTTGTACTGAAACAAGAGAGAAAGGATCATGTTCCCTGATTATGAATAGAGGGCTATAGCCAGAAACAGAGAAAACACTTTCCCTGAAAGGCACCAATACCTGGTTTCGGATGACACCCTATTGGGAAGGTGGGGACTGAGTATACAATGGAGCAGGCAGCTCAGCCAAGCAGAAGACATTGACCTTGTATACTTGGGTTAAACTCTTTATTAGAACCTGACTGCAGACCAGACACCTCTGCATTAGGCAGTGATAAGCATGGTAGCCTACATGGTCACAAAGCAAGGACATGTGTAGGGGTAAACATGAGGAAATACTTATACAAAAACACCTTTATCATTGTTCTATGAGTAAGAAGTTTCCTAAATCAACACTTTAATCATGTTACATGTTCATTGCAAAATTCATTGTTTTGTTCTTTTTAATTTTTTTAAAATCAGCTGAATGATTTAAATTGACACTATAATTCAATAATTTTAATATGCTATTATAAAGAACTAATATTCATGATGGGCAAAAACTTTGAAGCAAATGTAAAAAAAATAATAACAACAATCATTAAATGCAAAACATACTTATGTAATTGTATGCAGGGTACATAAATTGCTGTCCTCTAATACCTCCTATTTGTGAGTATCTTCTTATTGCAAGAAGATGGGGGCCTTGAAGATTGAGATTAGCTTGGTATCGTCAAATTGCTTATTGCACATTTGCACCACAGACAATTAACTTTGTGTATCTGCCCTTCTAGCAGGAAGGAGGAGCCTTGTTGAAATGTAATAGGAAGTCTTTATTAGTCAAGAATGGTCAACACTACATATAATTGTATATAATAAGTGGTAAATTAAAAGTATTTATTTTTTTAATTTCCCCCCAAATTATGTGCATTATTAATTTTAGTTCTTTAAAACAGAACACTGAAAATATTGGACTACAGTGTTAATTTAAACTAAGGAATAATATAAAGAAACAAAGCAATGTGTGTGGTAGAAATATGCAGCCTTATTAAATTGCAATTTGGCCAATTGAATAGGTCTCTATATAAGCACACAGCATATTTTTTACAGAAGTTTTTAGTTAGTGAACTTCTATCTAAAAGCAAGGTATTTACTAACTAAAAACTTCTGTAAAAAAATATGCTATGTGCTTATATAGAGCCCTATTCAATTGGCCAAATTGCAATTTAATAAGTCTAATAATCTATTAATCTGGGAATGGTGTGTACTCTATGTACTAACAATATGGTAAAGGAAACAGAAAGGGTTACATTCATTATTATATTAATTGTGTGTATAATAATTATATGAGTTTAAAATTTATTTTTAGAACAGGACTCATTTGTAATATTAACTATAATCTTGGTGTAACTGCATTTTGAAATTATTAATGATGCCATATGATATTGTCATTTTTTTTGCCACAGTGATTTCACATTCAAGGGATTTCCCAAAAACATCTTAAAAACATATCTGTCTAATATGAAAGAGACCTAGGCCTTCATTCAATTGCGATTTGGCCAATTGAATAGGGCTCTAAATAAGCACATAACATATTTTTTTCAAATACGTTTTTAGTTAGTGAAAACCTTGCTTTTGGATAGATCTTTACGAACTAAAAACTTATTTCAAAAAATATGTTATGTGCTTATTTAGAGCCCTATTCAATTGGCCAAATTGCAATTGAATGAGGGCACTAGTCAGCTGACTTATCATTTCACTGCCAGAAAGGCCCCATTCTAGTTTCTAGCTAGTCCTTCTTTGAATCCATGTAATAAAGATTAATGTTCTTATGTCTTTAAAGAATAATACCTTTTTTTCTCAATAGTTTTTATTAAAGGCTTTTTGACTACAGCATTGCTTTTTAAAAATACACAGCCTTATTAAATTGTGATTCGGTAAATATAAAAGGGCTCTATTTAAACACACAGCATATTTTTTTACAGAAGTTATTAGTTCTATCCAAAAGCAAGGTCTTCACTAACTAAAAACTTCTGTAAATAAAATATGCTCTGTGCTTTTAAATTTACTGAATCACAATTTAATAAGGCTGACAGTTTTCAAGTATGATTTTAATTTGTCAATGTATCCTTTGAATTATACCTGTTAAGTTAAATTGTGTTCTTCAATAAAACATTTCTTACAGGTTTATAGACTTTGCCTTTCCATTTTTCAGTAATTTTAGGTGGTTAAATAAGAGTGAAAAAAGAACAGTTAGTAAAAAAATGTATTAAAAGAAGTAAAGTGATCCCTTATGTCTAAGTAAATAAGCTGAATACAACTATGGACGATAAGCTTGATTAGCTACCATACCTTTGTTCTCCTGTCCCGGTGGAGGTGCTCTGGACCCGGTCCCCTTCATTTCTTTCCCCATAACAAGGGGTGGATAATGTGATGTAAGTTATCTAGTTTAGGGATATGCTATGTGGAGATTGTAACCAGTGTTCCTATATTTCCATAAATTGTGGATATGTGTCTGATATAATGTGGCTTAGCCTTTAATTTATTAATATAACATTTTGTTTCTGTATGACTTCCTGTAGTTTTAACATCGGGGACTTCCAATTTTTAGCGACGGTATGTGTTTTTTGTCCGCTAGTGTTAGTGGTTGGTAAAGTTTTGTTTTGGGGAGGTGTTAAACTATTAATGTGGATCCCTAGCAGCCACCCTCTAAAGCATGTGTTGCTTTCCTGAGGCCTCATTCTATTAACGGCCGCAGCCGCTGCGGGGCCGCAAGGACCGGCCGCAAGCTTTCCGGCTATTCTATTCCCCTCCGGCCGGGGATTCCGGCAGGCTTGCGGCCGGCGCCTTGTTATCTCTTGCGGCCGATCGCGCCGGAGGAAAGCTTTTGATCTAAAACGGCCGCAAGGAAATCGGCCGTAAGAAATTCCTATTTGCAATTCAATTGCTCCGGGAACCCTCTCTGCAAGGCTAAAAACGAGCCGCAGCTTACTTGCAGCAAACAGGTCCCGCTAGCACCAATTAAGCACATAAAATAGCTCAAATAAAGCCATCCTGCAATTTGCAGAGTCTATAAAGTGATATTCGGTGTTAGCAAAAATAGCACATAATTACCCTATACTCAAATCCGTAAAATATTTTTTTTTTAATATACGTAAAATATCCATGTAAAAAGTCCAGAGTGCTTGGAGCACCTCAGACATGCCCACGCCGCAGCCGGAAAATAAACAGTTAATTTGAACTCGGGTTTGGGCTGATGTGCAAGCTTGAGAGTGGGTTACTTTTAATCCTCATGTCCCCCAATATGATCCCTAGCATTTACAGAGCTGTACAGTGCAGGCTTGAATTTATTTTTGAGTTTTTAGATTTTAGAGCTTACGGTCGGTTTCAAGATATGCGGCCTGCCGTAAGAGGAGATCCTTGCGGGGCTGTATAATTGAATTGCGAGTTAAAAGAACCCCCGCAAGGAATCGCAGCCTTACGGCCGATTTACGGCCAATAATAGAATGAGGCCCTTGGGGTTTAATTCTATGGAGCTTACATGGGGCCTCATTCTATTATCGGCCGTAAATCGGCCGCATATCTTGCAACCGGCCGTAAGCTCAGAAATCTTTAAAGTCAAAAATAAATTCAAGACGGCACTGTACAGCTCTGTAAATGCTAGGGATCATATTGGGGGACATGAGGATTAATAGTAACCCACTCTCAAGCTTGCACATCAGCCCAAATCCGAGTTTACATTAACTGTTTATTTTCCGGCCGCAGCGTGGCCGGGTCTGAGGTGCTCCAAGCTCTCTGGACTTTTTACATGCATATTTGACATATATAATAAAAAAAAAATTTACGGATTTGAGTATAGGGGAATGTTGTGCTATTTTTGCTAACACCTACAATCACTTTATAGTCTCCTCAAAGTGCAGGATGGCTTTATTTGGGCTTTATTATGTGCTTAATTGGTGCTAGCGGGACCTTTTTCCTGCAAGTAAGCTGCGGCTCGCTTTTAGCCTTGCAGAGAGGGTTCCCGGAGCAATAGAATAGCAACCGGGCTTTTCTTGCGGCCGAAACTCTTGCAGCTGTTTTAGATCAAAGGCTTTCCTCCGGTGCGTGCGGCCGCAAGAGATAGCAAGGCGCCGGCCGCAAGCCTGCCGGAATCCCCGGCCAGAGGGGAATGGAATAGCAGAATAGCTTGCAGCCGGTCCTTGCGGCCCCGCAGCGCCTACGGCCGATAATAGAATGAGGCCCATGGTGTGTAGTAAATTCTGTGAAGAACTTTGATTGATGTCTCCAGTAGGCTATAACTGAGAGATCCTCTTTCAGATTTGAGCAGGACTCTGTCCATGTGTCAGTCTCCCAATCTAGACCCAGGTCCTCCTCCCATTTTGTCATAAATGTGGGTTTCCAGTTTGAATTGGAGCTATTGAAAGTGTCGTAGAGTGATCTGTGAATACTTTTAGCTAAAGGAGCGTTTTTGCGTAGTACAGAGAACCAGTTAGCTTTGAGAGGTCCTATGGCTCTGGCTGGTGTTATGGCCCAATGTCTGAGCTTTAAGTAGTTGTAAAACTCTGTTTGTGCTACGTTATTTTTAGTATGCAATTGTTCGTAAGTCAT
Organism: Discoglossus pictus; assembly: GCA_027410445.1. Lineage (NCBI taxonomy): Eukaryota > Metazoa > Chordata > Amphibia > Anura > Alytidae > Discoglossus > Discoglossus pictus. The sequence goes on from CM050163.1 coordinate 448,120,952, forward strand.
AATTTGTTCGTTGGCGAACCAGGTGTATATCCTATCTAGGACACTAGAGGTCCACCAGTGTTTTGATTCCTCCCTGAAGTCTCTTAGGATGTGGGGGGAAGAGAAAGCAGAGAAGGGGGGATAGGTTGGGATTAAGTTGACATTTGGAGTTGGCCCAGTTCCAAGAGGTTAACATTACGTTTATCATTGTGTTAGGGTGGGTGATAATGGGAGAAGAATACATATTTTGATGCTTTATACTTTCATTCACAAAAGAAAAAAAATATTTTGAATAAAGCTGACAAATTCCACTTGATCTATACAAACATCATTAGCACAACCCCCGTATAGACTCCCTCTTGGCATGGTCCCTATATAGTTAATTGGTTTATGTTTATATCATATGCATCTAACATAACCATACAAGTCATGGTTATTTTCTTATGTTAAATATCCTTATCTTCAAATATCATCTTTCATATCAATGGATGTAGGCTTTTGGGAATTTGCAACGGCTTTTTTTACCGTGCCACATGGAAGACTATTGTGCAAGCTAAAAGATACAGGAATTGCAGTAAATATCTGCTCATGGATTGAGAGCTGGCTAAAAGACACAAAGCAAAGGGTTGGGGTAAATGGAACATACTCCGATTGGACTAATGTGGTAAGTGGGGTTCCTCAGGGCTCAGTATTAGGTCCCCTCATTTTTAACATATGTTCTGGAAATAATACAAATATATATTTAGTGAATATATATATAGCATTCATCACTTTTGTAACACTTGTGAACTTTAGCCCTGAAACAGTACTCAGTTCATTACAGGCCGTGAGGTATGCAAACAGTTAATTCTTCTTTAATTTATTAAATCATTGTTTTTTCTTCTATAAGTATAAACAAGTCATTCTTCTCATAATCAAAATTGGTTTTGCAGACAGTAAACAAGGTCAACGCCTGCCCTTTGCGCAGAAGTTAAGAAATAAGTATTTTTTTGCACATCTAGCGTGATGTACCAAGACATGCTTTCAGTGCATGACCTGCACATGTGTTATATCTCATTGGATATCATAATGTTAATAAACTTTCTTTGGTTGTTGGTGGGTTATACCATGTTTCTGGGGGTGGGGATGGATTGTCCCATTGTCTTTATGTAAACAATTATAAAAGCTGTGTTTGTATGTATTTCTGGCAGTGAACAGCAACAGCCATTTTGGATGTTTTTTGCTGCAGAATCACGTTTTTATCTAAATAAACTCTATAATAACAAAATTATCAGAGGAATCTGTTTGTTTTTTTTGGTATCATGACTGGGTTTCGGAGTAACAAGTGGTTTGTGAGTATGCTTTTTTCCCAAACACATATTTATCAATGACTTAGAAGTAAAACTGGAAAGTAGTGTCTCAATTTTTGCTGATGACACAAAGTTTTGCAAGGTAATTAAATCGGAAAATGATATACTATCCCTCCAAAGGGATTTACATAAAATAGATGAAGGGGCATGTAAATGGCAGATGAGATTTAATATGAATAAATGTTAGCTTATGCGTCAGCGATGTGCTCAATGCCAAGCAGCAGCTGAAAAGGCGAGTAAAATATTAGCATGTGTTAAAAAGGGTATAGAAGCAAGGGAAGCAAATATAATTCTCCCACTATACAAATCCCTCATTGGGAATATGGAGTACAATTTTGGGCACCACTTCATAAAAAGGACAATTTAGAGCTGGAAAAAGTACAGAGAAGGGAAACAAAACTAATAAGGTGAATGGAGGGGTTAAGTTATGAAGAAAGACTAACCAAAATAAATATATTTTCTCTAGAAAAAAGGCGTCTAAGAGGGGGTGTGATTACATTATATAAATTTATCCAGGGCCAATATAAGGCTTCGTTAAGTGAGCTTTTTGTGCCAAGAGGTATTCAACTGACAAGAGGACATCCTTTGAGATTAGAAGTAAAAAAAGATTCCACCTTAAAGAAAAGGGTTCTTCACAGTAAGGTTAGTTAATCTGTGGAATTCTCTACCAAAGGAGTCGGTGACAGCAGATTTGATAGGTAACTTTAAAAGGGGACTGGATATATTTTTAATTTAAAAGGGCATTCAGGGCTATCCTGGTTAATTAGAGAGAGAGTGTATTGATCCAGAGAAGAATCTGATCGTCAGTATCTGGGGTCAGGAAGGAATTAATTTTGATTGGCAAAGTTTCACTTGTTTTTTTTGTTTTCCTTTCCTCTGGGTCAATTAACAACTCATTTGCATATTGCAGATCAGAGGAGATCTTAGAAGGTTGAACTTGATGGATTGAAAGTCTTTTTTAAACAAATACTATGTAACTATGTAACTATGTAATACTGACCATAGCGGGACTACTCTTGGCCTCACACTCTCAACACCAAGTTAGCACATGTTTCATAGTATTCTGCACTGTATTTTACGTGGATTTCCTGAACTTCCTTCGCTTTTCTCTGCCTTCCATTTTTGTCCTTACTCCTCCCCACTTCATTAATGTTCACCCTCCATTTTCTGTTTTCATAAATTGGAAATACCAGGTAATCAACTCAACATAATTCATACATTTAAATGTATAACATTAATATGAATACCACCTATATTGTCTTTGAAATGTCTTCTCACAATTAACAAGTTCTAGTTTAATTTTGGGCGAGATGTAGATCAGCTGTTCTTTGTAGCTACAGGGTACTGGAATACTATATTTATTAAGTTTACAATCACTGACTGCCAAACCCCAATCATGGTACTCAAAACACTGTGCCAAGTTCACTTTTACTTTAAGGTAAAGCCTACATGGCTCCCCTAATACACCCCCAACAACTACTTCCTCATCTGGTTGACCTGTAGAGATTCTTTGTGAAAGGTCCTGCAATTCCTTAAGAACAGTTAGTCTAGTTTTTGTAGCCCACCCATACCTACAGATATTTCGTTTTTCCTATGATTAGGCTATTTTATATCACAAGAGATTGACAATTCAGTACCTCCTAGATACAAACAGAAACCTCCCCATCCTGACAAAGATTTCTTAAGAAGATAAACCATTTGTGCATTCCATAAGCTGGAGTCATCAAGGCTACTTCAGCCCAGGCCTTATAATGGAGCATCCAGGGCCGGATCTACCTTTTTGAAGCCCCTGGTCAGTGAAGTGGAGATGCCCCTGTGAGGGAGTATGCAAGGTATGCATGGACCCATTTTTGCCTTTTCTATGTGTAAGTTCCTTTTCCTGTTGTAATTCTCTTGTTCTAGGTGGTTACCCCCTGGTAGCCAGTCTATGAACTGCAGCATTTAATTGTTTTTTTAAGCCAGGAACCATTTTTTTTTCAAAGTGGCGCCCCTCACAAGGAAGCGGCTGCCTAGTTGGCCTAATGAGTATTCTGGCCATGGGAGCATCACCTTAAAGTTAAATAGTGCAGAATGCAAGCCAGGCTTGGTTGATGTGATATCACCAGGTAGGCCTCAATTCAGTTATTTAGCCATTACTGAATAGTATTATTACTGCACCTCTTTAGTAGCTCTACACATAGTTGTACATGTATTAATACCATTTGGGGGTGGCCTACAAATATCCCTGCAGATAAAACCTCTCACTAAATTATGTCTACCTTAAGTGACCTGGAAATTATGCATCCACTTGTTCTATATTCTGGACATGCAAAGCAGATAGATGAGTAATGAGTTGAAATATCTAATTTTAGTTTAACAGAACAAACTTGATTCAGTGTAAGGAATTGTTCCAAAGCTGAGTCTTGTGCCAGAATGTGGATTAATATTGGCATGGTCTGACATTGCAGCAGGAGGATGCTGGGAGCGGATGTTCTGATATCATAACTATATAACCATAAAAAAACTGTATGAGGAGGACATTGGAAGAAGTTCCATATATTGTATGGCTAGGCTAACTTTAAACCCAAAGCAGAAGATACATCCCAAGACAATAAGTGTACCTGCATGCAATGGTTTAATAGGCAATAATATATATTATTTATTTATAATCGCAGCTAAAACACATGATGCGATTAAAGGACCACTGAGATGGGAGTAGACGTTGCATAGGAAACTTCTATCTGCACAATGGGAATGCAGCATCTGCAATTGCCAGTCTTTGCAATATATTTTCTATGTTATATAGTGCTAAAGTGAGTTTAACCATGATCTAGAACAGGGAATAATTCTCACATGCAGTTTATAATACATCTAATAAATGGTAATAATTGTTATCAGTTAACAATCAGATTATATTATAATGAGCATCAAAACCTGAGGTGCACAATAACTTTGGAAATAAACACGGCGTGTATTATTTATTTCTATTTCCATTTATACAGCTTAGTTGAACAGCAGACAGGCACAAGATGCTTGCAAAGTGATGGCGAGTGCCTGCGTTGGGTATTTATTATAATGAGACGGTCTTTACTGATCCAGATAGACACACAAAGTAAAACCCCTGCCTGGCCTGCGCCTCACCATTTAGTAAATTTGGGTCACTGTGGTGTAACTAGAAATTCAGCAATATGTTTGTTTGACATTTACTGCAGCGCTCTCATATAATAGCGCAATCTGTGCTCACCAACATTAGCTGTCTGACTTTATTATCTGCACTCAGGATGCTTCCAAAACTAAACTTGATTTTATGTGAAACCAATGAGAGAAAAAAACAGCTTCCCAAATGGTAATAACGCCATCTAGTGGACAAAGTGCTCACTGCAGCTTATCATTATACTGCTCACTTCCTATTATGTGAAACCAGCTGAATGGTTTAAACACAGTGATTCGGTTAACTAATTAACACCATATATATTTTGATATTGGGCTATAGAAGACAGTTCTGATGAATTTGTTTTAAAATATTTAAAAGGTTATTATAATGATTCAGCTTTTATAACTGTTAAATAGTATGGATCCGCATACTTTTCAATAAAATATAATTAAAAATGATGATCTTTGTGAGAAAACTTACATTGCAAATTTGGAGCTCCTCTCACCATATTGGCAAAGTGCACTACCACTTCCCTGACCCTACCATCACACTATCAAGGTGTCATTTATTTTTTAAATTAAAAATGGTTCAGTTTTCATATGTCTAATTTAATAAGGATTGAAAAAAACTTCCAGGAAGAAGAAAAGGGAAGTTAGAATATATTGTGTAGAGACCGGCGTTTTCTTTAAATTATAGTACCAATGAGTTCATCTTAACTTTTAACTCACATTGATAAGGTACCAAGACGTTGGCCTCCATGGCCAGGCCTAGGACAGCATCATGACCTGGAAATGGTTCACATACAGGGACAATAAGACAACTTGGTGCAAGATAAGTCCTATGACTTTTGGTTATTTCGATATGTAGATATTTAAACATATATATTCTGTGTGGTCTGATTTGTCACTCTAAATTGAATTTCATGTATATTATTTGTAAATATGCATGGCTGACCTAAAGTCCATCATTATAATGTCTAATAAAGTAGAGCAGTTTTAATGGTAGGTTTTCAAAGCTTAAAGATTCAAGTTCCAATGACCTCACTGTAAGTGCTCTTCATGGTTTGAAAGAGCACAAGATTATATTATAAAATTATCTATTTTTTATTTACACTAATAACAGCTAAAAAATATAAGGTTTTAAGTCTCTGTTTACATATAAGTGTATCCTGCCTACTGGCTGAGTAATAACAGATAGCTGAGTCCAGCGCATTCGGCTGTGGTGATTGGCTATGGAGAAGGCAGTGATTGATAGAAGCTTTTCCCTGGACTATGGTTACATTGCACTCAGCAGTTAACCCATAGCTGTCCTGTTTAGGGAAGTCCAGCATTCCATGCCTGCACAGACAGATATGGTAGTGGTTATTTTTTTATTATTTTCATCACTAATGCAGTAGAGCAATAACCTCCCAGAACTTGTCTATGTTGCTCAAATTCTACAGTCAAGGTCTGTTCCCTTTATCCTGGAAATATAAGTAGTCTTACCATTGATTTAGATGGGACACAAACCCCTGCAACCTGATTGGTTGCTGTAATGCAAAAGCATGTGGGCAGTATTTTACACATGTAAACACAGATTTGATGTGATTTATTTTTCAGTGAAAAAATTCGAAAAGTATTTCAATCTGCTTTTAGGAGATCTTTACCATGATGTTGTCCAAATTGTGCTGAATTAAGTGGCCATTTAATTGTGGCAATGAAAACATGGAATTTAAATGTAATTATAGAGCTAGTGTAGAGTGTAATGTAGCGGGTGCCATGTGGCAGCATTGCTAGGCAGACTACTCGGTCTCCTGCGAGCACATGTTAGGGAGCAATGAAAACCCCCTTGGTGTGTGCCACCTAGTTTGAAAGGAGTTGTATGATGGCTCCTTAGAGAGTTAAAAAACAAGCTCCAACAGATTAAATGTTGCATTGCAGTTAGGGTTTTTAATCAGATAGAAAATGTGTTTTTGAACCACCACAAACTTTAATATTAATATTTCTAAACTAACTCCAGTGTGCTACAGTAAGAATACTCCATGCGCATACAATATCACTTGTGTGAGGATGGCATATGCCATTCAAAAAGTAATGTACAGTTACAATATGTTCATCAATACCAACAAAAGACTTGCACCCCTTGGCTGATACAGCTTACAGCCGACTAAAAGTCCATTAGGTTAAAAAAAAAAATGTTTAGAAACTTCCAGATAATTTTACTAGTAATGGCTCACACTCACATGGGGCTCACGCATGGGGCTCCAATACATGGCCCAAATGGGGGGGAAATAACATGTAAATGACTACCAATCAATCATGTCACACACACCATAACAAAACCTAACAATAAGACTAGTAAAGTGCCTACAATCGTAACCCACCAGTACCTGTCCAACTAAAGGCCCAACATATCCTTCAGGTAGTGAAATCTCAGCACTCCGAGGGTTACACTTAAGTTCATCGGAGTGCTGAAATTTTTTACAAATCTAGGTTTTCTGTCGCCCACCCATACAGGCACAACAAATGCCTCTGACGAGCATACATGTGTCATATCTAAAGCTAATATCAACCTAGTGCCTTGTGTCAATTTTAAGGCTTGAGGCTAATGGTTTAATTTAACATGCCATGAATGTACTTTAAGGACCGATGTGGGGTTAATTTAAGGTGCCATAGGGGTCCATGGTTAAAGGATTTAACTTTAGTTGCCATGGGGGTCTATAGGGACCACATGATTATAGTTAGATGGTTAATCCCCTGCTCATAGTGCATGTGTGGTAAGGGGGAATCCCCGGGAATCCTCCTGCTCATAGTGGTAGGGGGTCATAGGCAGAGGGGTCATAAACCTCCTGCATAAGTCTTATTATTTAACTCCTACCCTGCCATGGGAAACAGTTTATATATATAGACAGGGGATAGGGAAGATTATAGGGCTATTTTAGTGTGTAACGTAGCGGGTACCATGTGGCAGCATTGCTAGGGAGATCATTCTGCGAGCACACGTTAGGGAGCAATGAAACCCCCCTTGGTGTGGGTCACCTAGTCTGAGAGGAGCCAGCCGTATGATGGCTTCTTAGAAAGTGAAAACACAAGCTCCCAAAGATACAAGGCGCCTTTTCTCGTTACTACGTGCCAGAATTGAATGGTGTCAGTTGAATTTATGTTAGGTGTGTAACAAGTATTTATTGCAATTAAAACATTTTAAAATATTAACCTATTCAAATTGTTATCATTAAAACTAAAATAATACAATAAAAACATTTATGTTATGTATAATTGTGATTCAAATAGCATCTCTTATGGTAATACTGTAACTGAAATTTAGTTTGATTATATGCCTGAATGCAAATCTTTATTCGGTTCTACTGAAAGACCTCCACTATTAAATTTAATTTGATAATAGTACTAAATGGAAGAACTAATCGCACCCCCAGTAGGATAATCCCCCATATATGTGACTCTACTTGCAGCTCTGATCAAGCACTAGATATCTTCCTTTGCTGTGGAGACACTCTCAGAGGCCTCCATGTAAATGAATGGGACCTGTGCATTGCTGTGTGCAGAGCTGCTTCCGGGCTCACTCATAGAGCCTGGAGGAATACTGTGCACTAACACCAGCCCCATAACTTACATAGAGGCCTACTAGGGTGGCTCTGCAGCAAAGGTGGGCATTAATGCTTCAATGGCGTCACATGGAATAAAAAAATGTTTTATACCGTATTGGTCCGTATATAAGCCGCACCCGCATATAAGCCGCACTTGTATAATTCAAGGGGAAACAATAGAAAAAAGATAGTACTCAAATATAAGCCGCACCCGTAAAATTGGAGAGAAAAAGACTCTCAAAGTGATCAGCCATTGCAAGAAACAGGCTTTCTAATTAGCACTGTAGCTTTTTTTGCAGGTTACAGGCTTTACAGGATGTTAGAATCACTAAAACCGTAAATCGCTATTCAATACCGCAGTCTCAAGCACGAAAATTGGCACCCTTAACTCGCAATCTCGCAAATCGGCAGTAATTTTGCGTTCGCGAATAGAAGCCGCAAACGTAACAAGCAAAGTTCGTAAATCAGCAATGATGTTTTTTACGGTTGCAAATATAAGCCGCACCCGGAACTCGCAAGCTCAAAAATCGGAAAAAAGGTGCGGCTTATATTTGGACCAATACAGTATTATAAATAAAATAAGCGTATGTTTTAAATATTTGTTTACTGTCTTCCTAGTAGTCTTCAGATGTAATACTCCCATCTGCCACAAGGTGGAGCAAAGTTAAAGGGCCATTGTGGTCCTATAATTAAAATATACTATTTTGAAGAACTACAAGTGGTTTTAATGACAGTAAACTTTGTTTAAACTTGATTTACCATTAAAGTGAATATTCAGCCTTAAAAAAATATAAAATAATGCTTTTAAAATTCAGTCTTAAAATATATATATAAAATAATACAGCATCTGATATTTTATATTTAATATGTAATTAAGTGGTTTCTGTTGATCAGCTTCCTGAGATGGTAGGAGTTTGATTGCACAATGGGAATATGGTATCTACAGCTGCCAATAGCAGTAATGGAAAGTTCATTAGTTTGACACACATTCCTGAAAATGTAACAGACAGGATCAGCTGACAAAAGAAATTCAATGCCTGTAGTAAAGAATAATTTGATATAAATGATAAAAATGTAGATTGTTTTGAGCAACAAAAATTATTTTGCCAGTGTTTCCCGCCTAACAGTATGTATAACACTTTGCTGAAGAGTAATGCATATTTTATTTGTTAGGTCACGCTTTGTAATCTAAATCACATATCACATATATAGTTGTGAGCATGTGAGCTGTTGCCTATGCTTGCGGGCTCGCGCAGCGAGCCTGCGGCCCTCGCAAAGCGAGGGCCTTAGTTGCTGGCAAGGACCCCACGAAAGGGCTGAAAAACTCGGCTTATACTCGAGTATATACGGTAGTTGTGGTAATTGCAAGTGTTGGACACTCTATGTTAAAAAATTACAGGCTTGCGAATGTGCAATGAACGTTACGGGTTTGCCGAGGCCTGTAATGAGCAAGGCCTGTAACGTGGGAGGGGGAGGCTTGCAATGAGTGCCGAAGGCCCGAAAGTTATGGGTTTGCCAAGGCCTGTATTGAGCAAGGCCTGTAACATGGTGGGGAGGCTTGCAATGAGAGCCAAAGGCCAGGAATTTACGGGTTTGCTGAGGCCTGCAATGAGCAAGGCCCATAATGTAGAGGAGGGGAGAGGCTTGCAACGAGCGTCGAAGGCCCGAAAGTTACAGTTTTGCCGAGACCTGTAATGAGCAAGGCCTGTAACGTTGGAGGAGGCTCGCAATGAGCGCCGAAGGCCCGAACGTTATGGGTTTGCCGAGGCCTGTAATGAGCAAGGCCCATAACGTGAGAAGGGGGAGAGGCTTGCAGTGAGCGCCTGAGTGCCAAAGGCCCGGAATTTACGGGTTTGCTGATGCCTGCAATGAGCAAGGCCCATAATGTAGAGGAGGGGAGAGGCTCGCAACGAGCATCGAAGGTCCGAAAGTTACGGTTTTGCCGAGGCCTGTAATGAGCAAGGGGGGGGGGGGGGGAGAAAGGTTGCGCAATAAGTGCTGAAGGTGCTCATCGCGCGGGCTGAAATTTAGAAGGTGGGAGAGACTTGCAATGAGCGCCAAAGGCCCGAAAGTTACAGGTTTGCTGAGGCCTGCAATGAGCGAAGCCCGCAAGTTAGAGGGGGAAGAACCTTACATTGTGTGGCAAGCAGCATTGCCAGGCTTCAAATTTTATTGCCGTCATTTTTGATGCGCTAATGATCAAATTAAAAATGTGACCATCTGATACTCCAAAACATAATCCTTTAAAGACCTGGCACACTGGAAGCCAATCCCATTAGAGGGAATCATCACATGTATCATCACGCCCCATAGAGACACACTAGCCACATCCATTAGTTGCTCCACTGTCCATCTACAAGTTCTCACCCACTTCTGGTGAGAATGGAAAAAGGGGGAGATCTGGTGGTAGCAACAAAATACAAAGTCACAAAGGAATAGATCAAGGGCCTGTAGGTAGGAAATGGCTTAAAGGACATGAAGGGGTATATAAGAAGGACAAGTGGCAATAGGTTGGTAGGCAGTGATGGGGCATTCTAGAATAAATCTTATATAGTAAGATGTGTTATATTCCTTTATAGTGTCTTTGATCTAAAACAGGGCTTGTCAACCTTTTAATACCTACCATTAATACCATTTCCTTACCGCAGTAACTCAATTTACCCATCATCTGATTTCTAGATCCATAAATCATATTACCCGAGCTATGTATCACCCTGCTGTCCCCAGGCTCTCTGACCTGCTCTCCAACCATGAAAGCTTGAGTTGCCCACTAGTGGGCGGGAGGGACCAGGTTGACTTAACTGATCAAAAAAACAATAAATGTTTTATGGAGTTATTTATGTCTATAGCTTGTGGATTTTTGGAAACACCACGAATCACCAAGACTGAGACCTGTTATGCAAAAATACCATTACTGGACGTCCTGCACCCTTGTACACTACTTTAGGTCAGGAATGGGATATCTTACTGTTTGTTAGGAAGTGAATTAAAAGTAATCTACAAGGACTCAAGAAGTCTGAACAAGGAGAACCGTTGCCTTATCAGGAGGCTACCAACAGCAAAACCTACCTACAAGTGACCGCTAGATGGCGCGGTTACAGTTTGAAGGCAGGAGTGCAGCTCCAATTGTGTGCGCTGGTGTCAGGCTGTGTGTGGGAACTTGCTGATGCTGCGTTTATCTATATATATACTATCCAGTTACCTACCAGTGCCCCCTTCCCACAGTATTCATACAGTACACCACCTCCTCACTGATACAATACTGTACTGTACAGTCTGCTTATTGTGATATAAGCCTTCTCCTTATCGGACCTTGCGTGTCAATACAGTAGAAGCTGGAACGTATTGTATCAGTGAGGAGGTGGGAAGGGGGCACTGGTAGGTAACTGGATAGTATATATATAGATAAACACAGCATCAGCAAGTTCCCACACACAGCCTGACACCAGCGCACAGAATTGGAGCTACACTCCTGCCTTCAAACTGTAACAGCGCCATCTAGCGACCACTTATAGTTTTCATGCTGGCGCTGCCTGGCGCTGGACTAACACACAAGGTCTGAATGCTATAAACAAAATAGCATTTTCCTACAGTAAACTATTATTGAAGTTTGCCATTTTGAGCTGTTAGTCAGCCTTTATTATAAATCCACAAGATTCATATATTTTGTTAATGAGTAATAATTCAAAGGATTTACTGATAAGCCATTGATGCATTAGGCCCATTGTCTTAAAGGAATATGGAAGG